>CM033641.1:224550281-224861373 GCA_019512145.1 Engystomops pustulosus | reverse complement strand
CTGTATGTGGGCACTCCAAAAAATTGTTTAAACAGAGACCGGGTCGGTGCCCTCATCAAAAATTAAATGCAAAAAGTACTATAGCTAGAGCGTGGGGGCCTGTCAAACAAATAGCCAGGGTTTACTCTGCTTTACTGTACAAAGAGGGAGGGAGAAGGAGGGCAAAATGAGGAGAGGATGGAGAGGAGGGAGTGGATTAAATTATTCAGGTGAGCTTCCTCACCTGGGTGGAGATTGGAATTAGGAGAAAACCAGGCTTATTATCTTGAGTAAGGTAGCCTTCAGCGCTGTCAGTCGACAGTGGTACGTTCTCGTGATCTGGGAGCCACAGCTGCACTGTGAACCCGCTCGGACAAGACGTGCGGCAGGGCAGGCAAGAACCTCCAAGGTGTTACAGCGCCCAAGTTCGTGCCACAGTCAAGCTTTGATGAAACCCAGTAGTTGTAGGGCAGTGTGGACCTTTAGGACGATGGTAGGTCAGCTACCGTACTCCCTCACCTCTTTCTGGTAAAAGATCCAGCCACACTCTGCCGAGACTGGGGAACCAAGGGGGTGCAGTGTTTGCTGGTTGGTGAAATAAGTGGCAACGCCTGTGTAAAAGCGTTACCCTTGCCAGTGATGACAGCGCCTGTCGCCTACTTCCTCGCTTGTAGCCCAGAACTACGCATCTGCCGCTAGCGCCTGTTCAGAAGGGAAATATATGTTTCAGCTTTGCACCCAGGGGCCTGCTGGTATTCAGGCATTCACAATCCTTTCTCTCCAGGGATGAGCGGTGGAAAGATTTTTGCTTTTACGTGGTCCACATCTCCCCAGGTCTGTGTTCAAGGAGAGTGAAACCAGTAACGGTGTTGGAATAAATTACTTTGAATCGAGGGTCACGGGATAGGCAGCCTAGACGAAATCTGCCTATGTCAGGGACCAAACGCGTTAGGAATTCACTCCCTCACTGGACGGACTGTCCATTTCTCCTCTCCAATCCTCCAACTCCTCTCTTCTGCCCCATGCCAGCTCAACAGTGAAGGACTCAACCATGGTCCCCTTTTTGTGTCTCGCCCAATTCTCTCCTCTTCCTCCTCATCCTCTCCACTCAACCTACTCCGATATGCGCTGAGAAACAACCTAAGGTGCTTTGGATATCAAAAGGGAATATTCCCAGTCTCTTGTGAGAGCGCCAAAGCTTCCGACTCCTGCTGACCAGAGAGTTTTTCAACAGGCCAAGCAGCGGGATGGTGAGCTGATGTGGCGGGCATAGCAGACCCTCTGGTTGACTCTCAAAGTACTCAGCAACTGACCAGAGATACAGACTCACGTCACGGCCTCATTGTAGACTTGAGGTAAGCTGAATGACATGGACTACCAGTTCTGGTGGAAGGGACGCTGGCAGTCTAACAAGCGCTCGGCGCTGCTGGTCAAACTCTGGATAACATGGGCAGTGTTGAATTCCACTCGTGGGCACTCGCACAACAGTCGGTGAGGGGGCCTGGAGGCGGCGCTGCGCTGCCTGAGAGTGGCCAGCTCTCGTGATGGATTCCTGAAATGCGCCAGATGCGGCGCCCCTTCGTGAGCAAATCAGACAGATGGGGTATGTCCTGAGGGAAACGTGAACTATCAGATTTAACAAATGGGCCAGGCATGGCACATGTGTCAGTCGCCGAGTTGCCGAGCCGCCACCAGTTACGGACGTTGTCACACACAACCATGCCTGGCTTCAGGTCAGCGGTGCCAGCCAACAGATCAGTCTGCGCCGTGATGACCCTGTAATAGCTCTTGGGCGGTGTGCCTTTTATGCTAGGCTCAGCAGTTGAGCAACGCCTGCTGTCGCTTAGCGACGGCACTGCTGCTGTGCCTGAGCTACCGACTGATGGCGCCAGGCCCACTGATGGTTCGTTCGGAGGAGTGAAGGTGGAGGAAGGGGTGGGAGGGGAGCATAGTAGGCCTGAACACTGACCGAGGTAGGCCGCAATCCTCCTGCGTCGGCAGTATATGACCAGCCCCAGGTCAGACTCGGTCCAGCCTCCAACAAGTTAAACAGTGCCGTCAGCTATAATAGTGGCCCTGGCCGGAGCACTCGGTCCACGTGTCCGGGTCGGTGGCTTGTAGCAAACGGCCGTTGGTCAGGGTCACGGATTTGTTGTCTGCACGTGCTGTGCAGGGCTGGGACGGACACATCGGAAAGTAGTGGCGGAGGGACCAGAAACGAGGGGCGGCCGCGCCATGAGGCTGCGAAAGGCCTCGGTCTCTACTAGCCTATAGGGCAGATCTCCAGGCTTAGCCAATCTGGAGATGTGCACTTAGGGATGGGCGTGCGGGTGGGTTTGTGGGTTTGCACATATATTTGCCGTTTTCCAGCTCCTAGACGTCTGGGGTATGGAGAGCTGAACGCTGGTGGATGTGTGGAGGATGTGGATGGCGACGATGGGGTTTTTCTGTGGCAAGGTCCTGGGCAGGGGGCTGACTTCCAGGCTGACACATGGACAGGAGCAGTGGTTGCAAAGCCGGAGGTGACGCGCTTGTGCCACTGAGTGGGTTGTTTAGCATTTATATGCCTGACGCATCTGGTGGTCAGAAAGTATTAGTGGTGGAACCCTGCTGATCCTGGTTTGGCAAAGTGGCACACCACAGTCCGTCGTCGGTCATCGGTGTTTCCGTAAAGAACCTCCAGACTTCTGAAAATATAGCCCTCGCCGCAGGAGCCTCGCCGCGGGAGCTTCACTATTGACCATTTGGCGCTGAGCAACCAGCTTGGCCTCTGCCTCTCCGGTTCTGGGGCCACCACTGCTTTCCAACCTGTTCTGTCGAGGACTATCCTCGTATCAGAAGCACTGTGTCACCAAGGCTAATAAACCCAGCATTGACGTGAGGACCGAGGTGGTGTGGCGAGGCGAATGCCCCCTCTTTGGCTGAGTTCGCGAGCAGCTATAGAGTGTAGCGATGAGTCGGACCGGTAGACCGCGCCCCGCGGCGCTCGGCACAGGCCACGGGGTTGGTGGTTTGCACTCTGGCAGGCCCTCACTCCTCTTGACGCACCGCTCCCACACCGTGACCGGGTTCGCCAGGCCCGTGACACCCCCCCGCAGTGACGCTGCGTCCCGCACCTCCCAGCAGCCCAAACTTCCCCACTGTATGAGCAACGTGTTCCTCATCGTCGGGACACCTCTTTAACCGACTTCTGCCAGGTACTCAACCATAGGTCATCATCCCCACAGACGTGATGGTGGAACACTTGGGCATCGGACAATTAGCTCATCAGTCAGACAGTGGGAAAAGTGGTTTGTGACTGTGGAAGGGGCGCAGGGGGGGGGAGAAGACAGTTCCCCAGAGTATCGGGTTCTAATGGCAAATTTTGCGGGGATGGGGGGGGCCAGACTGGGGGGGAGAGGGCTGAGGTGAAGGAGCTGGGAGTGTTGCAGGATTTCGGGGTGGGTACAGGGTGGATGGCTGTGGAAGGAAGATGTACTGGGCAAATTGCTCGAAGAGTGCGCAATCTCCGACCATTTCACCCTGTTTCGCACTGCTTCTGGCATCAACAGTGACTCTACCAAGCGGTCCAGGTAACTTCAGGAAAGAAAGTCGAGGAGTGTAGATCTGCGCGCAGTTGCCTGCTCCTCCTCAGCAGGTGGGGTTCTCAGCCACCGGCCCAGGACCACGGGCCTCTGGACCCTTGCAGGAGTGGCCGGCCCACGTGGCCACGCCCTGTCACTACCCTAGCCCTAGGCGTTAAATCATTTTGATAGTAATGAGATGAGGAGTTATAACTTTTATTTTTTTTTTAACTGTTTTTTTGTGTTTTTTTTTTCTAGTTGTGTTTTTTAGTTGTTTTAAAACAAACTAGCTATCCTATTGTTTGGCCTTATTTGTGTAGCCAAGTAGAAAGCACACTGGCTATGCCAGAAGATGATGACACTGAGTTATAAAAAATAATACGTAAAATAAAAAAGGAATGGCCTAGGACTGGGCCTAATTGAAATCCAACGCACGGGGGCTGCCTAATAACTTTTCCTACTTCGGTCTTTGGAGGGATATGTGCGTCACTAAGCGCAAAACCCGTGGTCGCAAGTGCTCACTCAAATTGCTCACAATTTTGCTGATGTTATGATGCACTGCAGCAACTACAGCCACTCCCGCAGATCAACCAAAATCAAATGATATGTATCACGCCTACTGTAGGCGTTTAAGTAAGCCGTTTGGGATTCTTATGGCTATTTTTAGCCAAGTATTAAAGCACACGGACTCTGCCAGATGAGATGACGCGAGTTCTGAAAAAAATAAACGTAAAATAAAAGGGAAAGGGATAGGAGGTGTTGCCTAATGAAATCCGAACCCCTGGGGCAATCTAAAGTTTCCCACTTCGCGTCTTGCGGATGGATGTCTGTGCGTCCATAAGCGCAACAAAAAAACACAGTGGTCGCAAGTCTCACTCAAATTGCTACACGTTGCTAGTAGAGCGCACGGGCTAGCATACAGCCACCAGCGGATCAACCAGAACATTTCCAAATATATATAACGCTACTGTAGGCGTAAGTAAGCCCCGTTGATTTCCTAGGCTATTTTCTAGCCCAAGTATTAAAGAACACTACTATGCAGATGAGATGAAGCTGAGTTATGAAAAAATAACGTAAAATACAAAAGAAATGCGGACTGTGCCCTAATTGCAATCCAACAACGGCTAATAAATTTTCCCACTTTCGGGTCTTGCGAGTGGGATATGTGCGTCAGAGCGTCAAAACACAGTTGTCGCAAGTCTCACTCAAATTGTCACAATTTGCTAGTAGATGCAATGCAGCAACTACAAGCCAGCAGATTCAACAGAGCAAGAAATCAAGAGTTAGAATATAACGATAGCTGTAGGCGGCTAAGGTAGCCGTGTGGATTATCCTATGGATATTTTCCTAGCACCAAGGATTAAAGAACAACTACTATGCAGATGAGCATGGAGATGAGTTATGAAAAAAAGATAAGACGGTAAAATAAAAAAGGAAATGGAGACTGTGCTAATTGGAATTAGCAACCTCGGGCCCTATAAATTTCCCACTTCGGTCTTTTAGCGAAGGGATATGTGCGTCACTAAGCGCAAAACACCGTGGGTCGCAAGTTCTCATCAATGCTCATCAAATTTTGTAGGAGATGCACTATTGCAGCACTACAGCACAGCAGTTCAACCATTAAAGCAAGTACCTATGAACGCTACTGTAGGCGTGTAAGAAGCCGTGTGGATTATCTTGGCTATGGTCTAGCCAATGTATTAAAGCACACTACATGCCAGATGAGATGATCACTGGAGTTATGAAAAAAATAAAAGTAGAAATAAAAAGGAATGGCAGATGTGCTTAATTGCAAATCACACCCCGGGCCCTAATAAATTTTCCACTTCGGGTCTTGCTGATGGATATTGTGCGTCAATAAGGCGCAAAACACACGTGGGGTCGCAAGTCTCACTCCACACTTGCTCACCAATTTGCTAGTAGTGAATGCTCGCAACTACAAGCCACCAGCCGATCCACCCGAAATCAAATTATATGTATAGGCCGCTAGCTGGAGGCGAAGTAAGCGTGTGGATTGCGCCTATGTGCTCTTGTCTCGCCACAGTATTAACGACACCAAATGCTTACACTACATTCTGCAAGATTGGAGATGACGCTGAGGTATTAAAAAATAACGTAAGATAAAAAGAATACTGGCAGCCTTGAAAAATGCTCGAGTCTCCCATTGACTTCAATGGGGCTCGTTACTCGAAACGAGCACTCGAGCATCGGGAAAAGTTCGTCTCGAATAACGAGTACCCGAGCATTTTAGTGCTCGCTCATCTCTAATGTTTATCTTTAATGGAAAGCTTTCACCTGATCAAGAATTGTAATCCAAGCACACTGACATACTGGTGTGTGCTCCCTCTAGCAGGATCTTATCTTATTTTAGCTTTTCTTGCCCTGTTTTTTTTAAGGCTTCTTAAATTATGCAAATCAGTCTGAGGGAATACATAGGTGTTAATGGAGTTTGGAGCCCCTCTGGTCAATTTGCATAATTTCAAAAAACTTTTTTTCTTAAACAGAAGTGAATAGGACATTTAAAAAGAGCGGATCCTGTGAGAGGGGGCACCCACCAGTATGTTAGTGTACTTGGTTTACAATCGTTCATCCTGGTGGTGGATTTCCTTTATATTATCTATAAAGATCTTTTAATGGACTCTTTTAGGATCTCGGAGAGAAAGAAAGGTACTTTAGACCGTTCTATGGCCCTTTAAATTTCAGACGGCTGGCACATGCATGCCCTAGGAGGCGGGGGATGCACGCTGAAGCAAGGAGACCATCACTGGAGCATGGCTAGGTAAGTGAGGCTGCCTGCGACCCGAAACATCGGTCACAGGAGCACCCGTGACAGCCTCTTTTAATTTTACTTTCATTTTCATTTGGATTGTTTTCTGATTGCATTACTGTTCGTGGCTTGTAATTGTGCCCGTTGGCACTCGAAAACCTACCACTTGTGAAGACTTACCTTCACTCAATGATGGAATGAGAGTTCCATAGATAAGTTAGGGGAATTTTATCAGAAGTCTGAGAATGCACATGATCTAGCTGTTCATGGCAAGAATTTTTATTAACAGCTGTGGTAAAATGAAAGCTGAGCTTTGATTGGTTGCCAAAAGCAACTAGAAGTTTTGCTCTCAGACACTTCTGATAAATCTCTCCCAATGACTCCTACCTCTTCCCTTCCTCTGTCTTAAAGAGAAATATCTTGGACATTACACTCCCCACCATGCCAAGGTTGGAAAGCGATAAATTGCCCAGAACCACAATGCTGCATCAAACATAAACAGACAAAATAGTCTTCCCTTACACAGATCAGCAGAGGAGTTGTTTCAAGGGAAAGGGGACCCCTTCTCAGTTACACTGTTAAATGTAATGTATGCATAGGGGAAGAGAAAATACATAATTATTTACTTCAGGTCAAAATATTGGGTAAAGCTAACACAGGAAAGGACAAAAAATGTAACTGTAGTAACCAGTGTTGGCCAACTACTGCCACAGCAAATATGATGTCTACTTGAATAAGGGCACAGTGTTGGGCACTGTTGCACAAACAAAGACATAGCAGAGCTTGGTCGGTTCAAAAGCAGACTACAAAAGTACAAAAAGAAATGGCGGGACTATACTACCCACAAATAGTTTGAACTTTTGGGTTTAAAAAAAAAGGATGAGGGATGACTAAATTACCATGTATATTTAAATGGATGATGAATTTCTATATGTCATATCTCATGATCTATTTATACTCAGGACTGTAATTTTAACAAGGGGGTAGTCTCTGTGTCTAGAGGAAAGAAGGTTTCAACACCAACATAAGAAAAGGTTTCTTTTCTACAAAAGCAGTGTGGCTGTGGAGCTCTCTGTCAGAGAAAATTGTTACAGGAGAACTTATAAAATGAGTTACTCAGAGGCTTTGTGAGTGCAATAATACTACAAATTATACCCGATTACTGAAGATAGTTCTGATAACCAATGTGGGTGTTATCAGGATTATGGCATCATCCAACCACGATGATCCCTTATCATGAAAGTTGTCAGTTGCAGGATTTGTAATAGTACATGGTAATAGTACAAGCAAGCAGACCCCCTAGGGTTGAAGTACTTTAACTATAAAGTAAAACATTTTTTTTAAAGTTCTAAGAAACTGAAATATTAAAAAATAAAACTAAAAGTTGCAATTGTCCACCTGTCACAAAATGTCTGATCTATCAAATTCTGTAACAAAAACAACATCCAAATGCAACTTTTTTGACATTTCACAACACCTAAAACTTTTAATAAAAAGTGATCAAAAAGTTCTACAGTCCCCAAAATGGTAGTAAAAACCCACTAGCAAAAAATGATACCTGAAGTCTGTACACCAAAGTATCAAAAAGTTATTGGCAAAACTGTATTAAAACATAATAAAACCTATAAAAATCTGGTATATCAGTGATCGTATTGACCCAAAGAATAAAAAGGAGGTGTCATTTGGATCACAGAGTAAGAGCTGAAAAAAAAGCCCACAAGAAAATGGTGCAAATGCAGTTTTGGTCAATTTCGCACATAAAGCAAATTTGATCAATTTCACACAGGAAACAAGCACACATACGGCTCTACATACATAAAAAAGTAAAGTTATGAATTTTGAAAGGAGGGGAGAAAACTGAAATACAAAATGGAAAAAGGGGTTAAAGCCAAATGCTCCAATGTGATTCCGTTAAAAATACAAATAATGATCCAAAATCATTACAAGAAAAAAACTAAAAACTTAATTCATATGTTGCAAAAAATATAATGTACAGGATACCAGGACTAAATTATGCAAATTATCTACAGTATATGTAACAAAGTGGCCATCTTTAAGGTATGCGAATGCTTTTGATTTGCTTTTTCATCTTTAAAAATCTGAAGATGCTGAAGTTTATTATCATTGCCATTTATCTTATTTAATGTTGAGTCTTTCAAAGATATGAAAATATCAGGCCATGCATTTTTATGTATTTTTGGGATGGTTGTTTCATTTTCTTTCCCTGAGACTGGTGATGTTGTTTTGTGATTTGTGGCTTTTTAAATGATTGTGTATGAAGATTTGTTATAAAAGGAAACATTGGTTTCAGACCAAAAAAAATGTAGAAACTATAATATAGACTGCTTGTGGAAAGTCCAAATGGGCTGTGATGTAGATACCATCACAATAACACATAGATGAGTATCAATACATTATCAGAACAATGTATTATGTGAGCTGCTCCTAGTGCGTTTTTTTAGGGTGACAGGTCCTCTTTAATTATTCCCCCTCCCAGACAAGGGAGCTTGCCTTGAAAACTCTCCCATTAACTTATCCTGATGTCTCTGATCAACATGTAATGCATATATTTCAATGTTTATAACATAACGATGTACAGAATAAAATTTTATCATTTTGCAATGAGAAAGAACATTTTTGAAGGATATGATATATTTGGCTGATTTTAGTAAATAAATACTTTAAAATAGTGATACGATCCATTTCAGGAGTTAAGAAAAAGAATGATAGCTTGAGGTCAAAATTGTACAAGAAAAATCACAAATTCCATTTTTTCATAAAAAACACCTGGGCATCTCAACATCACTTTTAGATTGACAATTTATAGACCAAATTGTCCCCCAGCAGGGGAGGGGAGCTGTGACTGGAAATACTTATACATGTGTGAAAAAAGAGAAGGGGAGATCAAGAAAAGAATAAGCCTGGGATATCAGAAGATAGGATAGAAAGGAAATGAAAGAGAAAAAGATGAAGAACAGCAACCTCAACATCATGTCAAATACTATAAGTAGGATTTACTGTTCTAGCATAATAAACCAGGGACACTTACTCATAGATCCTGGCACTCTGACTGTGGTAATCTTCTAATATTTGTTATCCATGACCTCCTTCCTTCTAAAATCAACTTTTAAATTATGTAAATAAGTCTAAAGGGCTCCTAGAGGTTTTATCAGAGCCCCTCCATTGTGGACGTAACTAGAATTTATTTGGCCCCAGAGCAAACTTTTGAAGGGGATCCCTGTAACTGTACATTGCGGTTTGGGCACCACAGCAGCAGTTGCACTACCAATAGGAGCTAATACCAGCAGCAGGCTGTCATTTGCTGTTTGTGATATTCAGGGTCTCTGATAGTGTTAACATATGAACAGTTGCATTACTTAGGTACGGCCAAGGAGGCTGGGGATGGAGGCCATGGCATCCACCCCTCGTAGGCTATTATAGCTAAACATATCCTTTTTTCCCAGCAATATGAAATAGCACAGTCTTCCACACTGTTCTATCCTGTGTTTTCTGCTGGATGCAATGTATATTGAGCAGACAAAGGCCAAGAGGTTGCCAGTCTGACAGTAAACATCTATGGACACATTCAGCATATACCCGGAAGTTTTCCTGTTGTACATGCTGAATGCATCTTTTATTATTGACATAGGCACTTAAGCGATGACACATGAGTCACAAACAATAGTCCATTCGACCATTGTTTGTGGCCCAAAAAAATAGCAAATGTCAATAATGTATATCCACTTTACATTCAGCTAAATTCCATCTTCCTAGCAAGATGGCCAGTAGTTCACTGAGGTGTGAAATTACACAGAAGCTCTAATGGGAAGGGATGAGAGTGGTGTAAGCAGGAGCAACTAGTCATCCACCCATCAGATCTGAGAGGACAGCAGAGGTATAAATGTGCATCACACATGTACACAGACTGGGCTAGTGAATTCTACAAATTCTGTTGGAATGTGTGCCATCTAAGAGAATGCATGACTGCACGACTTTCAGAAATAGTAAAAGTGTGTGATTATCTATTTTAATTACTGAGCCTGCAAAGTCCAAAGTGTGATTTTCTAAAATCTAGACAATCTTTTATGTATGTATGCACGTAGAGACCTAAATGTGTATTTTCCATACAGTCGTAATTTAATATTCACCCAATATACTTGACATTCATACATAAGCACTAAGACTTACCTGGGAAGTATCTGATATAGAGTTTTAGTAGAATATTGTGAAGACAAAGACCCCTGATCCCATCATCCGAGTGTCATTATAGTGAGGGAAAAAATGAAGCAAAATAGCAAAGAGCAAAATGAAAACGCTAGTGAAGGTCTGCCAGCTGTCGCTACTGTCATGTCCTCTCTATATCTAAAACTTAATCTAAGAGCCTTTTGTTTCCTCCATCATCTTCACCTTAACTTAAAGGGAAACTGTCATCATAAAAATATGCTGTAGGCTGCAGGCAGTGGGTCATAGAGCAAGAGTAACCATTCATTTATTTTTTTAGTATTTTTGTTTTTTTCGGTGCTTAACCTTTTAGTGACTAGGTCTGGAAAGGCCTTCCTCTCACTGCGGTTAAAGGGGCTATAGTTATTCTCTCTGCAGTAAAAGAAGCAATGGGAAAACCATATATATACCCTTCCTCTCACTGCTGTTAAAGATGCTATGGGTGTTCAGACACAGTTACTGTCACTGGGGTAGAGGCAGTGTCGGACTGGCCCAGTGGAGGACCGGAGAATCCTCCAGTGGGCCCTGATACTGGTGTGGGCCCCCCTGGTAGGGGGAGAGAAACTTTTTTTCATTAAAAGATAAAAAAAAAAAAAAAAAAATCGGCACCGAAGGCCCCCCCTATCCCCCGCGGGATGGGGGGGGGGGCGAGGGGGGTGGTCGGGTGATAGGGGTGGGCTGCGGGGACCAGGCGCAGGGCGCATCTTCACTTTCCCCGCTGGCTCCTGCACACTGTACAAAGTACAATGGTAAAGGACCTTTGATGAGGTCATTACCATGTGACGGGGAGGAGCTACTCAGCATGTCCTCGGATAGAGCTGCCCTGGGGTATGTGAAGTTATGCTGCACCTGTATGTAATATAGGGGTGCAAGGGGGAATGTGGGGGTGCAGTGTAATATACATGTAATGTAGGGGTGCAAGGGGGGATGTGGGGGTGCAGTGTAATATACATGTAATGTCGGGGTGCAAGGGGGGAATGTGGGGGTGCAGTGTAATATACATGTAATGTAGGGGTGCAAGGGGGAGATGTGGGGTGCCAGTGTAATATACATGTAATGTAGTGGTGCACGGGGAATGTGGGGGTGCATGTAATATGCATGTAATGTAGGGGTGGCAATGGGGGTTGTGGGGTTGCAGTGTAATCTGCATGTAATGTAGGTTAAATGGTGAAATGTGGGGGTGAGTGTAACCTTGCTAATGTAGGGGTGAAAGGGGGAATTTGGGGGTGCAGGGTGTCATTTGCATGTAATGTAGGGGTGCAAGAGGGAATGTGGGGTGCAGTGTAATCTGCATGTAATGTAGGGGTACAGTGTGACATGGATGTTAAGTGGGGTGCAGGGTGACATGGATGTAATGTGGGTGCAGGGTGACATGGATGTAATGTGGGGTGCAGGGTGACATGGATGTAATGTGGGGATCAGGGTGACATGGATGTAATGTGGGGGTGCAGGTGACATGGATGTAATGTGGTGGTAACAGTGTGACATGGATGTAAATTGGGGTGCAGGGTGACATGGATGTAATGTGGGGGTCAGTGTGACATGGATGTAATGTGGGGGTGCAGGGTGACATGGATGTAAGTGGGGGTGCAGGGTGACATGGATGTAATGTGGGTGAGGGTGACATGGATGTATGTGGGGTAGCAGTGTGACTATGGATGTAATGTGGGTGGTCAGGGTGACCTTGAGTAATTGGGGGTGCAGGTGACATGGATGTAATGTGGGTGCAGGGTGACATGGATGTAATGTGGGGTGCAGGTGACATGGATGTAATGTGGGGTACAGTTTGACATGGATGTAACGTGGGGTGCAGGGTGACATGGATGTAATGTGGGGGTACAGTGTGACATGGATGTAATGTGGGGGTACAGTGTGACATGGATGTAATGTGGGGGTGCAGGGTGACATGGATGTAATGTGGGGTGCAGGGTGACATGGATGTAATGTGGGGGTGCAGGGTGACATGGATGTAATGTGGGGTGCAGGGTGACATGGATGTAATGTGGGGTGCAGGGTGACATGGATGTAATGTGGGGGTGCAGAGTGACATGCACCTTCACTACTTGGGGGGAGGCAAGAATTGTGGGTATGTGGGGTCAAGACTATATCCACTATAGGAGAATAATTGTGATCTCTAGGGGAAGAACTTAACACTATTACATTTGTCATAAGAAGGTGGGGGAGATGATGAGAAAAGGAGGAACTTAACTTTTTGTGTTTCTTAACCTTTAGAGCGGAGTTCTGGCTGCTAGAAGCTTATGTATCCTCCAGATAGAAGGATAGAGAAATTAAAGAGAATTCCTCCGACTACAGACGTCATGTGTGTGAGTTGTTGGATTTACAGTAATTGCTGGTGTTACACAGTGTCACAGTGATTGAACCCCCCAACCGCCCCGGTCTGTATGTATGCAAAGATACAGCAGTGACATCACCACCACAGCGCCCCCAGTGCAGCCTCTGCCTGCAGCCTGTAAGTGTTACACTGACCACAGCCAGGACCTGCCGCGGCTGCTGGTTGTGATGTCACTGCTGCGCCTCTGTATACATACAACCCGCTGGTAATGGGGGGCACAATTAGTCGGGCTGGGTATAGTTGGCTTAGGGTTAGTGGCCACATTTAGGTTCCTGATGGTTGTGTTCACACATTGCATTTAGGAACACCGCACTGCACTGGAATTGCCTTCCTAAGTGCAGGGTGTGAACGCAGTCAGAGGCCGCTTTCTGATGATTGCCATTGAAATTATTTGGGCAAAATGCATCCGTGCTCTGCAAGTAGTAACATGTGCTTTGTCTTTTAATGTGACTCATGGCAGCCAATCAGAGCTCTGATTGGTTGCCTTGAGCAACTAGAACAGTTCTGCTCTCAGATAAAACTACCCCAATGTGTTTAAGGCTACATTCACACAGCCGTATGGGGGACGTATATATACGTCCGATGTTTATATGCCGTATAAACGTCCCCCATAGACAGCAATGGGTGCTATGGAGAGGGGCGGGGTTGTGAAGCGCTCACCCCCTCCTCCTCTCCTGGGCGCCGCCGTTCGCCCGCCATGCTACAGTACGGAGATCATATCGTCGTGTGAATGTAGCCTAAAACTGTACACCTTTATCTGCTGTTTTTTATACTTCCGTTAGTAGTCTGGTAGTCTTTCTAGCAAAAAGATAGGGTGGGCCCTAAAAATGATTTCCTCTGGTGGGCCCCAGGTACTCCAGTCCAACCCTGGGTAGAGGTCACTGTGGGTTATTATGCAGACACAGTTATTTCCACTGCATTAGAAGATGCTATCAGGGCAAATATTGGGCTGGGGAAAAGTACTTAAAAATACTAACATAAAATAAGAAATAAATTCAAGAAATAAATGATAATTATTAATTTTAGGAGGTGAAGGAGATACCCAACACTCTAACCACTCATTCAGGTGCTGGCACAGACAAGCTGCTAGGGATCCATGCCTAGTTCATCTTAATGAACTTGAGGATGTCCACATTGGCTGTGAATAGGTAAACCATCTTGTCAGTGCTAACACCCTGGTGGTGCTGAACACATACTCCAAGACAGCACCTCCAAAGTATAGAGGGAAATCTCTTGCCACTTGCCTCTAGTAGGGAGAACTATCTGTGCAGTACCAGGAGATGTGTCATCAGATAATCTTCCACCTTTAAAATCATTATCTGCCTCCTGGTACTACAGGCCGTATTGATGGTGGTGGAAGTTGAGAAGAATTGAACATTGCTTTCCACATTGTGGTCATGCTAATTCTCCCTCCTGAGGTGGTGCTGGTGCCACTGCTGAATTGGTGATTTTCTCCCCGTCCTCGGCCTCATTCGGCCACTGAGCACTCAATGTTAGATGGACAAAACAGCCAGTACACCAAAGTGCTCATTTTCCTCTGATGCTCTAGTGGTGAAATGAAAGATGGTATTCTATTCTTATACCATGGATCCACCAGGGTGTCCACCCAGTAATTGGCACTAGTGATCATCTGAGCAACTCGGGTATCATTGCAGCACTGCAGCATACATTGGCTCATGTGCCTTCCCGGAGGCAAAGACAAGTTGTCCCTAATGGCCCTGATGGGAGGTTTCTCCTCTTCCTCCGCATCCCCCTGCCTCGCTCCTGTGATGCCATTGAGATGCTCAGAGTGTCACCCTGCTGGGAGGAAAACTGTTTCCCCTGATCCTCCTCCTCTTCTAAAATTGTTCCCTTGGCTTAACAGTGCAGTACCTGACCATTAGTCCTGTAACACATCCTTCTAGCCATGTGTGGACTGGACTGACACCTGTTCCTCCTCTTTACCCTGCTGTAGCATCACGACATCATCCATTATGAAGAACTTTCTTTGAGCAGGCAAAAGATGGGGATGGTATTGCTGACAATGGTGTTATCAGTGCTGACCATATTTGTGGCAGATTTGTTGCAGCATGGCACAATTGTCCCTCATGGGGGTCCAATCTTTGGTGGTAAAGTGCTATTGGATACTATTTTGATTCATCCGGATGTTCTGGAGCTGGAATTCTACTGCTCTCTAATACAGCAGGCTCACATGTGCTGCCTGGCCATAAGCAACCAAAGCATGAGTCCTGCACTACAATAGGTATTTTTGCTGGTTTGAGACACAATACTAAATATGAAGCAAGAACAAAACAGAAAAAGTCATAACAACCGCAATAATTCATAATTCAAAACTTTATTATTACACCTTAGTAAAGACATAGACCAGACAGTACAATTAGAATCACTTAAAAAGTGTAACAACAGTAAACCCAAAAGACTCAATGGGGTGAAATGGGGCAGCACGGTGGCTTGGTGGGTAGCACTTCTGCCTTCCACACCTGAGGCAGCCAGGGTGGGAACACACCCCACACATTCTATCACTCAAGGTGACTTCATCAGGGGTCACCTGTGCACAGTGCATGAAAATAATGTTAATGACCATACACATTTTAGTTTCTTGGATAAAAAAATAATAATTTGTGCCCTTTTTTTTAACTAGAAAAAGATTAGAGAAGATTTAAAAAATTGTAAATAAGGTAATCTGGTTGATCTTGATTCAGAAAGGGCATTTCTTTCACTGTTTATTTGTATTTCTGTAAATAATTTTAATTTAATTTCTATATATATTTTTCATTATATGTTCCTCAACACAAATTTTATTTATACTTTAGTGTGTACAGATGTATAAGGGTCATCAAGCTTTTGCCATCTTTGATACCATTTGGGAAATGTATAATAATAATAAATTTTGGTTTGTATAGCACCATTATATATTCTGCAGCCATTTACAAATTGTGAGCTGTGGGTGAGGTTGGCTCATGGTCCAATGCCCATTGAAAAAGTCTGCCCAGGATGCAAATATAAGTAGGAATAGGACCTGCTTCAACTTTTGCATCTCAGGCTTTTTCTACAGTTAGTACGCATCCCCATATATATATTGTGTGCATGAGATCTAAGCAAGGCCAGGACAAGGCGGACACAACTATGGCGCCCCCTCCACCATCAAAAAATGTAGCACCATGACAATACCCCCATTGCATAAATAATTGTTCAGAAATTTCAAATTAAGGTAAGACCTCATACACATGAACATTGTTTGTGTGCCCCATGTATTTGTATGTGCTAATGTACACGGACCTGGTTTCTATTGCCGAATGTATGGGTGGTCTACCCAAACAATAAAATCAGAGCAGGTCCTATTCCTACCTGAGTTTGTGGCTCAGGCAGTATCTTCTCCTGTTATCGGGACATTAGCAAATCTTGCTCAACGATGATCCACCTTGTATGGAGAGGGTTCAGCTCCTGTACCCTATACACACTGACCAACACTATGCATCTTGTTTGTAAAGTGTTAAAGGTAACTTTGCAGCTCTCCCACTACCGGCTAAATGAAAAGACCTTAAACTCCACTTCCTTTCTGTATAAGAAATGACTCAAAATTACAGGTGGAATTTAGTCCTCATGGTGTGACCTGATTTTACCCATTGTTAACACATTTGAGATAATAGTACCCCATAATGTTGGGTAGGAGGTATAGAGAGAACTCAGCAACACACATGAAATTTAATATGTTTTATTCTTTGCGTTGGGGAAAATATTGTTTTAGATTATCTAAACAGCTCAGGAAAACCCAGTATAGCATAATAATGAAAACATAATAATTGTTCTTCGAAGGTCACTAAATGCTTAGCTGGACTGGAGCACTGGGCATCTCTCTCCTTTTAATTTCTTCTCATTTCGTAGAAAGTTGGCTTTGACTTTGATGACAAGCAGCGCTGATAAACTGTTATGACAGTCTCTCAGGCTAATGGCCGAACAGACTGGGCCCTGGAGAGCAAAGGCAGTAGAAGACCTTGGCTGAAGAAGGACTAAATTGTGAGTCTTGTCAGTGTTTGTGTGCAGGATAAAAGCGTCCAGGCATTTCTAATGAGAGGTTAACTGTGTCCCTGAAGTAATTACAACCCCCATTGACGAGGTAGTTAGTAATTAGAGGATTAGGCCTAATGAGCCTTACCTGAAAAGGTTGTCATGGTGACAGTTCCAGATCATGTCAGTCTGACTTTTACTATTTACAGAGAACAAAATGCATTTTTTCCATATTCTTTTCAAATTCTCGGCTTTATTTTCAGGCGAGCACAAGTGTTTAGTAATGCCTCTAATAAACATTTCCAATTTCCATGGTAATGTAATATGTTAGGAAGGTTTGTGCAATCATTATCCAGCGTTACTCAGGGGGATCTCACCGCAGGAAATAAACAAAAGCAAGTGATAGAGTTTAGACTTATTGTAGTCATGGTGAGAATAGGTGTGAGGCACAGGGAAGGGGGAATACGGTATATACCATGGGACACAGCTCATGCCACAGTGCTCTTCACCTTCTTTTAGGAATGTTTTAAGACACCATAGACATATAAGAGAATAGTTAGTCATACCTGTTGATTTTGGAAGGACCAAATGACTGTCTTACATGTAGGGAGCCTTGGGATATTTCATTATGCATGCAAATCTTGGGGGAACAAAGGATCCAGCACATTAAAGTGTATTATGCTGAATTCTGGCAGCAGATTATTTCTCTGTCTATAAAAAAACACATGCACACTTTCACAATGAGTGCTGTGGGGTATTGCTCAGGTATAAGCTAGGTAGCGGTCGCAGACAGAGGGAAAGAGACAGTTCTCAGTTCATTTTCAGTTGTTTTATTCACACCACAACAAATGGAACAAAAAAATCCAGCATGTCTTCATGCTGGTTAAACCATAACACTACAGACCAGGCTTGCTTCGTCCCCGAACGGGTCTCTCACAAATAGTCAATTATAGGTTGTAGTCCAAATTTCTACCTTGCAGAAAATGACTGTATAGCACTTAGTCCGTTAAAGTCCAATAAAGCCAACCTGTCTTCCAGACAGGACACGATGTTTTGCTTTGGAACAAGCCTCTCCCCCCTTGTGCACACTTCCAGCTCAGCTGTGTTAGCTGGAACAACCTGACAACCCGGTTTGGACCGGGCTGAAGTTTTGGTCCGGTGCTTGATTCATCTGCTGCACTTACTCTGAGGCAACACAAGCTGAGAGGATAATACCTCCCATCCAACAACAAACCCTGACTGTTGTCACATACCCCCCTCCCTTGTTCAACCTTGAGGGTTGAATGACACTCGCCAGACAGTGCACCCGGGACAGGGCATCTTGCATCCCCTGTGCGGCCTGCTCTGTGTTCCACTGTTGAATTTGAAGTTCGTAGAACAGAAACCATCTGGTGACCCGAGCATTTCCTCATCTTGGCCCTGGCTCATCCCTTTGAGAGGTGCAGGTCAGTCACACCGTCGGAACTTCCTCCCCAACAGATAATAGCGGAGAGACTCGAGTGCCCACTTGATGGTCCAGCCTCTCCTCTCCACTATACTGACCTGTGTTTCGGCTGGGGTGAGCTTCTGTACTACGAACCCACAGATGCTCTTCCCCATTACTTCCTGAGATAGTTACAGCACCGAGGCCCACTTCAGAGGCATCGGCTTTACTAAATTCCCTGTTGGAAGTCGGGTGTCACCAGGACTGTGACCCGCACAATGCCGACTTCAAAGCGGAGAAAGCCTTCTCCGCTTGGTCATTTCCACAGCGACCTCACTGTCTTACGTCCGTTCAGGAGCCCTGTCAATGGAGCCGCACAGTAGCAAAATGGGGAATAAATCTCAATAATACCCCACCATCCCCAGGAATGACTTTATTTGCGGTGGTGACAGGTCGTGGCACTCCGTATTGTCACTCTAACCTTATTCATCTGGGGTTTGATGACTCCACGCCCAATGATATAGCCCAAGTACCGTGCCCCTCTAGCCCTATGGCACATTTCTTTGTTAGCAGTTAGCCCGGCCCTACGGGGGAGTCTAGCTACAGCCTGCACTTTTGCCAGATGACTCTCCCTCAGCACTGAAAATGACAATATCATCGAGGTACGCTGACGCGTTAACGCCGATGTGTGCAGAAGCACAATGTCCATTAATACGCTGGAACCGTGGGCCGTTGCGCCATGCAGGCCAAAGGGTAACACTTTATACTGAATAGTCCCTCAGTGGTGATAAAGCGCAGTTTTCTCCTTGGCAGCCTCCGTCAAGGGCACTGTGCCAGTACCCTTATGAGGTCCAAGGTAAAAATACCTGCCTGTCCTAAGCGCTCAATAGCTGTCCCACCGGGGCATGGGATAGCATCAAATTTGGATACTTCGTTCAGTTTACAAATCGTTACAGAACGTAGCGTCCCATCTGGTTTGGGTACAAAACTATTGGGCTTTTGCCACTCACATTCTTGACTCTTCAATTACGTCCAGCGAACGCAGTCATCAACTGTACTTCCTCGTGATGGCTTGTCGCCGAGCTTTCGGGCACCCGGTACGGCTTTAGCCGGACTTTTGCCTGGGCTCCGTGACAATTATGTTGGATTACGGAAGTACGTCCGGGAGGTCAGAGAACACTTCCGTGTTCCGACTAATGAACTCCTTGGCCTCTTGACCTGTTTTAGGGGAAGGCTTCAGCAATGTGCACTGTGGCAACCGCTTCCCCGGGACAGTGGTAATACTTCTTTCCCTTCCCTAAACATACCGGCTCGCGGGGTGCTCCCAACGTCAGTCTCCCTTCTCTCCAAGGCTTTAGCAAATGAAATGGTAGACTGCTCTGGCTTCCTTCGCCCTGGCTGATGTACCTGTATTTACTTGCTTCCTTTCCGAATTTCGTAAGGGCCTTGCCACCTTGCGAGGAACTTACTGTCTACCGTTGGTACTAAAACCAGATCTGTCTCCTGGGTTAAAGCTCCGCACCTTAGCTACTTCTATTGTAGACCTGACTCTGGGCTCGCTGGGCCGCCTTCCATATGTTCCCTGACAGGGGCAACACTGTCTCCATCCGCTCCTGCATCTTAGTGACATATTCAAGACACTCTTATTCGGAGTGGTGTTTGTTGCTCCCATGCCTCTTTGGCCACGTCGCCAACCCCGGGGATGTCTGCCATCATATAGTAATTCAGGTCGAGAACCCAGTAGAGGCCTGGGCACCTTCGCACTGCGAACTATAAGATAGGGCAGAAGCGATCCCAGTTCCCCCACCTTGGACACTGCTCTTTTCACACTATTTTCAAAGTTTTGATTATATCTCTCCACCAGGTCGTCTGTTTGGGGGTGGCAAGACTGAAGTCCTTAACTGTTTAATCTCCCAGCAACTTGCAGAGTTCCTTCATGAACCTTCGACATAAGGTAGATCCCCCTGGTCTGTCAGAATCTCCTTAGGTATCCCACCTTGAAAACATCTACCTTAACTCCTTAGCTATAAGTTTGGCAGAGTATGGACGCAGTGGTACTGCTTCTGATACCGGGTTTGCGTAATCAAGGACAAACTAAAATTATTTGGTTACCCTAGCCCATTTGGTACTGAACCCACAAGGTCCATGGCAATTTCTCTCAAAAGGTACCTCGATAATTGGGAGGGGTACTAGGGGACTGCGGAAGTGCTGCTGGGGGCTAGTTATTTTACAGGTCGGACGGACCTTACAAACTCTTCCCCTCTTTGAACACCCTGGGCCAGTAAAAATCGCTGTAGTATACGAGTCCTGGGTTTTCCTCCCTATGCGGCCAAGGTGTCCACCTAAAACATGTTGGTGAGCAAGATCCAGTACCATCCACGATATCCTTAGGCACTATTAATTGTTCAACTTCTCACCCCGTGTTGGGTGACCGTACAGTAAATTATGTGAACCCAACAACGAGGAAAAACTGCTCAGCTCCTGGTTGTTGTGGCGCACCTTCAAACCATTAACACATTCACCCAGGCTCGGGACAAGAGTCTGGTCCCGTTGCGCCGTACCAAAATGTCACCAAGACGTTTAATTCTGACAATTCAGGGCCTGGTCGCAAGTCCTCACTTCCCCAACCATTACATCATTGTAGTGTTTCTCCCCATCATCCACACGAAGTGGCGGTCCCCCCCTACCGGCGGCCCTTCCGCCTCGGGTTTCCCAGGTTCTTCTGGTCTGGCGAACATGACCTTCAGCTATTCTCTCCCCTCCGCCCCTGGGGACTTGACATGCGTAACGTGGCCATAGTGCAGAGAATAAGGGAGTCTCTCCTATAATTAGGTCATAGGGCAGATTTGATGCTCCTGCCACCTCGTGGACCTTTCTCCCCCAGGTTTTTTTTGACCACCAGTGCGGTTGGATAATCTTTTAAGTCTCCATGATACAACAACAACTCGAACCTTGCGATCTAGTGAACTGAGAAGGGTAGCGGCCCAGGGTATCCCGTACTCATGGTCCTAGGCTCCCTGATATCAAGTAATGCATTAGCCTTCACCCACACCGGACATGGGCACATGGGGGTGCCCTACCTGCATCCAGGACGTCAGGGTACATACAGGCCTGCATAGAAGGAAGTACGGCGAGCGTACCCACAGTCCATAGGTTCGGAGGCCAAGTGGCAATTTGCAGCCATATGTCCCCAGGACATGACAGCGCCAACAGCGGAGTGTGGGGATCTCCCGAATCTTTGTGGAAACGTTGTTTGGCACATCGTTGGGAGCTACTCCCCAAGAGGATCCGGGAGCTTTCCTCAGTCCCTGCAAGTGGGGGGGGGGACTGGGTGGCTTACCTACGGCCGGTACAGTCCCATCACAAAGTCCTGGGTGGCTATATAACGTTCGACCAGACCAACCGCTGGTCTAAATTACCTGGGTCACCCTTGACCGACCCCAGCACTGAATGGCAAACACGCAGAGTGCGACACAAACGGTCTGCCACCACCCTCCTCCACTATTGGGCTGGGGTTAAAGTCTCAGAGCTGAGCCATCTTTTTACCAGGTGGCAGTAGGTCATAAGCTTGAGACCTGCAAGCTCGGGATTCTCCCAAACCCCCACTGATATACACGTTGGGCTCCCGCACATAAACATTGACGATCCCATGCGTGCCAGGATCTCACCTTTCAACTCTTGTAGTCCAGGGCATCCTCCTCAGTGAGGTCAAAATAGCTTTATAACGACGCATTTCGCCATGTCAGGACGGGCCAACCACTTCAGCCCACGGTTCCTGCTGGCAGCCCCTCACGCTCCTGCCGTTCTCTAACTTCTCGCAATATAACACCGCCGAAGGCCTCTACGTCATCCTCCGCTGTCAGCTTTCTCCAGCGCAGTTCGGACTCTCTCTCTTGGCCGCAGGCTGTAGCTGGGTAACCACACTGTTGGAGTCTACCGCACGCCTTTATTTGATTGTAGATAGTTAGTTCTGTGCTGGGCCTGCATAGCCTCAGAGTGTGCCATCTGCTGTTGAACATTAGCTTGCACAAGTTTTTAGTATCAGCTCCTCCATCTTGTCCGTGTGATGCTAAGCTGAACTTTGCAGGTAATCTAATAATCCACGACATGCAATGGGTGCCAGAAAAAAAAACTCCAAGTTTGTGCACCACCACTCACTGCGTTTTGCCCTCCAAGCACCAATTGTGGGGTATTGCTCAGGTATAAGCTAGGGCTAGCGGTCGATCAGACAGAGGGAAAGAGACAGTTCTCCAGTTCAGTTCAGTTGTTTATTCACCCACAAAACAAATGGAACAAACAAAAATCCAGCATTGTCTTCATGCTTGGTTAAACATAAACATACAGACCAGGCTTGGCCTTCTCCACCCAGAAGCAGGGTCTTCACAAATAGTCCAAATTATTGGTGTAAGTTCACACCTTCAGAAATGCTGTATAGCACTTAGTCCGTTAAAAGTCCAAATAAGCCAACCTGTCTTCCAGACAGGACACGTGTTTGCTCTGGAACAAGCCTCTCCCCCCTTGTGCACACTTCCAGCTCAGCTTTGTTAGCTGGAACACCCTGAAAACCCGTCTTGGAGGACCGAGCTTGAAGTTTGGTTCCGGTGCTGATTTCAGCTTGCTGGATATACTCTGAGCACACAAGGCGAGAGGATATCGGATCCCATCCAACAACAAACCCCTGACTGTGTCACAGTGCTCATCAACCACCACAGGTTTCAGAACATCCCATTGGCAGTCTATGTTGTGAGTTGTAGTTAAAAACTAGAAGATGGATTGAATCCATAAAACTGACCCCATTTATCTTTTTTAAAACCCAAACCATTACCTATGGAAAGACTTTAAAGGGCATCTACCACCAGGACAAAGGAATGTATGCAAATGAGCCTCTGGAGCCTACATGCTCCATAGGTGTTAATGGAGCCTGGAGCCTTTCAGGCTCATTTGCATAAAGTTGTTCATCCTGGTGGTAGATGTCCTTAAACTATCACAGGAATTACATAGAGTATAAAAGTGTAAATATCTTTTCAGCTCACCACTTTACTTCCCACTTGCGGCTCTTGGAGGTGCATATGGAGGTTTGGTTTTGGGGCTTAGATAAATCAGTATCTACCACAGTATCTAGCATCCTTATTCCTTATAAGAAACATACTATATTTAGTATTACAGGGGCATCAGTGCAGAAAACATTTTTTTTCCCTTGTTGGCTTTGAATCCACTTTATTCAGACCTAATAAAGGGAACAGTTTGTTACTGAAACACGTTACCTATGATGTAGATAAATAGTCTAACTTGCTAAACTACCTTTGGTCATTATGTCTTCATACCAGTGGCGTAACTAGAAGCTGATGGGCCTCAGTGCAAAGTCTGTTCCAGGCCCCCGACTATAATGTATGGTTTATAGTAATAGTCTTCTCATATGGCAAAAGTGACTCAATAAGGGCCCCCTAAACCTCTTGGGCCCAGGTGCGATCACAACCTCTGCACCCCCTAAAGTTATGCCCCTGCTTCATACAACCAGTTCATTTTCTACTACTATATTTACAGATCTTAAAACAGCCTTCTTCATATGTCACCTTAACCTCTTTGCGAAATGCACCGTAATAGTGTCAAGACGGGTGTGTAGAGAGGGCTCATACAAGGTGGACACTGCAGCAAACACCCACAGGTAGTGCAATTCTTAATGAATGTCCCCCTATGTTACCATACCTTTACTATGGAAGATAAAAAAAAATAAAAATAAGAAAACTACTTCTTGCCGCTCCAAAAATTGTAGTAAAAAGTTATCAAAGAGTCTGATGTACGCCAAAATAATACTGAACTAATGTTATCCTGCAATAAGCAAACTTTAATAATGTTCTTTTAATTGTGTAATTAAAAAAATATTCACTTATTCAAGATATGGTGGCAAACAGACATGGAAGTTTTCCCCAAAGAGTTGTTTTTAATTGCTTAAGTATTAAAACATAAGAAAACTGAACATATTTGGTGTCTTATTCGTGCTAACCTACAGGATAATTTTTTCATGATTTGTATACTATATGGGCAACGGTGTAAATGTTTTAATAAAAAAACATCAGCAGAAAAGCTGTTTTATTTTGTTCGCCCACGGGGAAGAGTTAATACATGTTGATAATTATGCCATTTTTGGCTAAAAATTACAACTCTTATTGTAAAAAATAAGCCCTGACATGCCTGTGTAAGTTTCTGGAACTTGAACAGCTGGTTGTTCCGGTTATCTCGGGTGCAATGGGGTTACAACAGATAGGGCCTAACTTGCATTGACTGGGCAGCCCCTCTTATATTTTTATCCATGGCCTCTTTCCTTCTAAAATGAACATTTAAAATTATTGCTAATGAGCCTAAAATCCTCCTGGGGGCATTACCAGAGTCTCTCAGTGCTGTATCTGGCAGCAGCAGGAAGAGCAGGGAGTGGGGAGACCGGCTCTGCTAATTTTAACAGCCTGTGAAGCTGCCTGTGAAACACTCCCCAGAGCACCTCAAACTTATTAATATAATTTTAACAGCTGATTTTAGAAAGAAGAATGCCAGGCATAAAAAATATATGAAGTTTACACTTCCTGGATCTATGAGTAAGGATCCCTGGGGGTCTCCATCTACCCTCCCACATAGATTGTAACCTCATAGATTGTAAACCTCTTTCCACTGGTTTTCTGAGCACTGCAGTTTTTATTTGTACTTATTGATTGCACAGCACCATGAAATTAATGGTGCTCTATAAATAAATCATAATAATAATAAAAAGATTTCCTTTAAGGTGATAACACCACACCAGAAACCAGATGCACAATGTCATCAATGTCAGAACTTGTATCCCCCATTTAAAAGAGGGTTCCCTGGCTCTTTTACTTCTAATGAGCTAGACATGGGATAGGTCATCAGTAGTTTACCCTTGGACAAACTAGTAGATCTGTCCATAGTATGGCCTTAGAAGTCACTGCAAGAGGTTCAAGCAAAGCTGCACCTTACTGACTCGAACCACACTGCTACAGTGGCACCACGGGACTTAGCACATGGGATGCAAGTATCACCCCTTCATCCTTTGGCCACCAAGAATCATCAATAATGTCTTGAAATCTCTTTTAAACACAGTTCTGGGTGTGAAATTCAACCTCTGCAATGGAGTTAAGCCCCAAATGTGTAGCAAATTAGCATCTCAAAAATGCAAAACAGGGTGCAGACTTTTCTGCAGATATTCTGCAGATATACACAGCATGTATAATATTGTACCTGAAGGGTTTGCAATGCCATGTACCAGCTGATACATGCCACAACAGGGTTTTTGCTGGATTCTGTGGACTGGAGTAGAAAACACTTATTCACAAATTTCTGGCAATCCAAAGATTCGATGTTCTATATCAACTGAAAAAAAACCATTTTTTACATCTTAATAAGCTTAAAAAAAGTTTATATGGACTTCTCATTTTCTTGTTTTATTGGATGACAAGCCATCCTGTTGTCAAATACTTTGGGGAAAAAAGCACATGTTAGCAGTGTTACTAATACAGAGAGTAGATGGGATATTGATTATTCCTTTTGGGATGGCATTCATATTTTAGTAAACTGCAGTTATGCCATTTGTAATGACTATAGTTCCCAGCATTGTATCCCTTACTACTGACATGATCGAATAACACATATTTTAATCAAATGTATAAAGTGCTATGGTGAGTATAAGGAAGGATTTTCTAAATTATACATTGTAAATTATACATGTGTAAATGATCCAAGCCAAAGACATTGTCCAGTTTATATTTTTAAATGAAATTGTAGGAAAACAATAGGAAACAATATAATTTCTAATATACACTTATTTCCTTGCATATCGTAAAACTACAGCCTGTCTATGGGTGAATTAATAAAAAAATCACTTTGGACTATACCACTCCTAAAGGCTAACACTGGTAACACCTCCCATATTTAGATTTTAGACAAACTGGAGTCAAAATTACCATTAAAAACACTAGTCTTTATTGTTAAATATACTTTAAAACCTGCTTCACCATTAATTCATAGAAATGTACAGAAAATTGTATTAAAAAAAAATACAGAACAAAAAAGGATTAGGATGACCAGGATGTCAGTTCAGCTAGACCAGGGGTCAGGAACCTTTTTGGCTGAGAGAGCCATGAATGCCACATATTTTAAAATGTTATTCCGTAAGAGCCGTACCATATGCACATGTCCCCCAGTAGATAGGTAGTCCCAGTGTCAGGGGTGCCCTTACAATCTAGGTCTCGGATCGCAGGCACATCTGTGCCCCCTCTCCGTGGCGGCGCCCCTTTCTGAACTCACTCAACTTACCACTTTCCGGCTCCCATCCCAGCTGGCCAGCGTGTGTGTTCCGGCACTCGCGGATTTAAAAGGCCAGTGCGCTGCTGATTGGCGATGCCCACTTCCCGGGTTCCTATAAAGACCGGCGTCTCTCAGCATTCCCCATCGGATCTTAGTGCTTCATGAGGAACCTATGAGGAAGCTTTCCACAGTGTTTTTCTTCCAAAGTGTTGACCTCCCATTGTGACCCTGGACCTGTTCCCGATTCTGCTCCTTCGCTGCTAGCCCTGACCTCTTGCTCCGTCCCCGACCTCGCATCATTGCCCCCAGCCTTGACCGTCTGCCTGTTCCTGACCACAAGACTGCCTAGCGATCGTGTACCTCAACCCTGGCTGCCACCGTGGACAAGTTGGGCCTGTGGAATGACCTGGTTGTACCACGCTGTAGCAAGACCATCCTGCTTTGCAGCGGGCTCTGGTGAAGACCAGGTGCCACATATATTCCGGTCCCAGGTGTCTGCTTACATCATTGTCCCCGGTGGTCCAGGGGGTTCACTACTCCAAATCCTGACATCCACCGTATGCCTCCCAGTAGATAGGTAGTCCAGGCACATACTCCCACTGGATAGGTAACCACAGCACTTGCCCCCAAGTAGATGGGTAGTCACAGCAAAAAAAAAAAAAAAAGAATATTCATTTACCAGCACTCCCTGCAGCCAGCTCCTCGTCGCTCCCACGATCTTCTTTGACCCAGGCTTAGATGATGGTGCCTTAGACGGTGATGGTGCCTAGGTCGTACAAAGGACGTAGGCAGCAGTAACATCACTGCCTGTGTCCAGTAATTAGTCTAAAACACACACAGCAGCCATCACTATTTATTAAAGATCTGTCTGAGAGCCAGATGCAGCTAACAAAAGCCATAGGTTCCCTACCCCTGACCTAGTCCATCAGAAGTAAGTCAAATAATCAAGAAATCAATTGCAGTAATCTTGGTCCAAATACATATCAAAGACCAGACACCTGATACAGCGCTGGGACAGTGGTTAAGTGGGCATGCCCAGCCTTCCTAAAGTTCTCAGAGTGGAGCCTCCATGTCCCCCTAAACATACGTAAGTATAAGTTTATAGTTACGTTTTTGTGCACCCATACCCAGCCAACTCACAATTTTTTCTTACTCTCAGATGAGACCTTTAAAGGGGTTATCAGAAACTAATAAATAACTTATTAAAAATAATAAACGCTCCTATCCAACACCATCTCCCAGCACCCTACATTGCTGAGAGATAGGGATGGATGGGCGTGGCCGGCCACCACACCGGCCAGAAGCTCCCTGTGCATGGCTTATGTGTCCCTTGTAAACAAACAGGGGCACGGATCAGACGGACCGCGGCGCGTGATATCAGCCCACCAATCAATGTTAAATAATATGCCCAGTACACCAAAACTAATAAATAAATAACTATATTGTTTTTTACTGAAAAAGAATTTTCAATTTTATGTCTTTATAAAAGATCTAGAATAATATTAGACTGAATTTTAATAATCCAATACCCCAAATACCTCCAAATCCTTTATGGAACTTGTATATCCAGAGGAAGCCTATAAAGAGAATAGAAAAATTCTCAAAAAATACATATAAATGTCCTGGTTGTAATTGTAGCTAGTGTTCAAGGATACAATGCAGGATTTGTTGTATTTTTATACTTTTGAATTATAATAACAATAATGATAATAATTTTGTATTTTGAAAAATACCATGAAATCTTTGCTTGCGTTCCACATTACTATCCAGTATAAAATGTAAGCAAAATAAGAGAAGGTTTTCTAAAGAAATCAGCGGTGATGTTTGATAATATTTGAATTAAAGAACGTTTAAAAAATAATTATAGCTTTCCATTAGGCTTTGTCAGTGTGAAATGAACTGAATAAACATAATTATATAAATGTACCAGTCATTTCTACTTACATTACAGTTTTTGTAACAGGCAAAGCTGTACATGGAAATTATGTCATGGAACATTACATGTTTGTCCGTTTGTATTTCTATGTAGCATCTTCAATATAGACAAGATCTTACTGCTTCTCAATGTCTTACAGATATTACAATAAAAACACTGTTTACTAATATTATTAATGTATCGGCACTAGAGATGAGCGAACACTAAAATGCTCGGGTACTCGTTATTCGAGACGAACTTTTCCCGATGCTCGAGTGCTCGTCTCGAATAACGATTATTGCCTAATAGAAATCCAACCCCTACTGAATTTTCCCACTTCGGTCTTTGCTATGGATATGTGTGCCACTAAGAGCTAAACACAACGGTAGCAAGTCCCCCTGCTAATTCCTCACAAAATGGTAAAAGATGCAAATTAAAATAAAAAAAGTAGAACGTTATTGTAGCCCTAAGAAGGGCTGTTGGGTTCTTTGAGAATCACTCCTGCCTAACAGTAAGCTAATAGAACACCCTAACGCTTTCCCTGACCAGCAGCAGCTCTCTCCCTAGCGGCATCCAGAGACAGAATGATCCGAGCAGCGCGGCCAGCGGCTAGTCTATCCCAGGGTCACCTGATCTGGCCAGCCAACCACTGCTATCGACGTGTAAGGGTACCACGTCATGCTGGGTGGAGTGCAGAGTCTCCTGGCTTGTGATTGGCTCTGTTTCTGGCCGCCAAAAAGCAAAACGGCGGGAGCTGCCATTTTCTCGAGCGGGCGAAGTATTCGTCCGAGTAACGAGCAGTTTCGAGTACCCTAATGCTCGACCGAGCATCAAGCTCGGACGAGCATGTTCGCTCATCTCTAGTTTTGGACCTAGATTTACAGCCTATGTCAGATTGCTATACTCCTCCCCCAGAGCTCTGGTGAGAGCGAACGGTTGCTTATCAGAGGCCTTCTATTTAAACAGGTGTACGAGGCAGGGATGCCCCCTATCTCCCCTCCTGTTCCCCCTGGCTATAGAGCCGCTGGCGAGTCTGATCAGGCAATTACCGGACAATGTAGGGTTTAAGAGAGGGGGGGGGGTAGAAGAGCGCGTATCTTTATACACAGATGACATGCTACTATACTTAGGAGACGTGGAGGCCTCCCTGACACCTGCCATGGATATAATCAGAACATTTGGCCAGAAATCAGGACTCAAGATAAATTGGGGAAAGTCTGTGCTACTACCGGTTGATACAATCCCGGACTCTCTTACTTTGGAGGAAACACATATTAAATTAGTACAGTCCTTTTAATATCTAGGAGTGATGATCTCCAAAAACTCTAAGGACTATGTTTCTTTTAACGTAGACCCACTACTGGAAAAAACCAAGACTAAAGTCCAGGCATGGAATGAGCTTCCATTGTCAATTGTGGGGCATTGTAATCTGATTAAAATGATCTTAATGCCCCAATGGTTGTACATACTCCACAACGCTCCCATTTGGATTCCACTAAAGCTATTCAGAAAATTGGATGGGGTATTTAGAACTCTGATCTGGAGAGAGAAACATCCCCGTATTAGACTGGAGACGTTACAGAGAGGGAAAGAGGATGGGGGCTTGGCACTTCCCAATCCTTGGATTTACTATTTGGCCTCCCAATTGCAACATCTAAAAGGATGGCATAGAGAGGAGGGACTGGGCTCAGCTTAGAGGCTGATTAGTGAAGGTTCACCATGGAGCATTCCGATGTACATAGTAGAAGTAATGGATAGCCACAAACAATGGAAAGATGCACCGATGATACAGCTGATATACAAGGTGTGGGACAGAGGCAAGAAATATGTGGGATTCTCGGGCTATACTAAGTACGTTCCAGTATGGCACAATAATGCTTTCCCGGAGATTAAAAAACTAGAAGGGGTCAATACGTGGATAATGGCGGGTGTGGTGACAATCTCTCAGCTTTTAGAGGATGGAAAGCTCAAGTCGTTTGAGCAACTGCTAAAGCAATTTAATATTCCCCATCGTGCTTTCTATCAGTATCTCCAGCTACGCCATACGTGGTCAATGCAGTTCAAAGAGGATGATTCGTCAGTTGGGACCCTCTCCTTTTTGGGATTACTGGAGCGCTCTGAAAGTACGAAAGGTCTTATATCAGCATTATATAATTTGCTGTTATCCAAACACTTGGAAAAATACCCCATTCAGGCTAGACATAAATGGGAGATAGGTGTGGGACAGCTAACAGTTGATCAATGGAATTCTATATTAGAAATGACCCCACAGCTGTCTCTCTCCGATTCACATAGGTACTCACATCTTCAGGCGGGAGAGGTGTTTGTGTTTAAATGTCTGTATGTTAGAAACGGTTAAAATTTTCCTATTGTATTACTGTTGCCTGTGCAATGTTATGTCTGTACTGGATTTGTGTAATGAAAATGGAAAATTGGTTAAGTGGTTAATAAAAACGACTTGATTTTAAAGAAAAAAAAAAAGAGTTGGGGGGAAGAGAGGGGAAGAGCTCAATTCTAAAAGATGTCCAGCTACATTTCATTTGAAGGCATTGAATTCAGGAAATACACGGAAGTCCATCCATGGAGACCAGCACTCGTAGTATTGAGAGGCTGCTTTGTAGAGGTCAGCAGGAGGCTCCTCCATCCACTAGATATTCCTCAAACCAATCCGTCATGGAAGGTGTTCTGCTACTATTATTACACTTCCACATGGGGATTACTGTTCTGGCGACAACCAAAAGATGGCTAAACAGACAACGAGTGGGCTTACGGATGGGACATGGGATTAAGGATAACAATACTATCCCTGGCTCATTAGCTGATGTAACTCCCAGTAGTTTTTGGACGAGGGTGAGGACCTTAATGCAAAAGGCTTTTACAGGTGGGCATGTCCACCAGATCTAGGTCATGGTTCCTATAGTATGAGAGCCCCACCAGCACAGGTCAGATTCAGTAGGGTAGAATTCCTGATGTTTGCAAGACATTAAGAATTTATGACAAAACTCAAAGGATCTGAGCCAAACAGCTTCCAGGTACTTTTCCCCGAGTTCACACTTCTAACTCTGGACATACAAAAGCAGGGATGAGTAGTGCAACACGGGTTGCTTAGCGGTTATAATTACAGCCTTACAGAGCTGAGGACCTGGGTTCAAGTCCTAGGGTCAACATCTGCAAAGAGTTTCTATGTTCTCTCTGTGTTTGCGTGGGTTTCCTCCGAGTCCTCTCCGGGTTCCACTCCAAAACATACTGGTAGGTTGATTAGATTGTGAGCCCCAGGAAATGATTTGGCAAGCTCTGTGTAGTGCTGAATAATCTGTTAGCGCTATATAAATAAAGAATTATTATTATTATGAGGAATACAAGGAGATGATCATAGCATATATTGCGGACATGCATCCCTTGATCATAGGTGGGGAAATATAGAAATTAATATTTTATCCAATATTTTAGACTATTTTTACAATTGATCATATATTTGCGAAAATTATGCGGACCACTGATCTTGCGTGTATCTCAGACTTATTGATGATATAACAAATCAATCAGCACTAGAGATGAGCGAACACTAAAATGCTCGGGTACTCGTTATTCGAGACGAACTTTTCCCGATGCTCGAGTGCTCGTCTCGAATAACGAACCCCATTGAAGTCAATGGGAGACTCGAGCATTTTTCAAGGGGACCAAGGCTCTGCACAGGGAAGCTTGGCCAAACACCTGGGAACCTCAGAAAAGGATGGAAACACCACGGAAATGGACAGGAAACAGCAGGGGCAGCATGCATGGATGCCTCTGAGGCTGCTTAATCGCACCATTATGCCAAAATTATGGGCAACAGCATGGCCATGACAGAGTGACCGAATGAGGCTAGATAGCATCTAAAACATCCAATAATTGACCCTGACACTATAGGGGACGGCATGCAGAGGCAGCGGCAGCAGGCTAGAGAGTGTCATGGCGACATACCCTAAATGGACTCAGGCTTCAAACCAATGGGTGGCAGAGAGGAACCAAAGGAGGTGAGCAAGAAGTGCTCAAATAATATCGGTACATGAACTAATTTGCCAGTAATGTTGGGGAGTACACAGCAGGGGGGCGACAAAGTTCACATTGAAGCCATGGAAAACAACCCCCAATTCTGCCTGACACAGCTCGTTTGATAAGGGGACCATGTATGGAGGCAGTGAACTAGTAGTAGATTAAAGGTGCTGCAGTTAAAACTATGTTAGTTGGATCTTGGCATGGAGCTGGCGCTCCGCTGCCAGGCGAGCTTTCGCCAATCCAAGCCCCTGTCTATAGGCTACTCCCCAAACAGCACTTCTAAGAACCTTTTGTATAAGATCAAGTGTAGTAGCGTTCTTATAAGTTTAGGATATGGCGGGTGAGGGGAATGTAAACAGATGCGCAAGAAGCGCTGAAATAATATCCCTAAATGGTAAAAGTTTGCAAGTATATTTTGTGGATTACACAGCAGGGTGGCGACAAAGTTAACAACTTTGATGTGGAATGCCCTGTAATAGCTCTTGGGCGGTGTGCCTTTTATCGCCTAGGCTCAGCAGTTTCAGCACCGCCTGCTGTCGCTTAGCGACGGCACTGCTGCTGTGCCTAGAGCTGACCGACTGATGGCGCCATGCCCACGGGTATGGAATTCGAGAGGATGGAGGGAGGAGGGTGGGAGGATCTTTAGTAGCCTGTTGAGACCTGGACCGTAGTAGGCCCCCCGCAATTCTCGCGTCGGCGTAAATATGACCCAGCCCCAGGTCAGACTCGGGTCCCAGCCTGCACCAAGTTTTAAGTGAGTAGTCCGTTCGTTATAAAGTTTTGGGTATGGCGGTGTGAGTGGGATAGTACACATCGCAGACGAACGGCAATGCGCATGGAGCCTGGCGTTCCGCTGCCCAGCTAGCTTTCGCAACCAGCCCCTGTCTCTAGGCTATCTCCCAAAAACAGCACTTCTAAAGAACCTTTTGTCTAAGATCAAGTGTAGTAGCGTTCTTTATAAGTTTAGGATATCCCCGGGTGAGGGGAATGTAACAGATGCGGGCCAAGAAGACGGCTGAAATCAATATCCCCTAAATGGTACAAGTTTGCCAGTATATTTTGTTGGATAACAATCAAACAGGGTGGCGAACCAAGTTAACAACTTTGATGTTGAATCCATGAAAAGCACTGACCCAAATTTCTGCTGACCAACCTCGTTTGATAAGTGAACGATGTATGGAGCAGCTAATGACGACTTTGGGGAGTCAATGGAGACAAACGTGTGTGGTGGCCTGCTATTGGAGACAATGTTAATTTTTGGATAGTGCCTGTATGTTGGCAGTCCCAATACATTTTTCAAACCAGAGAAGGACATTAGGTGGGGCCCTCCAGTAAAATGTGATAGATTTGATTGCGCTGTATGTCGGCCTTGTCCCAAACATTTTGCTCTAAACCAGAGGACAGTAGTGGCCCTCCAGTAAAATGGAATAGAGTTGAGTGCCCTGTCTGCTGGCCTGTCCCAAATTCTAATATCTTCAAACCAGAGGGAGCAGTCAGGTGGCCCTCCAGTCAATGAATAGATAGTGCCTGTATGGATGCTCCAATTGTTCCAAACCGAGAGGCAGGGGTAGGTGGCCCTGCAGTAAAATGAATTATTGCGGTGCCGTAGTGGCAGTCCCCAAAATTGTTCAGACTAAAGGTAGCGGTTAGGTGGCCCTGCATAAAATGGAATAGATGAGTGCCTGTAGGTGCCATTCCCCAAAAATGTTTCAAAACCAAGAGCAGTTGTAGGTGGCCCCCAGTAAAACTGGTATAGATTGAGTGCCTGTATGTGGCAGTCCCCAAAATTGTTTCAACCCGAGGAGCGGTTAGGGCCCTGCAGTAAAATGGAATCCAAAATTTGAGTGCCCTGTAGTGGCTATCCCAAATGTTTTCAAACCAGAGTGCAGTGTATGTGGACCCCGCTCCATTAAAATGGAATAGATTGAGTGCCTGTGATTGGCCGTCCCAAAAATTGTTCAAACCAGAGGACGAGTAGTGTGGGCCTGCAGTAAAAAATGGACTAGAATTGAAGTTCCTTGTGATGGTGGCCGTCCACAAAAATGGTTCAAACCAAGAGGAAGGGCCTAGTTAGTGGCCCTCCAGTAAAATGGAAATAGATTAGTGCCTGTATGTGGCAGTCCCAAAAATTGTTCAACAGAGGAGCATGTAGTGCCCTTGCATAAAATGGAATAGATTGAGTGCTTTAATGTGGGCAGTCCCAAAAATTGTTTCAACAAAGGACAGTACGGTGGGCCCTCTCCGTAAAAGGGACATAGATTAGTTCCTGTATGTGCAGTCCAAAAAATTTTTTAAAACGAGGACCGGGTAGTTGACCCTCCAGAAAATGGAAAGATGAGTGCCTGTATGTGGCTCTTCTCACAAAATTGTTTCATCTCAACAGAGTAACCCGGGGTAGGTGGCCCTCCAGAAATGATAAATGCATGACAGTACCTACTATAAGCAGAGCAGTGGCCCCTTGTACAACAAATAGCCATTTTCGTCTGCTTTACTGTACAAAGAGGAGAGAAGGAGGAAATGAGGAGGAGGAGGAGCGTGGATCATTATTCAGTTGACGTCCTTCACCTGAGTGGAGATTGAAATTTCCTGAAAATCCAGCCGTTATTCATTTTATAAGCGTCAGCCGTTAGCGCTGTCAGTCGACAGGCGTTGTACGCTTAGCGGATGAAGCCACCTAGCTGCACTGAACCCAACCCGCTCGGACAAACGCTAGCGCAGGAGGCAAGAACCGTCCAATGCGGACAGCCCAGTTCGTGCCACTGTCCAGCTTTGAAAACCCAGTATTTGTAGGAGCTGTGTGATCATTTAGGATGGAGGGGGGAACGATATGGTCAGCTACGTACGCCCTCACCATCTTTTCTGTAAAGATCAGCCCCTACGCTGCCGAGACTGGGGACAGTGACAGTGTTCCGTGCGGTACATAAAGCTGGCAAAAGCCTTGTACAGCGTACCCTTGCCCAGTGCTGGACAAGCTGCCTGCTCCCTACGCTCGCCTCGCTACTTGTCCCCGCAGACTACGCACTCTGGCGCTAGCGCGTCAGAAGGGACTACCTGTTTTCACGTGTGCACCAGGGTGCTGCTGGTATTCATTGCATCCACACCCCCACTCCCACTCCTTCCTCTCCAGGGATGAGAGTGGATTTTTTTGCTTGTACCGTGTGTCCCAGAGAGTGAACACCCAGTAATCGTGCTGGAATAAATTCTTTGAACGCGAGGGTCCGGGATAGGCAGCCTAGCCATGAAATCCTACCCATATGCGCCAAGTACCAACGCGTAGATCACTCCCTCCTGGCCTGACTGTCCATTTCCTCCTCCTCCAACTCCTCCAACCCTCTTCTTCTGCCCCATACACGCTGAAACAGTGAAGGACTCAACAATGGTCCCCTCTTGTGTCTCGCAACATTCTCCTCCTCTTCCTCCTCATCCTCTCCACCTCCACCTCCTCTCTGATAATCGCTGAGAACAGACCTCAGGGTGCTTTGGCTATCACAAGGAATATTCTTCCCCCGTCTCTTGTGACGGCGCAAAACTTCCGACTCATGCTGACAATAGAGTTTTTCACAGGGCCAGCAGCGGGTGGTGAGGCTGATGTATGGGGCATCCCACTGACCATCTTGTTGACTCTCAAGTTACTCAGCAGCCTGACAGATCTCAGACATCCACGTCCCACCTCCTCATTGTAAGACTTGAGGAGCTTGACTGAAAGCCTGACTTAACCTTTCTGGTGGAAGTTGACATCTGGCATCTAACAAATCGCTCTGCGCTGCTGCTGGTAAACTCTGGATAACATGTCAGAGTGTTGATTCACCTCGTGGCAACGTCGCACAAACCGTCGGTGACGGGGCATTTTGGAGCGCGCTCTGCTGTCGCTGCCGCCTGAGATTGGCAAATCCTCTTGGGCTGTGGCCTTTTCCTGCATAGCGCAACAGATTCCTGCTGCACCTCGTCTGAGCAAATCATACAATTGGGGTATGTCTTGGAGGAAAACCTTGTTGCACTATCCCTATTTCGAAAACCAGGGCCACATTCATTGCACAATGTGTCAAGTCTTTGTGCTGTTTCCATGTGTTTCTCTTCTGTGCAGATTTTCACAAAGCCCGCAGAGCGTAGAGAACCCAGGAGCCGGAGCAGGACCAACGGGTGGAGAACGAGAGCGAGAACCGCGAGAGACCGCGGAGAGGACGGAGGAGCGGGAGAACCCGAGGAGCGGAAGGATCAGAGGCGGGCTGGCGGGTGCTCCGGAGTCGTGCGTTCAGTCGGACGGGCATCCAGAGCTGGCGGCGCTGGCGGCGCGCGGGGAAGGCATGCAGGGCAGGGCGAGCGGCCACATGTAAGTGTATGGACAGGGCAGGACTGCCAAGGTCCTTCTCCGCCCACCTCCTATGCGGCCTGCAATCAGCAGGGGCTGCCTTTAAATTGGCGAACCGACGACTTGGTCGTGGTTGGGCCCCTTGGAAGCTCTGGGTTCCCGGCACTGCCCGGGTCAGCCGGTGCTGACGCCGCCCTGGGCACTGGCATGCACCGTGGTAATCAGGGGGTGTGGCCGAACGAAAACCCAACAGATTCGGAAAAACCGCCCATTTAAAAAAAAAAAAACTGTCGGCGAGCTTGCACTTACCTTCACTCAGCCCGCTCGGTGTACTCCAGTGCGTTCCGGGGGAACTTCAGCACAGCAGCGCCACCTGGTGGACGTTGGAGGAACTGCCTTATAATCCCGTCCGGACCCAAATGAGAACGCGCCGCTGATCGCGAATGGACTGGGTGTAAATCTGCCCAATGACTTTATTTGACTTAAAAGATCTGAGGATGTGAAAAACACAGTTACTTTGTCCTTCTTTTTATTCAGGACATCTTTGCCTAAACATGCACTCTGCATTCTGCCCCTGCATAATACGATTTGAAAAGTTTTCACATGTGTTTGCCTTTTGAGCTATTTACACTATATTCTTGCCATTACGAGTATAGAGTGTTATGTCTTAAGTATAGTTCACACTATAGCTTTTTTCTTACACATTCTCACTAGTTAAGCTAAATATGGAAAACAATTCTCTCCGCTCCTCCGGTCCTCTCCGCTCCTCCGGTCCTCTCCGCTCCCCTGGTCCTCTCTGCTCCTCTCCGCTCCTCGGGTTCTCCCCGCTCCTCCGGTCCTCTCCGCTCCTCTGGTCCTCTCCGCTCCTCCTGTCCTCTCCGCTCCTCGGGTTCTCCCCGCTCCTCCGGTCCTCTCCGCTCCCGGGTTCTTCCCCGTCCGCTCCTCCGGTCCGTTCCTCCCGCTCCTCCGTCCTCTCCGCTCGCTCCTCTGGTCCTCTCCGGTCCTCTCCGCTCCTCTGGTCCTCTCCGCTCCTCCGGTCCTCTCTGCTCCTCAGGCCCTCTCCGCTCCTTCGGTCTTCTGATCCTCCGATGTAAATCCCTCTATGTATGTTCTGTGTGTGTGTATGTGCTGTGTGAGTGCATGAGCTGTGTATGTGCTGTGTGAGTGTATGTGCTGTGTGAGTGTATGTGCTGTGTGAGTGCATGAGCTGTGTGAGTGCATGAGCTGTGTATGTGCTGTGTGAGTGTATGTGCTGTGTGAGTGCATGAGCTGTGTATGTGCATGAGCTGTGTATGTGCTGTGTGAGTGCATGAGCTGTGTATGTGCTGTGTGAGTGCATGAGCTGTGTATGTGCTGTGTGAATGCATGAACTGTGTATGTGCTGTGTGAGTGCATGAGCTGTGTATGTGCTGTGTGAGTGCATGAACTGTGTATGTGCTGTGTGTGTTTATGTTGTATATACTGCATGTATGTGTATTTGTTTTATGTGTATGCAGCATGTCTGTATATACTGTATGTGTGTATATGCTGTATGTCTACATAAATGTGTGGGTATAAGTGTATATAGTGTATGTATGTGTGTAAATGTATAAACGTGTAGAAATATGCATGTATATTTTTTTTACATTTACACGGCCATTAGGGGACGTATAAACGGTCCCCATTGGCCGGCAATGGGCGCACGGTGGGGTACTGTGCGACATGTCCTATCTTTTTCCGTAATATGGCACTGTGTGCCATGTATCTGTAAGTAGAGGGACGGGGGCGAGCAGTGCTCACCCCCTCCTCCTGTCCCGTGCGCCGCCGCGTGCCCGCCGTGCTACAGTACGGTGGGCACATGTTCGTCTGAATGCGCCCTAAGGGGAAGGGGGGCCCCATGCAGAAGTTCGTCATGGGGCCCAGCCTCTACTAGTTACGCCACTGCCTGTCTGCCCTCTTCTACGTGGTGCTCTTCCACGTCCTGACCGAATGACATCCAGCTGGGGTAAGTATAATTGCTACATATGTAAATGCATGTATATGTGTTTATGTGTATATATGTTGTATATCTGTGTGTATGCTGTATATACTGGATGTATGTGTATATATGTTTTATATCTGTGTGTATGTGTTGTATATACTGGATGTGTGTATATATGCTGTATATCTGTGCGTATGTGTTGTATATACTGGATGTATGTGTATAGATGCTGTATATCTGTGCGTATGTGTTGTATAAACTGGATGTGTGTGTGTATATATGCTGTATTGCTGTGCATATGTGTTGTATATACTGGATGTGTGTGTATAGATGCTGTATATCTGTGCGTATGTGCTGTATATACTGGATGTGTGTATATATGCTGTATATCTGTGTGTATGTGCTGTATATACTGGATGTGTGTGTATAGATGCTGTATATCTGTGTTTATGTGCTGTATATACTGGATGTGTGTGTATATATTCTGTCTATCTGTGCGCATGTGTTTTGGTATTTTAAGTTTTTGTTTTTTAATGTCTCTACATAAGTTCACTGTTAAGGGGCCCACTGAGGCTCTATCGCCCAGGGGCCCACTGAAACCTGGAACCGGCCCTGCCAGTGCCGATGCAACACAATCCGATCGCGTGCGCCAAAATCCCGGGGCAATTCAGGGGAAATCGGCGCAAATCGGAAATATTCGGGTAACACGTCGGGAAAACGTGAATCGGGCCCTTAGTATCATAGTATCATAGTATATAAGGCTGGAAGGAGACGCAAGTCCATCAAGTCCAACCTTCAAGAATTAAATAAATGTTTTATCCCCATAACCCGTGATATTTTTTCTCTCCAGAAAGTCATCCAGGCCTCTCTTGAACATGTACATAGAGTCGGCCATAACAACCTCCAGCGGCAGAGAGTTCCATAGTCTCACTGCTCTTACAGTAAAGAACCTTTGTCTATGGTGATGGTAGAATCGCCTCTCCTCTAGGCGTAGAGGATGCCCCCTTGTCCTGGTCACAGGCCTAGGTATAAAAAGATCTTTGGAGAGATCCTTGTACTGTCCGTTCAGGTACTTGTACATTGTAATGAGGTCTCCCCTCAGTCGTCTTTTTTCTAAACTGAATAATCCCAAATTTTGTAATCTGTCATTGTATTCTAGTCCCCCCATTCCCCTAATAATCCTGGTTGCTCTCCTCTGCACCCGTTCCAGCTCTACTATATCCTTTTTATACACTGGTGCCCAAAACTGTACACAATATTCCATGTGTGGTCTGACCAGGGATTTGTATAAGGGCAGAACTATGTCTTTATCATGAGAATCTATTCCTCTCTTGATACATCCCATTATTTTATTTGCTTTAGCAGCAGCCGCCTGGCTCTGGTCACTAAAATTAAGTTTACCATCCACCAATACGCCCAAGTCCTTTTCAGCTTCAGTTTTACTAAGTAATTGACCGTTTAGAACATAATTATACTTTTTGTTTCCATGGCCCAAGTGCATAACTTTACATTTATCTACATTAAACCTCATCAACCATTTCTCTGCCCACTCCTCAAGCTTCCACAAATCCCTCTGTAATGCTAAACTATCGACCTCAGTATTTATTACTTTACACAGCTTAGTATCATCTGCAAATATTGAAACTTGACTGTGTAAACCCACTACAAGGTCATTAATAAAAATATTAAAAAGAAGTGGCCCCAATACTGACCCGTGGCACTCCACTGGTAACATCAACCCAATCTGAGAATGTGCCATTAATGACCACCCTCTGTTTTCTATCACTAAGCCAATTACTTACCCAGATACACAGATTTTCTCCTATTCCCAGCAGTCTCATTTTATATACCAACCTTTTATGTGGCACGGTGTCAAATGCCTTTGAAAAGTCCAGATATACAACATCCACAGCGTCCCCCAGATCCAGTCTTGAACTTACCTCCTCGTAGAAACCAATCAGATTAGTCTGACAGGACCGATCTCTCATAAACCCATGCTGACGCTGGGTTATAAGGTTGTGCACAGTGAGATACTCCAGGATAGCATCTCTAATAAACCCCTCAAATATTTTCCCCACCACAGCAGTTAGACTTACGGGTCTGTAGTTTCCAGGATCGCTATTTGATCCTTTTTTGTATATTGGTACCACATTTGCTATGCGCCATTCCTGTGGAACATAACCAGTCCTCAGTGAATCTTCAAATATTAAAAATAACGGTCTGTCTATCACCGTACATGATTCATGCAGAACCCGGGGGTGTATGCCATCTGGCCCAGGTGATTTATCTATCTTAGTGGTTGCGAGGCGGCGCCGTACCTCTTCCTGGGTTAAACTGTTGACATTATAAAAAGAATTTACATTATTCCTCATTGTGTCTTCCACCAGGGGATTTTCCTGGGTAAAGACAGTTGAGAAGGCGACATTCAGTAGATTGGCCCTTTCCTCATCTCCTTCCACCATGACCCCCATGTTATTTCTAAGGGGACCCACACTCTCTGTTTTTAGTTTCTTATCATTTATATACTTGAAAAATAATTTGGGATTATTTTTGCTCTCCCTGGCAATATTTCTCTCAGTCTCTATTTTTGCGGCCTTTATCTGCTTTTTACAGGATTTATTTTTCTCTCTATAATCCTGTAATGCCTCATCGCTACCTTCACGTTTTAGCACCTTAAACGCTTTATCTTTCTCGCTTATTGCTTTCCTTACAAGACTAGTTAGCCACATAGGCTTTTTCTTGTTCCTTTTATGCTTTTTCCCATAAGGTATGTGTGTCTCACAGGACTTTTTCAGAATATATGAGAAAAAGTCCCATTTTTTGGGGGGGGGCTTTTGTCTTTGAGAGCATTATCCCAGTCTATGCCTTTAAGGTCGTCCCTTAGTTGATGAAAATTTGCCCTCCTGAAGTTTAGAGTGTTGGTTGCCCCTTCACTAACATGCTTAGTAAAGCGTAATACAAAATCAATGATATTATGATCACTATTCCCCAGGTTCCCCCCAACCTGTAGTTTTGATACCCTATCAGGTCTGTTGGTAAGGATAAGGTCCAGCAGTGCCCCCCCTCTTGTTGGCTCCAGGACTAGTTGCGACAGGTAATTGTCTTTTGTTGTTGACAAGAACCTGCTACCTTTGAAGGACCTGCAGGTTTCTGCCCCCCAGTCAATATCTGGGTAATTGAAGTCCCCCATGATAAGTACTTCACCGTGCTTTGAAGCCGCATCCATTTCACTTATCAGCATTTCCTCTGCTTCCTCCACTATATTTGGAGCCTTATAACAAACCCCTAGTAATATTTTATTTTTATTTTTCCCTCCTCTTATCTCCACCCATAGGGACTCCACATTTGCGTTACTGATGTCATCTCGCAAGACGGGCTTGAGGCAAGAATTCACATATAAACAAACCCCTCCCCCTTTTTTATTTATACGATCCTTTCTAAAAAGACTATAACCATCTATAGTAACAGCCCAGTCATAGCTACTGTCCAGCCATGTCTCGCTGATACCCACTATATCATATTTCCGTTCCAACATCAAGAGTTCCAGTTCCTCCATTTTGTTTGTGAGGCTTCTGGCATTTGTGTACATACACTTTATATGGTTTTCCCTGTCCATATTCCTTTTGTCCTTATTTCCCAATCTCATTCCAGCCCCCCTTCCTCCCCCATGGACTATGGCTCTTCCCAGCTCTCTATGTACACCGTCTAGTTGCCCTGCACAAGTGTAGTTGCCCTCCCCCCAGGTCTCTAGTTTAAACACTCCTCCAACCTTCTAGCCATTTTTTCCCCTAAAACAGCAGCCCCCTCCCCATTGAGGTGCAGCCCATCCCTACTGTAGAGCCTGTAGCCCACAGAAAAGTCAGCCCAGTTCTCCATGAACCCAAACCCCTCCTTCCTACACCAACTTTTGAGCCACTTATTTACCTCCTTGATCTCCCGCTGCCTTTCTGGTGTGGCACGTGGTACAGGCAGTATTTCGGAGAAAATTACCTTTGAGGTCCTTGCCCTGAGCTTATGGCCTAAATCTCTGAAATCATTTTTAAGGACCTTCCACCTACCTGTTACTTTGTCATTAGTGCCAATGTGGACCATGACCGCAGGTTCCTCACCAGCCCCTCCCAGTAATCCATCAACCCTATCCGCAACATGCCGAACCCGAGCACCCGGCAAACAACACACTGTTCGGTATGCACGGTCTTTGTGACAGATTGCCCTGTGTGTTCCCCTAATAATGGAATCTCCCACTACCAGCACCTGTCTGACCTTGCCTGTGCTCCCATTACCCTTCTTACTGGAGCACACATTCCCCTGGTTGCTAGTGGCCACATCTTTCTGCAGCATTGCTACCCCAGAGCTGATATCCCCCTCATCCGCCAGCCTGGCAAACTTATTGGGGTGCACCAGATCAGGACTGGACTCTCTACAACTCTTCCCTCTACCCCGCCTTCTACATGTTACCCAACTAGCTGCCCCCTCACTCTGCACCTCCATACTTCTCTCCCCACAACCATCTTCCCCAGAGAGTTTGTGCTCCAGGAGCAGCAAACTTCGTTCCATATTATCAATTGCCCGCAGCCTTGAAACTTGCTCATTTAGATCCAGAATCTGGGCTTCCAGATAAGCAATTTTCACACACCCCACACAGCAGTATTCCCCCTCGAACGGCTGTTCAAGGAAAGCATACATGGCACAGGATGTACACCGTGTAGCAATGCCACTTATGGAGTCCATTATTCTAATGGGGATTACAATAGAATTATGCACAGAAAGAAGAATTTACAGTCAGAGTAACACAAAACACAGAAGTTACCTGCTAAAGCCCCTCAAACTTAAGTCCCTTAAACGTAAGTCACACTTAAGACACTGCACACACTTCAGATCAATGCACACTCGCCGCCAAGCTCATACACTCGCTTTGCTAATGCTTTTTTAAAAGTTATCTGCCACAAAAATCTGCAGAGCTCACTGCACAAGATCTGGCTGCATGTAAATGTAAATGACCCCCACTGTTTTACTTGAGATAATTGGCCTTACAGCATTGTAAACCAGTAAAAGAGAGCATAAACTCAATTGAAAAATTTAAATTAAAAAATGTGATAAAATTAATGCACATCTCTCCTTGTTAAAGGACCTGACATGACATTAAGAGGGCAATGAATTAGGAAGCCATTGAGATCTAGAGTATTTTTTTTTTGTCTGCTTAGTCTCAGTATTATTATTGGATGCTATGGTGTCTCCATTATTCTTATTGTGTACTCTGCAGTTTCCAGTATCATTTGTCTACTCTGGGGTCTTCAGTATTATTGTATGTTCTCTGGGTATCCAGTATTCTTTGTTTGCTGAGGGGTCTCCAGTATTATTTGTTGTGTCATCAACAGTATTTTATTGTCTGCTATCGGTTCTCCAATATTAATATCATCGTCTCTGTGATCTCCTATCACAATAGTTATGAGTCCCAAACTTCCCACAACCTCTGTCCCTGCCTAATTGCCAAACCTATGCTAAATAACAGGTAACAACTGGGTGGCTGAAATAATGGTAAGTAGGAAGCAACAGAAGTGAATACAAAGCAGATATAGGCAACAAACAAAGATAACAAGTAGGTTAAAAAAGAAACAAAGATGGGTGTAAAGGTACAAAATCATAAGGCAGAGGAACTTTAAGGTACAGCCAAAGGTCAGAAACACTGCAAGAGAGTTGTGAAATCTCCAGTACTTCTTCAATAGTATTATTGTCTGCTCTGGGAACTCCATTATATTATTGTCTGCTCTAGGATTTAGAGTATTGCTATTGTCACCTCTGGGGTCTACAGTATTCTTTGTTTGATATGGCATCTCTTGTATCAATTGTCTTCTCTGGAGGTCTTCATTTCCATTTTGCAGTGTCCCAGTCCCGGATGCCACTGTACTGCACCTAAGTGGCCAAGTGGTCTGATTGTTGCTGGACATTCACAACCTTCTGAGGATAGTTTTCCAGAAGCATTTTGTTTGGACTTTCCAATACAGGGTGTGCTAATAGCTAACCTATAGGATACAAAGAGAAATGTGGGCTTTATTAGACACCTGTTTCCATTTTCCAAAAAATTCTAGATGCTGGGTGGAGCATTTGTAATATAAACCCCAGTTGCCTTATGAAAAGGGGATTTTAGGACACAACACTTCTGATGCTCAGAAGACTCCACCAACATCTGTTTGCAACAAATGCAATAACTTTTAATGGATCAATGCCCCCAAGAGTTAGGCCTGGCCCCCATTTTGTGATGCGGGCATTTTGCTCCCAGAGTTAACCACACCGTTCATCATGTGACTGGGCAAGGGAGCTTTCATACTCAGAGCAACCGTTAGTGAGTCACGTGCACAGCCAGGAGGTTTAGAGGGACACCTTATTACAGACGACTGCCCACCAATGTGTTTGATAGATGCGCGGCGTTACCTGCCACTGAAATTTGGCACCACTTCTTTGTTATAAATTACCAGCAGACAGCAGAATCGTGCTGACATTTAGTGTTGTTGCCAGGTTCCCACTGGGTCTGATCTGCATATAGGGTGTTTGCCACATGACCGGAAACAGACCGCGTCACGGACAACACAGGTGCACAGAGTATATATTTAACAGTGTATAAAGAGTTAAAAAAGGACAAAAAAACCCAATGGGGGAAACAAGAAATCGACGTAAATGCCTATCATTGTATACTATAAATCAGTATTGGCAGATAACATCCAACCTCTTGTTTAACCCGTCGATTTACGTCGATTTCTTGTTTCCCCCATTGTGTTTTTTGTCCTTTTTTAACTCTTTATACACTGTTAAATATATACTCTGTGCACCTGTGTTGTCCGTGACGCTGTCTGTTTCCGGTCATGTGACAACATTACTTTTTTATAAAAGAAAAGCCTCTGTGTTAAGAGTTAGCCATGAATAAGGGTAGCGGTTTTACCCGAAACGCATAGGCATTTTCCTTCGCTGTTATGTGATGTACTCCGTATGTATTCGTTTTACTGAAGATGCAATAAAGTAAAAAATTCTTTTAACGAAGATAAGTGGAACTTTTGTCTTTGAGCTAGACAGGTGAATGGTTTATACAAAATGTGTATCGAGGAGTTGAGGTAGAATGGAGGAAGTACAGGAGATATAGGGTGAGTATAAGGTAAAGAGAACTGGCACTTGTAAAGAGTGTCTGTATGGAACAGATTTTGCTTACTGTGAGTTGCATGGGAAGAGGTCTTGGTGAGGCTGTGTTGGTGGCATGGATAGTGTCTGTTTTATACTGCCAGTGAGCGTCCTGGTGTGTGTGTTGCACAAGACCAAAAGTATCTCATTCTATTGAACTGCTCATGTCCTGGTATGTGTATCCCAGTTGCTATGGAGAGCGACTGAATTGGGGACATGGTACTTAGCCAAGCGACTGATTGGGCGCATGTCATATTGTTCAACGACAAATTTGAGTGTGTCCTGTGTCTCCAGCATTCCCAAACGCTCGTGTGTCCTGTGTTCTACAGCGTTCCCAGACACTCCTGGTGGCTCCTGTGTTCCAGCGTTCACAGATGTCTCCAAGCCACCAGCTCTCCTCCGTTGACTTGTCCGTTTCTGTCTGCCCGGGTCGTGTGCCAGCTGCCTACTTGCCTGCCATGATTTCCAGCTCATCTTTCAAGCCATAGTCCTGCTGTGTTCCCAGACTTGGACTGTGTCCTACACCCCCTGCTTCCCTGGATGCTACCTTGGAAATATCCGCACCCGCGGAATGACCTGGTGGTACCGGCCGGAGCAAGACCATTCCGCTTTGCGGCGTGCTGTGGTGAAGACCAGGTGCCACTTAGACTCCGGTCCCGTATATACCGTTACAGCAAAATCTGGCCATGGACCCCGCCAGGATCAGAGATTCAGCCAAGGATCCTCATCAGTTGCTGGCTGTTCCCCAGCAGTCTCACCTGCTCCCTTTTAGGGAAGAACAGCTAGGCAGAGTTGCCTCCGCACTTCAACGTCTGCTTGAACCCCAGCAACTTCGAGGTCAGCTATCACGTCCGCCTCGCTTGGCTCTGGCTTTGCAGAGCGACTTCAGTCTGTGGCTTTCCAAGATCCACTACAGTCTGCAGATTTTCCAGAAGCCACTCTAGTCTCCTGCTTTCCAGAGCCGCTCTAATCTCTGGCTTCTCAAGAGCCGCTCCAGTCTGCGGCTTTCCAAGAGCCACTCCAGTCTGCGGCTTTCAAAGAGCAATTTCAGTCTGCGGCATTCCAAGAGCCACTCCAGTCTCTAGCTTCTCAAGAGCCACTCCAGTTTCCGGCTTTCCAGAAGCCACTCCAGTCTGCAGCTTTTCCAGAAGCCACTCCAGTCTCCAGCTTTCCTGAGCCACTCCGGTCTGCAGATATTCTTAGACTCCGTTCTTGGGTGTCAGCTAGTATCATCATCTCCCACGGTGGTCCAGAGGGTCCACTGGTCCACAGACTCCTCCTTCCGCACTCTTCCCAAAGAGACTCTAGTCCCGTCCCGTGTGTTTGTGTGTTGTAAAGTACATTACATTTTACTGTTAAATAGTAAAAGTTCTTTTTAATTATTTAATTAGCTTGCTGCTTGCACATCTATGTGCCCTGGGAAATCTATCCTCAGTGTTTTTCATAGTTCACACCTGATAATGCTTTGTTGAACTTTTGGTTTTTGACTCAGTTCTGATTACTTTTAGTAGGACTGGTGGGCTGAGTTAGGGCTCATAGTCTGTGTCTGTCCTTCTGTTCCAAGTCTGCCTCTTCCATCACTTATAGACTATAGTTCATGAGGATCCGTGAAAAATGAATGCAAGACTGATGTAAATCATCCGTTATTCTCAGTCGATGTCCACAGCGGACACTTCATCTTCACCTTCCAGGGCCCATTTCAAAGAGTCTCACCAACTGTAAATTATAAGATAAAATCTAAATATTTCCAAGCAGTAAACCAAAAGAGGTGTTCAAATTCACAAATATGACCATTATTTGCGTTATTTTTTATATTTGTGATTGCTTAATCCCAAACCACGATTTGGAAAATTTTGTTTTTAAATCAACTGTCAATTATTTGATGCCTGTAGTTTAAGAAAATCTTATATTTGTGTAGAAAGAATCAATGTATGCTTTTGCAATAATCTGGAAATAGTAAAAAATAAAAGGCCTAGCTGAGTCTTTGTTTCTTCCCCAGGTGTGTGTATGTGAGTGCTTTTTACCTTGCCGGCATGAATAAAACATATTAGGGTTTTTGTAAGGCAAATACAAGTTTCTTTTTTTTAACTCCTCCAAACAATCCCACTCAGTGGAATATTTTATTTTTAAGTATGATTGATAGGTAAGAAAGTTTTGAAATATTTTTTCCATCTGCCTTCAGAAGGAGTTGCTTAAGTCATCAGAGTGGAGCACACACACAAAAATGTGTAAAAAGCTAGGAAATTATAGGTGTTTCATAAAAAACACAGAAGCCCTTTGTCTTTTTTGAAGAAGCAAAATTGCTTTTTTTTCTTAGCTTTTTTTTTCTATACAGTAATTTCCTTAAGATTTTTTTCTTACTTGAAATTGCATAGGGGGATTTAACAATACCCCAGTGGTAATCACTAACAAGTCTCATTTTGGACTGAATTTGACAGCGAGATTTGATTGCCTTTCTATAATCAGGCTGAAATCTATGTTCTAGGGAGAATAAATGATTTTTCGGGAGGGGGTGAAGAGAGGAGAGAGGCTTGTTAGTTGTTATTATCCAAGGGATGGCTACACCCCTCAGCAACTCTGAAGTAAAATGCTTTAAACAGAAATGTGGATAGATTTAACCCTGTAATTGCTAAAGAAGTGACTGCACTGTCAAATGCTATATTCTGTTTCTGTAGTATTCTGAAAAGAACCAGTTATGACGTTTAATGAGTCTTTAGGGGCACTGGGAACTCAGGAATACAAGTGCTTTTATTCAATTTCAAACCCTTAGTTGGAAAACAGGGCAATTAGAACTCTTATAGATGATGGCATTCTATGATGAACTTATGTCATTTATCAACATATCTTATCCATCTAACTCCTCCAGAATCTATTCCACCATTTACCATATTACAGAGATCAATCATTTCTCTAAGGAAACCAATAAGAAATAGACCCTGGTGGAAAGTGATTGGCTCCAAGAAGAGTTGCCATCTACCATATCTTTGGATCCTGTTACTGGATCGTAGGCCTACTGGAATATGTCCTAGTTCACAGCTGTCAAAGACAAGGCCCATTGGCTGAATCAAACAGCCACCTAATTTTATGTAACCCAAAAGGAATTTACACGCAATTGCATGTTAACTTTTACAGTCAATCCATTGGAGGCATAAGTCTCCTGCAGGTCTTCCTGAAAATAAGTTTCACATCCCTAGTTACAATCCTGATCCTCGGACCTCCCCATCATTTTATAAAAAGTTTTAAATGATTACCTCTCCTGAGAAAAGGATCTGAACAACTATTTTATCAGACTTGCAATAACTGTGAAGGTGAGTCCAACAGTGAATTATTCAAAATCTCTTTTTGGTTTTAACTTTTCTTTAAGAGCACACAAAGGTGACCCAGTTTCAACCTTCCACAATATGCAAAGGTTTTGTACATGTCTGTGTTTCTATTTTGTCTTTTTGTCTTCCCTTACCATGCTAATGTAAAATATACTGAAAGAATTAGAGTTTAGGCTGTTTTGTCTCTGGTTAGAAGTCAACGTGCTATGGCAGAAAACTGCCATCAGCTTGGTGTAATAAGTGTTCTGCCCGCCAACTGTTACTGTCATTGAGCTGACATATAAAATCATTTTTGGCTACAAGCGTAGCTCAATTTATATAGATTTATGCAGTGGCAGTTGTATACATTTCTATGTCTTGAGCTATTACTAAGGGAAGTTACAGGCAATCAGAAAGTCATCACTTAACTCTATGTCAAGGAAGGGAAGACTGGGATCATAATATTAATAACAAATAAAAATAGACTAGTGGATCAATGGAATCACCCTACAAAGTTCAAAAATCCACTATCTGGAAAATGACAACAAAACAGTGCAAGGAACACAGAACACTACTATATAGCTTTGTGCTATCACACTTGCATGGGGAAATGAAAACCATGTCCATAGTGTAGTGTCAGAACATATTGGATTCTGATTAGATTGCGTTCTGAGGTACATGCAAGTTCTTCGGCAAACATGCAAATACATTTTCAGGGTGGGATGATAAAAACATTGCCTCTTAGCTACCTTGTAAGGCAGCCCCCTTAAGCATGACAGCCTTTATTTGCAAGGTTTCCATAAGGAGAGCTCTTGCCTCCAGTCTTCCAATACCAGGTGTTTACCATTTTACTGCCATTTAACATGGCAGCATGAAGCCCTGTCATTTGGAAGGATCTATAACAGTGTGCCAAAGGCAAAGCGCTATAGATCCATACCAAATTCTCCAAATACTGTAGTATTCTGTTCTTTATTGAACAGCAGGTAACGACCAGAACGGGTAAAAGCACATTACTTAAAGGGGTTAAAAAAAATAAAATAAAAGTCCTGGGTGTGATAAATACACCCCCTACTCATACCAATACAATGTTTTTCACTTAAATCATGTGGAAATCATTATTTTTACAACGATTTGCCTTTTTAATCCTGAATGCCAGGATCGATGAATCAAGATGGCCGCAGCACTCCGCATGGGGACTTCAAGTCCCATGATACTCTGCTCTCACGGAGCAGTGTGCTTGTGCTGTGCGCTAGTATTGTGGAGAGTGCACGACCGCTGTGCACGCTCTGCAAGTTCCCCAGGCTCATTGTGGCTCCATATATGTAGGGCAGCCATCTATTAGCATTACATTGTGTGTGGCACATGTGCGCGCACACAGGAGGCTGGCGCTTGTAAGTGGCCGCGGATTGCTGAGTGTGGACCACGCATGCGCGGCCAGCGCTGCAGAATGTGTACCTGTCGTTTCCCTGGAGATGGTAAGTAGGAAACAATGCTGACCTTCTAACTTGCAATTTAATTATCTGTAAAACCCCCAAGAATCGTTAATAACATTGAATTAGTGTAGTCAGTGTTTATAGGTTATCTAGAAAGTGGGGGGCAATGTCTGCAGCCGTACAACCCCTTTAAGCTGGAAAGATCACAGAGAGCCAGTCCGCAGGAAAGGTGCACACAGACTGATAGTAGATAAAGGCTGGTCTGGTTCAGATGGAACTGAGTTCAAGTGGTGGAAGCTGCAGTTCTGAGCTTAAGTCTCCAGACTTTCCCTGTTTGCTAGGCAGTAGGCCTAAGGCACTAGAAGTCCCTGGGATTAATGGCTGTGGCAGCATTGAAGGTGTGCTGCTCACTCTGCTTGACTCTGCAGTCTTACCCCAAGATGAAGTCTCTCACTCTGACAATGTGCTTCCAACCTGCAGGGGCTTATATACGTCAGGTGGTAATGGTCAGTTGGTAACATCTTTCCAATTACCTTCCAGCTTGCATAACAGAAACATCATTGGACAATTACATGTCATAATGTTAACAGTTACCTTGCCAGGCAGTAGCTACAGCTACAATTACTAAGTTTCCCATGTTACAGCTTCTAACATGGAGAGGGATACTCTGGCAACACCTAACCCTTTGCATCCGCAAGTTTGTTGCATATGTATACAACATAGGCTGTTATAAAGAATGTTACTAATGACATCCACTAAATGTCACTATCAATGTATCAAACACCCAGGGCCGCATCTGCCTCTGGCAGCAGATGTGGAGCCCTGAAGGAGACACGAAACAGCTGTGGGTGATTTGGGCACTCCACTGGTAGTCCGTACTGACAGATTACTATAACTATCAAACGATACAAAAATGTTTGTCTGCGCTGCTCTATGACATTGGAGAACACAGACAGCATTTGATGTCATCAAGCCGCCTGCGTCCATGCACAGCAGCACTACCCAGCAGAAGAGGCGGGAGGGGCAGCACGGTGGCTCAATGGTGAACATTACAGCCCTGCAGCACTGAGGACCTGGGTTCAAGTCCCAGGGTCAACATCTGCAAAGAGTTTGTATGTTCTCTCTGTGTTTGCGTGGGTTTAATCCGGGTCTTCCGGTTTCCTCCCACACTCCAAAACATACTGGTAAGTTGATTACATTGTAAGCCTCATGGGTACAGGGACCAATTTGGCAAGCTCTGTGCAGCGCTGCGTAATCTGTGTGCACTATATAAATAAAGGAATTATTATTATTATTTAAATGCACACTATATATAACTAAACGGGGGGTTGGGGAGACTTTTTAAAGGGAACCTGTCCCCAGGAGACCCATTTTTAGCACTCCCCCAGTCCCCACAGAGTGTAGTACATACACTGCCAAAGTGTTTTTGTATTAAAAATAGGTTTTACAGAAAAAAAGATATGTTATATTGTACCTTTCATTAGCATCTGCTGTGTGACTAGGCAGTTGCCAATTGGGAGGGGCTGGAAAGGAGCAGTTCCCCTCCACCGTTGGGATTCAGCTACTCCATGTGACCTTTTCAAATATATGAAAACACCCATCACTTGGCTTAGTGACGCCCCCTTCTCCTCTACAGCCAATCCCGAGTGTTGGGAGTTATTCATATAATTGAAAAGGTCACATGTTTCTCAAGGGTGGGGGGGAACTGCTCCTTTCCAGCCCCTCCCAATTGGCAACTGCCTAGGCACACAGCAGATGCTAATGAAAGGTATAATATAACATATCTTTTTTTCTGTAAAACCTATTTTTTATACAAAAACACTTTTGCAGTGTATGTACTATGCTCTGTGGGGACTGGGGGAGTGCTAAAAATGGGTCTCCTGGTGACAGGTTCCCTTTAAGGTGGGATAGATATTAATTGAACTAGGGGATGAGCTGATGGGTTGGTGAATATAGCTTAATTGGGGGTCAGATCTTAAATAAAAGGGGGGGGGGGCAATTATGAGGGGGACTGTTATGGTATACTGTGTATAATTAAAGTGGAGGTTCCATCTATTGGGGAAGATTTTAATTACAGGGGGCTGTATATGGGGTTCTGTTTATAATTTAATTGGGGGCTTTATACAAGTTCATTAGGGTAGTGTTTTATATATTAGTTCATTACGGTGGGACTATTTATTAAATTATTAGGGGGCTATATATTAAATTGTGTAGTTTAGGATATATAGTAGATTCACTGACTGATACTAGTGTGTGAGATAGTGTCAGCCTGTGCAGTTTAGGTCATAGGGTGTCCATGATCTTTGGTGGTGTGTGAGGATATTATTGGTAATGTTGTCAGCATACTTTAATCAGGTTTTATATACTTGTTAAAGATGTGTCTATAAATTCAGTGGGGTGAATACAGGAGGAGATCAGGGCTAGGATTTCTTTGGGTTGGGGGCCAGCATTTCAGTTTTTGCCTCAGGCAGCAAAAAAAGCTACAACTGGCCCTGCAAACACCTAATGTTTTTCCTATTTGATATTCTTTTTCAAAAAAAAAAAAAAACCTTGACAAAAATGACTTACTCCATAAGAGTAAAGGTTTCTATTTATCTGAACTGTCTGTGACACAGACCATGAAGTGAACCAGAAAAATATCGAGCCTCTCACATCTCCAGCTGTGAAAAATTCAGGTCTGCAGTATTTTAGCTCAGTTCAACTGTCACATGGATGAGTCTGCTGGGATCTGAGATTATCTAAAGAACTAGAATCCTCCGACAAAAACATTTCTCGTTACACAATCAATCACTGCTTCCATTAAATATTTTCTGACCTTCAGTGCAGGTAAGGCAGGTGCTTGTATATTTAATGTACATGTCTATGAGTTACCAATTAGGAGATAATGAATCTGTGAATCTATCATGATTACAAGTCCTAAAAATGCTTGGTGAATGGTGCAGAAATGGGTACATTCATATAATTCTAAACCCTGCCCTCCTGTAAGTTTTAACATTGCAATAATAACATTGCGATAGAAAACTGATAATTATTATAATAATAAGCTTTATACAAATAGCACCATCATATTCCATAGCACTTTATAAATCATAGGAGACATACACAAATGAATAATACTACACTACAAACAGTCATATGGAGCAATAGGAGTGAGGGCCCTGCTCCCAAGAGCTTACAGTCGATGAGTTATACATTCTTATACAATATTTGGATTAATGTTTTTTTTTATCATTGTGTGTATATGAGCAATGATTAAGTAACAATGTCTACTATGCCGTGAGTAATCCCAGGAAGGTACATAGAAACAGCAGTGGTGTTGCCTATAGTCACTACTCATTTTTTAGAGTAATTTATTTTTAAGATACAATTGGTTGGTTGGTTGGTTGTCATGGATAACTACTCCAGTGACAGTTTTGATAAAGTTCCCTAAATAAAAAAGGAGGAGGGAAAAAAAATGATGTCATGAATAATTTGTATCCGATCATATAAAAAAGAATATAAACAATGGTAGAATTATTTGTTAGTGTATTATTAGAGTGGGCCGCACAATAGAAAGAGACAACTGGGATGGGGATTGGTCTCAGGGCCCACTGTTTCTGTCTGTGCATTCAGTCTGTTCCAGACCCTGGGTGACTGCAGTTTGTTGGCAAAGAGAATGCCTACAGTTCAGGTTCTGTCATATTTAACCCAGCAATTACCATTATTGTCATCTAAAATGCTGATCTACTATATGGATATTTTATGTTCCAGATTTGTTAACATTTGTCATGCAGCGCAGCGACGTGGTTTTGTTCATATGCGTCAATACAATACTTTATTCCCATGTGGAAAATGATGTTGACACATATAGAGGTGAATAATAATGCTGGGATTGTATTATTTGTTCTACACATCCATATTTAATGGACTGTAAACAGCATTTAGTTTGCAGATAAGCTATCCCCAAATACAGCCCAATTGTCCCAATTGCTTCTTAAACACATTCACGCTTCTCTGTGTTTCTTTATTTCTAGCAAAATGAATTCACTTGAAGAGAAGGAGTTTTTTTTTTTTTAAAAAAGCGTTCACTTTTTATTCAGTTCATTTCAATAGTAATAATCCCAGAGCAGAAAACTCTTTTAACACAGCAAAGCCCTGCATGACATTTCATTGTGGAGCTCCCCGCCTGCGAATACTTAACACAATGCAAATGGTTATTGCAGCAGCTGAAATAAAAAAATTAAAGGCGGCCTATGTTGAAAATAAATACACTTAGAGCTGGAGTGGCTCTAGCAATATTACCTTGTGCAATTAGGCCTGGCCTTTCAAGACGTCTTATCCACTCAAAGGCCCCTTTACACCGTCCTAATTTCTGACAGTTCACAATGCATAAAAAACACATTTTAAAAAGTTTTTACTGTATTTTCAGTGGTGTTTTGTTGCCATTTTGAATATGCATTAAAGAGAACTCTAAGGGACAACTTCTGTATGTGAAACCAATTTTAAACTGTGTAATTGCAAGTCCACAAAAACTGTGCAAAATAGACAGAAGAGGAAACATAAATTGACATTTTGCAAAAATCTATGAATTATGTTTGTTTAAATTTCCTCTATTATGCTGGAACAAAAAATTTCATAACGCAGCAGCTATCCTGCAGCAAAGCCTGGCCTAAGGGTTTATTCCCAAGTCATTGATTTCCCTCTATGTGCTGTCAGCATGTTTTACTGATCCATTGATTTGAATTTAATTTTCCTTTTCCAAAGACGTATCTATTTTATCCGTTATTGAAAACATCTACATGGAAATTAATTGGTCAGTTAAAAACATGTATACAGTATACAGATGTCATCTTGCCCAGAATGGTGTGGGTCACTTTTTTGTACACTTTTTGTACACAGATCAAAATCAACAACATAAAGACTAATAAAAAATCTAAACTGTCCATTATTTCACAAATAATATGGACACAGAAGCATGAATAATAACTGTAAAAACAACAAAACATGTACCCTTAGGCCCCTTTCACACGTGTTTTTCACGCACATGTTCTGTGCTTGCTTTCGATGTGCAGAACTTACATTGCACTCTGACCCATTGTAATCAATGGGGTTTGTTTACACACGCACGTTTTTTTAATGCACGTTCAAATCTCGAGGTGCTCTACTTTTGCAAGTCTCAAGTGTGAAAAACACACCGTACAAGTCTATGGAGATGCATCGAAAATGCATTGCACTCTGAGACACATACAAGTGCAATGCATTTTTCACTGATCAATTGCCATAGAAAAGATAGTGAAAAACTAAGACACTGAACAAATTCCGACTGAAAACTGATTGAACTCTGATGAAAAATGTCAGTTTTTCAATGACCAAACCCTGATCGCACCCTGATCAGACTCTGACGTGATCTGCAACGCAAGTGTGAAAGAGGCCTTAGGGCAGATAAACTTTACAGTAAAATTGGACTTGTTCTGTCCATTTTTGGAACAGATAGCAAACAGTTGCACTAAATGCAATACTTTTTAATGGTTCAAGATCCACATTCATCATTATATCAGAATGTGAATCTGATCTTTTAAAAAGAAAAGCAACTCTAAGTCAAATCTGTTTTTTGGGGATCACTCATAGATAATAATTCAATGAACCCTTGAAACACAGATGCCCTATTGTTTCATATCAGCTGTTGTCACAGGACAATAGCCAAAAATCGGGAAACCAGAAGTACAGTAGATCAAGGATAGCACAAACAAAAGGGCCTGCAGAAATATATCCATCATTGAACTAGCAGTGACTCAGATATATATACTGCTTTGTGAAATAAGTATTTGCCCCCCTTGAACTTTTCTACCTTTTGCCAAATTTCAGGCTTGAAACATAAAGTTATGAAATTGTAATTTTTTGGTGAAGAAACAACAACAAGTGGGACACAACTGTGAAGTGGAACAAAATTTATTGGATATTTTAAACTTTTGTAAAAAATAATAAACTGAAAAGTGGGGTGTACAATATTATGCCCCTTTTCTTTCAGTGGAGCAAACTCACTCCAGGAGTTCACTGAGGATCTCATGTTGTTCTTTATGACTGATGATGATAAATATAGTCCACTTGTGTCTAATAAAGTCTCCGTATAAATACACCTCCTCTGTGATAGTCTCAGGGTTCTGTTTAAAGTGCAGAGAGCATCATGAAGACCAAGAAACACAGATCTGTGATCCTGTTGTAGAGAAGTTTAAAGCCAGATCTGGATACAAAAGACTGGATCAGCCTTTTGGATGGTCAGAGATGCAGCCAAATGGCCCATAATCACTCTCGATGAACTGCAAAGATCTACAGCTCATACACAAAACAAATCTGGCCTATATGGAAGAGTGGCATGAAGAAAGTCATTTTTCAAAGATAGCCATAAAAAGTCTTGTTTAAAGTTTTCCAGAAGCCACCGGGTAGACCTGGGAGACCCACCAAACATGTGGAAGAAGGTGCCCTGGTCGGATGAAACCAAAATTGAACCTTTTGGCCAGAAACTACAAATTTGGCATAAAAGCAACACAGCTCATCAGCTTGAACACACCATCCCCACCATCCCCACTGTCAAACATGGTGGTGGCAGCATCATGGTTTGGGTCTGCTTTTCTTCAACAGGGACAGGGAAGATGGTTAAAATTGATGGGAAGATGGATGGAGCCAAATAAAGAACCATTCTGGAAGAAAACCTGTTGCAAAAGTTTTACATCTTTATGTTTGAAACCTGAAATGTGGCAAAACATAGAAAAGTTCAAGGGGGCCAAATACTCTCACAACACACTGTGTGTGTGCAAATATATATATATATATATATATATATATATATATATATATATATATATATATATTATACCGTATATACTCGAGTATAAGCTGATCCGAGTATAAGCCGCGACCCCTAATTTTAACACAAAAAATTGAAAAACCTATTGAGTTGAGTATAAGCCAAGGGTGGGAAATTCATTGGTCAAAGCCCCCTAGTATACAGTCAGCCCCCTGTAGTATATAGCCTGCCAGCTCCCTGTAGTATATAGCCTGCCAGCCCCTGTAGTATATAGCCTGCCAGCCCATGTAGTATATAGCCTGCAAGCCCCTGTAGTGTGTAGCCAGCCCCCTGTAATATATAGCCTGCCAGCCCCTGAAATATATAGCCAGCCAGCCCCGTAGTATATAGCCTGCCAGCCCTGTAGTATATAGCCTGCCAGCCGCCTGTACCAAATAGCCATCCAGACCCCTGTAGTATATACCCAGCCAGCCCCCGTAGTATATAGCCAGTCAAGCCCCCTGTAGCCCCCTGTAGTATATAGCCAGCCCTATACATATATCTATAGCAAATAAAATTACAGGTAACAGAAGCGTTGAAGTTGCAAATGACCATGATAGCCAGTGTCATGTGATTTGCAGTTTGCTAATAACAGCACTAGATGTGATGTGATAGTTGTGATTAGATGTGATAGTTGTGTCACAGCCGTGGGAGGTTGTGTATCACGGTCATGGAAAGTCACTTTTAACAATATGACCACATAGATAATTCACAGATACCGTAGGATGACAAAATGGGACATTGTGATTTTCATGTTGCATCACACATATATCCCTATGGACAAATAAAAGAAAATTCATGAAGTATGAAAGTTTGTCCTGTAAAAACAAAAACACATCATGACTCTATACAATGAGATCACAGGATTCAGCTTTGTACTTTGTACATTTCAAGCTTTTATTCTATTTTAGAGCAAATAAAAGGTTCCATTAGCCGCCATCTCGTGTAATTAAAGCACATTTGAAAATGTAATATTATATAAAGAATATTACAAAATAAAAGTGAAGTTTCTGAAGGGTTCTTAATAAAGAATGATTCTGGGAATTTAATTATGTAGTCAGGTTCTCCGAGAGCCTTGCAGCCCTGAAGTTTGCATTTTTCAGTAAGTGTCTGAGCGGCAACAGTTGAGATACTTAATAATTGTTCTTTATTATAGTATTAGTGACACTTTTGTTTTTGTATCATTTTGATGTTTCACTCATAACAATGTTTCACAGAGAATAATAATATAACATTGTTGAGAAGGGCTTGTGTATGAAGTGTATTTCACTGAACTCTTTTTTCTTTTTGGAACTTATACTTATTAATTCCTTTGATTACCGAAAATATGTTGTTTTCCAAAGTAGTGGCCTTTATAGGCTCAGATTTTCCTTTACGGTCTTTACGGTCAGATATCATCAGCATTTCTGACGATGTAGAATGATAGCATAGATAACATCATAAATACCATATTTTTCGACTATACGCCTGACCATAGGAAACACTAATTAAAGGAGAAGTTAATGGAGTCTAAACAAGAGAAAGAGTTATTTTTACAGTACACTGCCAATGGCTAACAGGCAATATTACTACAAAGCATCCCTTTCTGGTAATGTGAGCAATATATCCCCATAATGCCTTTTCAGTATTACCGTACTGTACAACCATGTGTGTCGCAGTGAACCAATGCCATAGTGACCTCAACAATCTAGACTGCTGTTCATGGCCCCAATAAACAGACTTCTGTGTTCAATGACAAAGCTCACCTTTTTAGGTTAGGAACAGGACATGCTCCAACCCAAAATAAAGCAGTTTTGGCTTTTTGTTGTCAATTAAGTGTGATTTTCATATTTATGAACCTTATTTGCCAAGTGGTCACTTGGTTCCATGCCCGTTTCATGTTCCTGGGTTCATGCCCAAGACTGGTTTCATGTCCCATATGGTCATTTCACTTCCTCTGAGGTCTGTACTTGTCAGCGGGTCACCGCCGCAAATTACCAAAATGAAACACTTTTGGCTTTTTGTTGTTATTTAAGTGTGTTTTGAATTTTTTCTCTGAGCTCACCAGAAGATGGTGAATTCCTCCATTTGTACATGTTTTGAGGCTATTCTTGCTTCTCTGTTTATACGGAGCATGTCTAGAGGGTCCCAACAGTGCAGTAAAGGTAGCAGTATATATAGTAATGTCTGTTAATAATAATCAAAAAGCCTGACCAACTGACCAAGAGCCTCTAGTGTAGCTTATATGCTTATGTTGCTTAAAATTGTAAAAAAAATCTTTTGATACGACTTATTTCGTCTTGTCTTTTGCTCAAAGGTCGAATTGATACAATCGACAGCCACGAAACCCACCTACTTCCACCCTAGCATGCAGCTGCAGCAGCTATAGAGAAGCAAAGAGGAAATAGAGAAGCAAAGAATATTGAAGATATCACGCTTTAAGAACAGTTCGGCGCATGACGAGAGGAGGATGGCCCCCTACATCGATTGTACTAGAAGTTCCCAAAGGACAGCGCCCTAGAACTTACGAACTGTTGCGATTCAATAATATTTGCTGTGTCACGATAGGCTCATGATTGTTATAAAAGGCATTTAATAAAGGAACTGGGCACTCTTGTTGACTGTGAGTATCTGGGAACCAGATAACCGTCTTTGTCTGGTTATTGTTGTTCCAGGTGCACACAGACACATAACATAATTTGATCTCCCACACCGGGAGGATAGGTCTAATACAGGACCCTGACGCTAGCAAGTAAAACAAATCATCCAATTTTTGAAATTATAAGATGCCTTTTAGCCTGAAAAAGTTTTGTAAAATTTGGTAATTCAATATACAGTATGGATTTGGGAGACATACTAGAAAATCTCAATACAGTGGAACAGAATACCAGAATTACTGTTCAAATCGACCCCCCAACATGTTTTGGGCATCATCAGGGATTATACGAGACTGTAACGTGGTGGATGCCAAATGGGTTTAAATAAAACTTCCTTTTCAACATCATTGCTTACATTTTTAGTTTAGAGACCAATCATTAATATGTGCAATTCACCTTAATCAGCTCTCTTTCATCATGGAATTAGAGGATGAAGCATAGGGGCCAAGGCTTTCCACCTATTAGACTATTTTCCGAGGACCTGCTTTGTATGCATCTTTGTGCTAGGTCTCTAAGAAGTAGGTGGTAGGTGATACCATGATAACAGTACAAAATTTTTACAACCTGAATAAGGGTTCAGATGTATTGAAATAATTAATTTAATTTAATAATAATTAATTAATGCAGTTACCAGGTGATCAATGGTATATTTGTGTGTGTTGATGTATTTTATGTACAGTATTTTAATGTGCAAAATGTTAAAGGGGTATTCCCACAAAGACAAGATTCTCAAAAGAAATCTACCATTTTTTTAATGCATTATGAACCAAACTTACCTTGAGAATGCTGTAGCTACACTGATGCAGAAACATTTCTTGTTTAATCACTGAGCTGAGTGGTTTTGTTGAAAAAACAATGATAAAATTATGGTAATGAGGCTCTGTGGCTTCTTTGGCTGCATGGGCGCTTCTCCTCACCCTAATTATGCACTGCTTCAGCCGTGTCCCTCCCAGCATAAGCCGAGAATACATCATCATTGTGTTGTCCCTGAGAAGCAGGGGTAGGAGGGATAGCAGGGCTGACTGTGTGGGGTGTTGCTGAGATGTAGTACAACTAGAGTTTGTCATTGTGTTATATAGCAATCTCATGGATCTCATCATCTCTGATGTGTCTTATTTTTCTTTATCTATGTGTCTTATATTAGTGAATGTTCAGAAGCTAAATGAAAGTGTATATAAACCAGCACCCACATAATCACAGCACAGAGGAATTTTGAAGTGTCTTCTTACAAAGTCCCCGCCCACACTTGGTAATTTTACAGTGACCATGACTGACTGATAGTTTTATTGCTAGTTTTATAAGTAAAATTGTAAATTAAGTGGATTAAAAATTATCTTTATTGTGTAAATGTCACTTGGGGATTAAAATTTGAAAACTTTCTATCATGGGTAAACCCCTTTAATAAAGATAATTGATTTATCTCTATCGATTGCATGCCAAAATTACAATAACAGGATATTGGGTATGCCAAATTCCAGCCAAGTTTAGTGTAAAGATATATGTACAATGCACTTATATCTTTTACAAATGTTGTATTTTTGAAGGCTTACACTAGTATTATGGTATCCAAGCACAGGTTCAACTTTAGTTTACTTAAGGTGAACCTACATTTAATAAAACTGCTTTATGATTATTTGAAACATACATATATAAATGTAGACAATTATAGTTCCTAGTATGAATAGTTTGCCATTAATTGAATTTCTTAGAATCAACCTGTTTCATACAAGGACAACATAATGTCAAAACAACAATATTATTACAATCTACAAATGCTAGATGGCAGACTAAATGTTCTTGAAATATTGTGCCTTGATGTTTTGGATGATATAAATCGAAGCTGTTAACCCATTGCAGCATAGAACATCAAAGTAGATTATGAAAGTATGTGTGTGTAAGCAGTACTTTAATCCATTAGCGTCTGTTTGCCTGTATACATCTGATGCTGGCTGCATAGAATCATTCACCCTAATTAAATTGCTAGTGACTCTACTGTGTTTGTAGTCAATAGTCACTTTATTGCTGCAAAAGATGGAGCTGACTTATACTTCTGCTGCTGTCTGCTCCATTTTGACTCATGATGGATGCTTTTTTCATGTATGTGAGAGGGGCAGCCTGGGGGACTTTGCTGCTGTGCACAAATGGATATAAAGAAAAGTGCACTCGCAGTTGTTGACAAGTGGCAACCTAAGAAGGACAAAGAGATGCCAGCTGAGACCTTCTGAGACTTCCCTAATTTAGCAGACCTGAATGGTATTGTTTATTGCTGTTGTGAGGATAACTGTTTAATTAAAACTATATAGATCACCTCATTTATAATCCTCTTGGCCCAAACTCAGAAGACTGAGCTCATTTGAAGAAGTGCTCTGACATTTGCTGAACTTTGATTGACCAATTTCACTCAATTTACGTAAATAGAAGACTAAGAGTGCACACTTTGATCATGAAAGTAGACATATAGTTATACTCTACTGATAACGCTCTGATTTTATATACTAATGCAGGTATAAATGTGATTAGGACAAATATGAGAGATGAGCAGAATTTGGAAAAAAATTCATTTAACCACGGTTATGTTATAGATCCGAGTTTTAAAGATCCATATCATGGCACCTTTGCACCATTGACCAATTAATTTCACATGAAATTTGTGCATTGGTGGAGAGTGATTTAAAATATGAGGCTTTCTCCTGAAACCTTCTCTCATAATGCAAATATTACATTACTCCTAATATCTTCTTTATACAACAGTCTTCCAATTTTTCCCATGCATCTTCCATACTATAAACTTGCTTTCCCAACCCATGAAATTGTCTCTCCAAACAAAAACCTTTCAAAGCAAACAAAAGGCCCACAACCTACAGTAAACCTGCTAAACTACCATGTACGCAGCTTCTACATGCTGTGTCCATACACCGTCCTTCACAGGTTGTAGACCCTTGAAGATAGGGTCCTATCTCACAATGCACCAGTACTATGTATTGTATGTGAACCATTTTCTGATTTACCATTATCTCCAAAGGATTATTATCTGTACATTTTTATCAAACAATGGTAACATAGGATAGGAAATCATATATGATTCAATAATATAATGCATTCAACTTTGTCAGACTTCGGCACAAAAGTTCCTATTTTTTAATACATTGTGAGCATTAAGTGTCCTTTTTTTTATCTCACTCCATCTACCAGAATAATTCAACACTTTGCTAGCCAATGTATCTGCCAGAATCCATTTCATGTCCATTGTAAATCCTTCCATTAAAGCCCTGTTAAGCCTTAGAAATGTACACATGGCGGCTATTGTCCTATATGAGCAGCAATATCCCTACTGATCAGTGCATGGTCTTTATTGAAGTTATAATAGAGTTTTATAGTCCTATTTCATGTGCCGTTAAATTATGTAAAAGACGCTGAATTAAAGTAATTCACGGACATTTGTTAAGAGGTGCAGAGATTTACAGGAATGGATGCGGAGATGTTTTCCCATAATCAGCATCCTTGTGCCAGCTTTTGGTTTTAATTAACCCTGCAGGTTTTCTTATTACAATGTCATTGCTGTGTAGAGATTGTACGCTTGACTTTTTCTAGGTTAGGTCTCACATGAAGTGAATAAAGAGAACTTTCAACTGGACACATATTTACATTTCACTATTTCAAAAACTGTAATGTGGCCTGTTAGTAAATAAACTCAATATAGTTAGGAATTTACATGGAGCCTCGGGCGGCACAATTACAGGCGGTCCCCTACTTAAGGACACCCGACTTACAGACAACCCATAGTTACAGACAGACCCCTCTGCCCACTGTGACCTCTGGTGAAGCTCTCTGGATGCTTTAAAATAGTCCCAGACTGCAATAATCAGCTTAAAATTGTCTGCAATGAAGCTTTATTGATAATTCTTGGTCCTATTACAGCAAAAAAATTTGAAACTCCAATTGTCACTGGGGCAAAAAAAAAAAATTGTCAGGAACTACAATGATAAAATATACAGTTTCGACTTACATACAAATTCAACTTAAGAACAAACCTACAGTCCCTATCTTGTATGTAACCCGGGGACTGCCTGTACCTGTGACAGAATATGAAGCACAAATTGTGCCTGCTCCTATTATAACTGGTACATGATTTGAGACAATCCATGTTTTTCCTTTTTATTGCATGTCATTTTGTTCTACAGTAAAAATAAGAAGCCATTGGTTGTCACAAACAATGTATGGTGGTATGTTATTAGGGAATCATGCACGTGGTAATGACATGTGCTAAGCCTGGAAGGCTGAACTTTAACAAACATCTCTTCACTTGAATGGTGAAACTATTCACATGTTGCTAGTTATGGAAGTAAAATAAAGCTCAAAGATACCTCCCAAATCAGGAGGAAGGGAAAATGTAGGTAAGAAAATAAAAGAATATGACATAATGGGGGGGATTTAACAATGTGTCTCAGGTTGTGCAAGTTTCTAGCTGGAAAACACTAGTCATTTGCTAGTCCTGCTGGTGCAGGATAAGACTGTCATTCCTACTTTAGACCTACTATTAGTTGGTCTAAACTGTGCGCCAGAATTTTGGGCGCACGGACGATTCCAAGTAAGCCAAGCCTCTTTCTCACGAGGCCATGCCCATTTCCCGAAGACCACACCCCTTATTCAGACAAGTCGGAAAACTGCCCACAAATGATCTAAAATCCTTAATAACTGAGGTGCAAGGCATATTAGACAGTGTTTTTGGCGCAAAACCACCAGAATTGTGGAGCAAGTGCATTTATTAAATCCCCTCCACAATATGTTATAATCAAAGAGGTCAAATGGGAAAATAGAGTTGTCCAAAAATATTAATATTAATTCATACATATTATTATTATTTTCTTCTTGGCCACAAAAAGCCAGGGCTGAGAGGATGCCAAATGTGATTCTTTATACCATTTTGTATCTATACTATTAAAGAGGACTTTTTACCGTGTGCAATGAGGCCTGTTCTACACTTGCAAGTGTAATGCGATGAACTCATATCACACTCGCAGTACATGCTGCCAGGATCTCCCGGCCCGAACGCTGCAAATGGTGACTGAACTGACATGCTAAGTTAAGTCCCGGTTTGCAGCGTTCGGGCTGGGAGATACTTTGCGTATTTCCATTGGAGCCTCTCTACAGATTTGGGCACAGTTGACTTTTTTCTTTAGTCTTCATTTTTTTCAAACAATAAGTGCCATTAGTTACAACACCGCATATGCTATATAAACTCCTTTCTGAAAGAAGAGCAGTGACAGACTGCTTGTCTGACAACATAAAGCATAATTAACCCTGGAATTATGTGGACAAGGGAAAAAGTTCCAAACATTTTGGATCAGAACTTAATAAAAAATGTTGCATCTGTTGGAAATGGTAAAGGGTCCTCTTCAAAATTGTCACTTGTATTTTAATATAATAGACTAAACAGCAATTGAAAATAAATTGTAGTTGACCTCAGTATAGAGAACTATAGAAAATGAGTCAAAAATTAATAATTATATAAAATTATTCTGATACTCCAGAACACTTTAAATTAATTTAGAATCTAATGTATGGTTCTAATACCTCTCATAAAGGTATATAAAGATCATTGTGGAGGATATCATTGCTTCTCACTTTCCAGAATAAAGTAAAAGAAAATAAAGTGAACTAAATTATATTCTGCTAATGTTAGAAAAGCCTATATTCGAAAGGCATCATGAACATGAACACATGATTTTCTCATCCCACAAAGTTTCACAGTCTATTTCTGTGTATTTTTTTTTATTTTCCAAGAATATAAAAATAACAAATACAAACATTAGAACAGTCAGTTCACAATTCCACCGAACAACAAAAGGTTGATTGTTGAAAAAACAGCTTTGTATATACAGGCAGTCCCCGGGTTACATACAAGATAGGGTCTGGAGGTTTGTTCTTAAGTTGAATTTGTATGTAAGTCGAAACTGTATATTTTATAATGGAAGTTCTAGACAACTTTTTTTCATTTGCCCCAGTGACAATTGGAGTTTCAAAATTTTTGGTGTAATTGGACCAAGAATTATCAATAAAGCTTCATTACAGACATCTTACAGCTGATCATTGCAGTCTGGGACTATAGTAAAGCATCCAGAGAGCTTCACCAGAGGTCACAGTGGGCAGAGGGGTCCGTCTGTAACTATGGGTTGTCTGTAAGTCGGGTGTCCTTAAGTAGGGGACCGCCTGTACTTCATTATCATCAAAAAGGAAGACATCGACTACTCATCAATACATATTTCATATGTTCTAATCCCTTATTAATGTCTTATCCTTTTTATTTTTTCCGATGTCCTGAATGTTCTTACCCACTCTGCCAAGGGACGGGGAAAAAAATTCTGTGTTTCATGTGTCATCAGTGTGTCCCCCCTCATTTGTTTAGTATGTAGGAACGGTGCCTGTGTTTCATGTTTCTGCAGATCTGCAAGAAAAAATAAATGAACACTGGCAAATTATGTCACTATCTGTTCTCAATCCCTTGCAGGGTGACATGATTCTCTTATAAGCTTTAGAGGATACTTATCAAAGGAGATGCACACCCAAAGAGTGTCCAAATAGAGTCTCTATGTAGATCCGTATATATTAGGGGTTGCACTTGAGGACTCCTTCTCTCACCAAACAGGTGATTAAAACCACAGGGAGCTATTTCACATCCAGGATAGTAGAGGAAATAATAATAATAGAGGAAACTCTTCTTCACATCCTTGTACGAATTACACCATATGCTCGGATAAATCTCCCAAATTAATAGAATATACTTAATTCGAATCCACTAAATGGAAAACATAGACAGCACCATGCCCCGGAAGAAGCCGTAATTTGGCGAAACCCTGTGCCAGGCTAAGACCGTTTGGAGTTCGTTTTTTACGATATAGGCCTTTTTATACAGATATTTTGTGAGTATAACTTTTACAGAAGCATTAAAAACTACCCTTGGATAATCTACACTATGGTGCTGCCTATGTTTTCCATTTAGTGGATTCGGATGAAGTATATTCTGCTTGTATGGGAGATCTATGCAAATATATGGAGTAATCCATACAAGGGTGTGAACATAGGAGTGTTTTCGTTTCCTCTACTATCCTGGACATGGAATTGCTCCCAGTGATTTTATAATCTGGTTTATCACCTGTGTGGTTAGAGAAGGGGTCCTTGAGTGCCACCCCTAACATACATACGGATTGACATGATTCTCTTACCTAGCACATGTTCCACAAATATGAATGATATATGGATGACAACCATGTATTCATATAATTCTTTAGGACTACAAACATGGGTAGGAAAAGGACCTGCTCTTAGTTTTCTACAGTCTCCACACACAACTGTAGAACCACTGACATGTGCATCGGATTCCAACAGAACCAAATTTACAACACAACTGATATAGACAGGTGTGGTGCTGTTGACGCAAGTCCTGTTTTTTAATTCATGGACAAGGCTTTGAGGGTGTCAGTGCTATATGGACATAAGACTTGGGTTGGGGCAATCTTCAATTCCTATAAAAATTATAAGCCTTTTTATCTGCAGCACTGAATGGCAGCACAAAAAGGAATAGTGGGGCCAAATCTAGCTTAGGAGGTGCAACCAAATGAGCAATGAAGCAGCACTGCAAATCCAACATAAATTTCTTCCACCAAACGTCTTACCATGCAACGTATCACTATCTAAATGAAGGCATTTTTTGCCTTAATTTCAAGCATCAAAGCTGCAAGAAAAACATTTGGTGGAATAAATCTTAGATTGGGAGTGCCGCTTGATTTTGTTACTGTTAGAACCAAAGGGCCTTCTAGAAGCCTATATATTTTTACATATTCTGCTCCAAAAGACTTTGATTGATATAGCTTAGGAGGCATGGATCAGCCTGAAGACATGGCCCATTTCAGTTTTGGTCTAATCTCCTTACTTTGCATTTGTTACATATTTGTAGACTGTCCATAACAAAGACAGTATTACACATGGTGTTATATTCCGTAGTCTACTTTTTTTTGCACATAATTAAAACTATCAGATCTTTAATTCCCCTGAAAATACTTAATGCAAGAATCACATTGACAGTAAAAATAAAGAAAAGGAAATAATAAACAAAATGCATTATCACAATAAAATGGAATATAAGCTACTCATTTCCATTAGCTAAGCGAACAAATGTAACTGCTAATGTATTCTAAGTTTATTTGTCTTCTCCTTCAAAGTTCGAAGTTGTTTCTAGCAGAATTGTAAAAATATGGCTTTGCCGTATCTCTAATATTGGGAAAGGTGATTTATTTCATGCTGTACATCAGCGGCGTTAAACAAACAGAAGCTATAAATTAAAAACAATCACACATCCCCAATGCAGCCAACGTTCAGAGCAATAAGTATAACACAATATGAATTTGGCAGAAAATGTAGAGGGTAGTTAATTATAATAGTGTAATTAGCATAACGATAAAGTACACAGATGTTCCGTTAGTTAGATCATCTGTAAAGTGGATATATATGTTATTTTGACAATGCTCAGTTTATGTTCCCTCTAGGAGACAAGTGCCCAGTCGGTCCTATAAAATCTTTGGATTCTGGCACAGTTCTTTATAGTTATTTATATGTAAATCAATTCATTAACAACAAATACTGTACACGCAAAGAAAAAAGGAATGTGCTTTTATGAGAAATAACAGGGTTGTATACAATTGAAGAGTGTAAAACCTTTCAGCGGCGAAATAGAACTGGACTAACATTTAACCCATTTTTATATAAAAATCTGCTATTCTTCCACACCTAATTATATATCAGACATTTTTTTTCCAGAATTTGTTATCATGGGTGGAATATGCTATACAATTTAACTCAATGACACACAGGTCCTTTAAAAATGAAACTGCAGCATGCCTTAATCTTTAGCTGAGGCTTGGAAAATCTTATCTTGTTTTATTGTGTTGTAAATTGCAGCAGATTTTTAAGAATATGGTAATTTGGATACATCTAAACAAAAGATATTGCTTTTAAATTTCTTTATTGCTTTTAAATTCTCCTATTAGACGAACGAGTCACACAAAGCCTAAATTCATGTATTCTCATGTATTAACACCTTAAAGATGTTAAAGAAGTTACTTTACATGTCAGTTAGGTGTGTATGGAGTGAACTCATGGACTGGGCCCGCACTATATACACCCACAACTGAAACCTGCATTCAGAGCTGGCACCTATCTATTACTCAGGGCTGGTGCCAGCACTGGGCATCCCTGGGAAAGTGCCAGGGCCCAGAGCTGCTGGGGGGACCACATAATGCTGTACATAAGGAATCCATGGGGTTTAGGGGGGTTTTATAAAATAACAATGAGGGAACTGTTTGGTGTGATAAATTAGAGAATATTTTAGGGAACAGGAGATTGTTTTAGTTTCTGAAATTTTAATGCCACCACGTGAGTTCACAGCAAATGGGGCCTACTGAGGCTATGGCGCCCAGGGGCCTACTGAAACCTGGAGCTGACCCTGCCTTAAGTGCTGCTATGAAACATGATGGTGGCAGTTAAAGGACATTTACCACCATTTTACTGATGGTAGACTGTCAAAAACTCAATGCTCATTACCATAGGGGTTTAATAAATAATGGAGACCCCAGAGCACAATAATAACAGAGGCACACCAGAGCAGACCCTAAAACTGAGACCTCAGAGCAGACAATAATAAAAATGGAGATCCCAGAGTAGTCAACTATAATAATGAAAAAATCCCAAAGGAGACAATATTGATGAACAGACCTAAGAACAGACAATAATAATGGAAACCCCTTGAGCAGACCAATAATAATGGAGACCCCAGACCCCAAAGCAGACTAATAATACTTGTGACTCTAGACCAGACAAATACTGGAGACCCCAGAGCAGACAATACAGGAGACAACTGTGAAAACAAATCATTTTGGAGACCCCAGGGCAGACATATACAGGAGATCTCCAGAGTAGACAATTATTAAAGATCCCAGAGAAAACAAATATCGGACCCCCTATAGCAGATAAATATTGGTGAGCCTAGCGTACACAGATGCTGCTTCCCTGTTTTTAATAGATGACTAATGTCACTTATAGAAAGACCCCCTTTAATATAATTATTAATAAGAATAGATTTGTAAACCATTGAATTTGATATCAATGGCTTCTTGAAGGGCTAAAGATTAAAAAAGTTTATTAGACAAGGTTATATCATGTTTTCTTTATCAAAAACCACATGAAAAGATAAAATTTTCCATTGCTTTCTGTGTAAAAAACACTTCTAACACAACACGTAGACATGTAACTTTGGAATAAAAAAAACACACCTAGTGCTAAAAAGAAGCAGCCTGCTTATTTTTGGTACATCAACTCACTTAAATCACAGCAATGTTTTCATGCTTTCCACTTGTTTTTGTGCTTTAGTTTTCGTGCTTTCGTGCAGTCAACATCTGGAAAAAATTAGAAATGTCACAATAGAGAAATTGCAACCCCACTAATGTAAAGCTGCAAGTCTTCCTATTATGTGCCTGTATATTATCAGAAAAGAAAGGTATTCTACAAAGGGATTTTCTTCAGGTTATATACTTTGGGTGCTATGGCTTCTTCAGATGGTTTGGATAAAATAAAGTCCATGCAATACTTGGGTTAACGAAAATACAAGTGATTGACATTGACACACAAATCTTAGCAGCAACCTGCATGACAGCTTTGGTGTATTTCATTTGTCATGTGAAGAGGTGTGACCTGTATGTCCCTATGGGATAGTGACTAGTTTATAACAGAGAAATCAGGAGCAAGAGGTTCTGACCTTCAGTCACAGGAGGAGGACAGAAAGATTCATTCCTCACCTTCCATGTAGTCTTATTTAGTAAGTTATATGTAAATGGAGTTCATAGTATGGTGTAGTATTTTGTAGTCTTAGACAATATTAATACATTATTAATGGGTGATGTGCATTGCTACAGTACATGGGTTCATACAGCCATCCCCACTATAGAGCATAGTATTCTTATTAATTTATAATTAGAGATGAGCGAACACTAAAATGCTCGGGTACTCGTTATTCGAGACTTTACCAGAGGCCTGAAACTCACTGGAACATACAGCATTATGCTTCAGAAGGTGGGTTACATTATATAATGTTGTTTTATGCATACGCTCGGCTTATCACAAATAGTTTGCAAAACTGATGAAATGTGCCCTTTGTTCAATGCTCTCTTCAAATAATCGAATAGTTAAAGGGGACCTGTCACCCAATTTATCGGCACTAGGAGCTGCTTACTAAAGTAAGCAGCTCCTAGTGCTCGATCAAACGCCCCAGTGTTAGAGTGATAGCGGTAAGGCAATTTAACACCCCAGTGTTAGAGTGATAGCTGTAACGCACTTTAACACTGTGGCGGGGTACAGTGTAATTGTTGGACAGCTCGCAAAGCTGTCTGACGTATTCATGAGGGGGCAGGGTTGGGGCGTGGCTAGGGGCGGTGACTGCCGGCCTATGGCGCTGCCTCTACCCCGGACCGCCCCCTCATGAATACATCAGACAAGCTGTCCGATGATTACACTGTACCCCGCCACAGTGTTTGATAGCGTTACCGGAGGTTTCCGGTAACGCTATCACTCTAACACTGCAGCGTTTGATCAAGCACTAGGAGCTGCTTACTTTAGTAAGCAGCTCCTGGTGCTGCAAATTGAGGTGACAGCTCCTCTTTAAATGCCTCCTATAAGGATAGTTTTCTTCACAAATTCATGTCTTTTCCACTAATACCATAGTGCATTATTGCATACTATTTTCTAGTGATGTTTCCTATAGTCTTTGCTATTAACAGGGCTATGAATCCAAATCAAACTCAAAAACAACTTTTTAATGAAGGAACTGTAGGACTTAATATTTTTAAACCAGATTTGGAGTCATTATATTTCTGTTGACTCCAGTTCCACCCAAAACAGACTGACTTAAACGGTTGGTTTCTGGTAATAGGATTATGTGCTCTATTTAAGCATCTTGCAGCAAATATATTCTATGTCTGGAACCAAAAAAATATTTGCAGATATTTTATATTGAACACAGCGTGAACTATATACAACCCCCTATAATAACTATATACACCCTACCTATAATATCTATACACAGCCCCCCTATAATAACTATACACAGCCCCCTTAATAAGTGGAAAAGTGTGTAATAACCCAGTGGTCGTAAAGTAGCCCACACACTAAATATAATATGTAACAAAGGAGAAAAGGCTAGTGTGGATAGGCATAAAGTACATTTCTTATTAATTCAAAATATTTCTTTAAACAAACGCCATGTATCAAAAAATGACTAAAAACAATTAAAAGTGTTACTCGAGTAACACCATGGCTGAAGCTTCCCACTTTTTGACTTTGTGACCTCTCTTTTTTAATTTGAGCACCTAGGATGTTGTCTATACCGTTGGGCTACCCTATCACTTGCCAATTGCTTATCCTTCTACTGTTGAGTACCTCAGTGAATTAGGGACCCATGCTGATTGTTGTAGGGACTACTGCAGAAGTCTTCCTACTTTCTATCCCACATTATTCTAGGTGTCCAGAACTGTTTTGTATTGTTATTGTGACTTTGTGGGAATTGATTGTGTACCTCTTAGTACTCGTGGCTGAGTGTGGGCTGATATGTACTGCTTTGGTCCACTTGTTGTTTCTTTATGTGTGTTTCAACACTTTTAATAGTTTTTAGTCATTTTTTGATACATGGCGTTTGTTTAAAGAAATATTTTGAATTAATAAAAGAAATGTACTTTATGCCTATACACACTAGCCTTTTCTCCTTTGTTATATACACAGCCCCCTATAATAACTATACACAGCCTCCTATAATAACTTTATACAGCCTCCCATCATTACATATATACAGTCCCACAGCATGAACTATATACAGCCCCCTATAATAACTTTATACAGACCCCTATAATAACTTTATACAGCCCCCTATAATAACTTTATACAGCCATCCCATCATTACCTATATACAGTCCCACAGCATGAACTATATACAACCCCCTATAATAACTATATACAGCCCTCTATAATAACTATATACAGCCCCCTATAATAACTATACACAGCCCCCTATAATAACTATACACAGCCCCCTATAATAACTATACATCTATAGAATAACAGCAAGACCTAGATAGCAGTGAGAGGATTTCGTATAGAAAGTGTAAAAAATTAATTTATGGAAACTGTAATATTTATTTGCTGAAACGGGAGCACCCCTTTAACCCGTTCACGACCCGTGACGTAATAGCACGTCACGGGTCGGCCACGGGTGCATGGAGAGGGCATATTGCAGCAAAGGCTTACCGGTAACACCTGCGATCGGTGCTAGCAATGCTATGGTGTTTTCCACCTCGATCCGCCGCCGCAATGCTGCCGGCGGCTTCAAAAGGATGGCGGCGCGTGGGCGCCGCATCTTTTCCGAGGATCGCACTCCCCCTTGACGTCGCCATGGCCATGGTAAACCTCGTTCTCACGAAGACCCAAGGCATTCGGTTAGCCATGCATTTTAATGTTGAGTAGTAAAATCTCCCTATACTGGCCATACTGTAACGTATGGCAGTATATGATAGGATAGTGTGCAGACACCCCTAGGGTTAAAGTCCCTAGGGGTCTAAAGTACTAAAATCAAAATAAAAAAGTTCAAAAAAAAAAAAATTATAATAAAAAACCTTAAACCTCAAATCACCCCCTTTCCCTGGAACTGATATAAAATAAATAACAGTAAAAATCATAAACACTAGGTATCGCCGCGTCCGAAAATGCCCAATCTATCAAAATATATACACGTTTTTTCACTGGTTTAATCCCGTAATAACGGAAAATCGCGCCCAAGTCAAAAATGGCACTCTTTTTGTCTTTAAAAAAAAAATTAAAAATCTTCTATAAAGAGTGATCACACGGTCGAACAGTCCTAAATTGATACATTGTAAACGTCATCAAAATCCGCAAAAAACGACACCACCCACAGCCTCAGTACACCAAAGTATAAAAAGTTATTAGCGCCAGAAGATGGCAAAATCCCCCAAAATTTTGTACAGGAGTGTAAATTATTTTAATTGTATGAAAACATTTAAAACCTATATATTTGGGATCATCCCCGTAATCGCAACAGACCCAAAGATAAAGTAGAACCTGTCCATTTGGGGCTCACGTGAAATCCGTAGATCCAATCCCACAAGAAGCCGCACAACTGCTTTTATTTTTAACCAATTCCCTGCAATTTGGATTTTTTTTTCTTCCGTTTTTTAGTACAATGGCAATTGAATTCATACCATCTCTATGAGTGCAATTTGGCGACGCAGAAATAAGCTGTCACCACAGCTCTTTACATGGACAATAACAAAGTTATGATTTTTGATCATGGGGAGTAAAAATGAAAATGAAAAACAAAAATGGCCCGGTCCTGAAAGGGTTCAGGAAGTAAATAATATGTCAGCCAGGTGGTTAAAAGCTGGTTTAATATTATATGGCAATTTTCACCTCCATTACTACTCGCTGAAATCAGTGGTGTGTATTCAAGATAGAATGATCTAGATAGAGTCATAAAAGGCAAACACAGATTAAGTAATAAATGATGGTTTTAAAGTTTGCAAAGAGCAAAAGATTGGCAGTTACAATCTGTGCTGAAAAGAATGAAGTGTGAAACAACCCATTGATTACAATTGGGCAACTTTACTTAACCCGGTCCATTCTCGTTCCACGGGCGGCTTCTCCGCTCTGGATTTTCGGGTCCGGCCGGGATTAATAAAGGTTTCTTTCCGCCTCCACCAGGTGGCGCTGCTGGCGCTGAAAGTACACTCATCGCGCCGTAATGCACCGAGCTGGACAGGTGAGTAAGCGGGTCCTTATGCGACACATTTGCGGTTTTAATGCGGCGGTTTTTTATTTCCGAATACGTCAGGTTTTCGTTTCGGTACGCCACGCCCCACTAGTTTCCTTCGCGCGCATGCCAGCGCCTATTCGCCACAATCCGATCGCGTGCGCCAAAATCCCGGGGCAATTTTAAGTACAAACGCGCAAACGGAAATATCGGGTAACCCTTCGGGAAAAACGCGAATCGGCCCTAATAAATGACCCCCAATGAGTCCAGAGTCAGAGTCACTGCAAGTTCTGCGCGTCAAAAGCACGCGCGTGAAAACGCAGAGTGTTAAAGGGCCTAGTCCTTCAAGCATACGGCACCACACAAGGTAGAAAAAAAATATATGACACAACCAGATTATGAGTATACAACACAAATAACAAGTTCTCGGCATAGTCCCATAATAAGACTAGGGCAGGAGTCACTTATTATAAATGTAAAAAAGAAAGAGTTGTTTGTATCAAATATTTCAGTATTTAATAAGTCGTATATACACACAATGGTGCTCATGTACAGGGACGCTCCAGAAACCCTAACCCACAGTTATCACCGAACACAAAACTCTCTAACTAATCCATAGAGCACCAATAAGTTGAAAAGTCCACAGCACATAATCGCCAAATGCTAACACATCGTGGCTACTACCGTCGGCATGTGTGACATCTTATCTTATGTGGTGTATCCATCTCCCCTGACATCAACAGAATCTCTGGCTTTTTAATGATAACGTATGGCAGCCATGTTGGGGCCCCCAAAAAAAAAAATCTTCAACCACTAGGAGATTTTTTTCTGAGGTTCCTTGCTCTTTTTTTTCCCCAAGTTAAATGTGACATAAAACTTTTTCTTGTCTTGTTAGTGTACAGCCAATCATAACAAGTGAGTTGGTTCAGATGAGTAGTAAGGGTGCAACACAATTTTACTGGGCTAGTCACAGAGAAGAGAAATAATCACGATTCCCCAGGGTTCTCTCTCCTTATTACTGTGAGAGTCGGCAGAGGCCTGCATGCCTCCTTACAATTTACACCGCTCCCGGGGTTTGTGGGCAAAAATTCTTTAGAGTCTTGACAGGTCGGTGCACATTGTACACACTGAGGTAATAGAAGGCAACGCTCAGTATGCAACACGCACTTTCTTCTCGACTCTGTTTCTGTGCTGATTTGGGTTTGACGCCTTTTTAAAATTCTTTCCCATATAATATGCCTCTTTAGGAGAAAAAAATTCAATGATAATATGAATAGTTCGAAGTATTTTCACTTTTAAAATTACACGTTTAATGCATTTTGTAGTATGTTTGTATCTGGATAGTGGAATGAGATCAACCCCTGGCCATGGGACCAAGGAAAATAAATCATGAATCAAGTGCGTGCACACATCCATCAATCTGTCCATGACAGAACCAAAGAACAGATCTACTAACTACCATAGCTTCAGAAATGCGACTAGCTGCACAGGCAAGGGATCAATTAAAATGGACTGTCCTTAACTAGCTAGGGTGAGCCTGTTGTGTGATCTATCAAACCCAGCCGAGTACACATAGTGGCCACATTTTAGGATTGTGACTTTATTGAATTCTAACTTGCTCAATGCCCACACACAATGAAAACACAACCTTGTGCTGTCCATTATTCGAACGGACAGCCTGCAGCACCACTAACTGTAATACTTTTTAATGGACGCAAGTGTCATTCACAGCCTGGTCGGCTGAGTTTTCAGTAGGCCCCTGGGCTGACAGTGACCTCAGTGGTCCCCTTTGTATTCAAAACTAAACAATCTCCTTTCCCCCTAGTCTATGCATACCAAACCGCCCCCTCGTGGTTAGATTTTAGTATAAGCCCCCCCACCCCCCCCTCACACCCATAATTCCTTATGTGAGCCTTATGTGGGCCCCCCGCACCTCGGGCCGGCACTTGCCCAGGTATAGCATAGTGCTAGGCAAAACGGGCCCTGTTCCCAGCCGTTATTTTATGGTCCAAGAGAATGTCCAGTCTTCATCATAAACTATTCTTTGTGTTAGAATTGAAAGAAAAAGGCAAACTAATATGCATCATAAACGTAAGAAGAAGAACGTCTATTTTTTCACGGCCAGTCATTGGTTCGCCAGATGTGCAGGTACCTACTTCGGCTATGCTTACGTATACGTAATAGTTATTACATTAAATATGCCAAAAAGATTTTTTAAAACACATTCAACACATGGATTAGCTTATCAGGGTTTAGAGAGTGCGATGTAGTAATTGCTCAAAAGATTAACTTATTGCATAAAAAATTAAAGAAAGATGATATAGAAATAGTGAAAAATAAGTACACAACCCAAATTAATCAGCCATCATGACTACTATAAAGAGACCTCAAAAGAGAGCTATCACTAACTCTTGTTATCTATGTACAATTTGACTTTTTTAAATCTTTTTATATCGATGTACAGTAATTGTAGTCTGTGATGTCACTGTTGTGATGTCCTATTTGGAATCTTTGAAATGGATGTGACACCTTATTTTCCCCGAGGGACAATAATATATTATTATTACCGTCAGGATGTCCTTTGTCCTATTTGGCTGTACTAGTCTAAAAGACGTCTTCAAATTTGTTAATTTTTTATGTCTAAAAATGATCCTTCTAAATAATGGAACCCCGAAACCTCTTCATCTCACTGGATTTGCATGGTTATTGCTGATTTGCCAAAGTATAAAATGACTTATTAATCAGCTTTATCCTGCTCACTGCTACTGTATGTCATGTAATAGAGATGCTGTTATCTGTTTTTTTTACCTTTTTAAAAAGTGTCTAACAAAATCAGGATTGAAAACTGCTATAACTGTATTTGAAGTACAATTTAAGAGAACCCGCCATTCAAATAACCCCCCTAAACTAAATATATTTTCACAAACTGCTGGCATTAAGATGCTGCCTCTCTATCCCTTCATTGTCCCTCTATCAATGCACTGTAACCTGAAGCAATGGGTCCTAAAGCTGTATGCAATGACTGTGAAATGTCCAATGAAGCATTAGCATATTCAACTGTCCACTTATTATGAGTGGGTAAGCCACATCCACACCCCCAGTGGCTTGACTGACGCCTGTATAATGATGTGAGGCTGTATAATGATGTGCTTTTCCTGGTGCTGGTGCCCCCCTGCGCCTGTTGTGTATAGGAGAGATACACGCAGCTACCCATCCCAGCATCATGTTTATAGCAGACATTGTCAGATTTCATGTGTAGCTGATGTCTGTGTCTCTCTCACCCCTGTATGTTAGGAGTGAGCTCAGTCAGCAAGATGCATAGCACACCCACTAGCCATGCATTACTATACATTACCACAGCATAGCGGGGGAGGAGAGGGCGGAACGGGTGACACTCACTACGTCTCCCTCTGACCATGTGACCAGCCTCATTTACATAATAAAAAATAGAATGATTTACAATATAATTTGGTATGAAATACTAGATAAAGGCTGGATGGGATCCTTGTGTCTGCTCTCACGGTATGACAGGCAAGTGACACGACCTGATGACAGGTGTTCCTTTAGAATAAACTTTAACAGTTTTAACATTTCTGCCATCAACTTAAAAGTCATTAACACAAGGTTCTTTGTTGAGTTCTTGTGTGAAATCTTGGTCCATAACCATGACAACATGTCATTCCACCTTTTCAAATCTGAGTAATGTAATGCATCATGACACTTTTACATACCAATACCACAAAATGGCATACAGTTAAGATAGAGGTGACCTGAAGTATGTGCCACAGCGAATACATTACTATAGAAAAAGTTCTTATAATACAATAACAAAAAACACAGACCACATGGGACATATTAGAATCAGCATGTAACTGCTCATTATATTGCCGTAGCCATGATACAAAGACTAACCAAGGCATTTCATACCCCTTGGGTTCCCAGTATAAACCTTGGGAGTTTTACAACTCGAATGACATGTTTGGCAGTATCCCATTCCCAATCAAGAAATTAGGGGGTCAAATTTTTATTTAGGCTGGCATTCTTATTTTTAATTCTGGAGGGTTAGGAATTGCAATGTTTATAGTTTGGTCCCTGAAGGCCGTAATGAAACTGACATTGTCTTTTAATAAGGAAAGCCGCAGCACATTTTCTGCTGTAAGAAGTGATTCACACTCCTTCTGTCAACAATTCAGTATTATTGGAATATTCCTCCCGCTGTTATCATTTTTGAATTTCATAGTTCTGGAATCTGGAATGTCTAGATTGCTAATTGCCCTAAACCTGGACCCCCAACCCTATAATTCTGACTTTTGGTTTCCCCACTGCTGGTTTATTGAATGTTGTGACAAGAGACACGATTATGCTGGGAAAGATTGATCTTTTGGTGTCAAGACCTCTCCATCTCAGGCGGTGATAATTATTTGTCACTTACTAGTACTTATCGCACCTGCAACTTGGAATAGCTATATCTACTGAATATGTACACTGCTCAATACAGAAAAATTACGTTCATTGTCAATAAACATCACTCTGCAATGAATATAATTATGTACCAGACTGATTTACATCTCGCGCTGCACCTCATCACTGTTTCCCTCAACCATGAAATTCCCATTGTCATGAAGAACGGTAATACAAATTATCATGACATGAGTGTCAATAGAGAAATTATGCAACAGTATTGGGCCCAGGTTCTAAGGAAGTGTGTATGAGCCTACAAAACTTTGAATGTTATTGAACAATTACTGGGTTATTTCACCCAGTATTGGGGCACAACAATGGACATCAGCTCAGACCATGAATGTTTTCTGAATAGTAAAATAATGTCAGAAGCCCTATCATAGTTTTTACTTCATGAATAATAGAAAACAAATCTAATATGTTTTCTTTCCCCAACAACTTAGTCCTATACCACTTTTATGCACTTTCATTTACATGGCCAGGCACTAGCACATTTACTTTTCACTTGCACAAAGTTCTTTAGAGTTCTCTTTTGTTGAACTTTGTCATATTTTGTTAACTGAATAAAAAGAAACACTAATCAATACTTATTTTGAAATTATTCTACTTTGCGAATTTTGTTTCCAAACTTGTCTAAAACTAAAAAGTTTTAAAAGTATAAAACTTTTGCACAGTACTACAGTGTAGTTGAAGCTCAATGGTCAATTGTAGTGATGAGCGGGTTTTTTTTTGGTCAAATTCAAGTTCGACTGAGTTTGGGCCTTCACAAAAAAATCTGGTTCATGTACCCACCTGACCCCGAAGCCGAGATCCCATTCAAATTAGTCTGTTCAAATGGATCTAATAAGGGGTCATAGGGCTGCAAGAATTGTTCTAAGGGAAAGTACTTAGGGCCGCTCAATCCTATTGTTCAATATGACGTTTTGTAATGTGTACTGTAATATTAATTTGTATATGTCCCCTACGAAATTGTAAAGCCTAGGGAAGATTTGAGGAGCTATATACAGATGTATTATTACTTAAATAGATAAAGAATATTAATATTTTAAAAAAATTCTATTGCACCCAAATAAAATGCTGTTATTGTCACTTGCGCTATTAGATTTATGGATCATAGCAACCAGCTAATTCCACTGTCGCTAAGAGGCTAATCACGTGTAGCGTGAGGCCATTTGACATTGGTCTGGTCCTGACTGCCTATCAGTGACCTGGTGTTGAGTACTGTTTGACATTATCATGCAGTGCAATGTGTATGAGACCGTTTGAGTAGAGCAGATTGACTCCTATTAGATTGTTTGGGGAATTAGATCATATAGGAGCAGATTACTCTCTGGTCCTGTCGCGATCCCGAGGTGCGTTCTCCGCCGTAGATGAAGTCGCGCGCTGATCTTCTCAAGATTGTACACGTCCATTTTTCCTCATCTGGCCACTTCCCCGCTGAGGTCCCCAGAGTTCACCTTCTTCTTCCCGGTGTATTGAGTTGCATTGTAATGGCTACAACATTTGCAATTGTAAATCCTGGCTTAGTCCAATCAGTCCGTTTGTCCGTCGCCACACCCCCAATTTGTGTCGCATCAAGATCAACGCGCGATTTTGCACATCAAATCCGATTCACGTCGCTCAAAAAACTAATTAAATGCGTGTAATAGTCGGGAACCGGACGTAAAATAAGACCGTGCCGACCCTTAGTAAATTAGCCCCAAGGATTTAGGATTGCATATGTGACTGTTTGGATTAGACTGCAGTCACAGTCATTGGCAATGCACTATAGTTTTTTAGTATCATTCATAGATGCAGTTCTTCCTTTCTCTCACATATACAGCCTCCTCCCCTCTTACCTACTTTGAAAGGGCATATTATTTAACTTCTAATTCCCTTTCAGTCCATGTCCTCCAGCTGCAACAACCTCTCCTAAGCTCTGTCGCCTCTCGTAATTGGCAGCCACATATAAAAGAGGTCCACATTCCTTCTAGTACGGATGGACCAATCAGGCATGCCCGTATAGGACACAACTATGTTGCTAGGGGCTAAATACCTTGCCCAATGGCTGCGCACTTGGCATAAACACACTGCCGTTTAACCTGTCCCCACCCCAACTCCACGATCAGAATGTTCTGGCTTGGGTAGGCTCATCACTAGTCCATTCAGTTATACTACGCTCTTTGTAACCAAAAACACTTAGCAACCCCCCATGACAATATAAACCCCCCCCCCATGTCCTTAACGTTTCTTGGTTTTTTTAACTGTTCGTTGTAGTTTCTTTGGTGATGTGCAGCATTTCCGATAGCTACACACCCGCGCAGGCACTTCTCTTGCTTGCACGCATATATCATTAGTCTCGGCGGTGCAACATCCCCGGCGCGGCTGCATAGCACGGAGCGCCCATTGCACATTTTACATGATTGCAGGAAATAAAACAGACAAACAATCTTTTTTGTAAATATCTTTTCAATTTAAGCAGCAATGCACAAAAATATCATAGAGACAGATTTACCACGGGTGAATCAAACTCTGCGCAGGCGAGAGCATAGGGACACCAGGAGGGGGGTCTGTGGGGGCAACTCATTTTGATAGCATATGTTTTAACCATTTAGTGCTAGAGGGAGATTGCAAATACAGCTATGCAGTGAAAGGTCACAAAATATTTGAAAATTGCAATTGCGCTTTATGATAGCAAAATTTGCTTTATGAATTAAACATTCACAGTCTTTTTACATTTTAATTGTTATCTTGTGAGCTGACCATTACCAAGGCAATCGTGAGTACATATGTGTCTTTTTTCCTGCGTTTCTGTTCAAAATAATCTTTAAGCAAGAACCAACACTTTAAGAAGGTACCTACCAAATGAATCGATGGTGAGAATTTCAACAGCCTTGTTTTTCCTATTTCTGGTAGACAAGGCACTGAAAAAAAAACTAGTTTTCCGACATTTTCGCTGGTTTTTCCTTTTGGCTGACAGGGAGGGAAACAGGCACGTAACACCTGCCATATTTACTACAGTCTAAACCTAAATCTAACCCTTAAACTGGCGGCGAGCTAGTATTCCAGTGGCGGAGCACACCTCTGGATAGACTAAGAGTCTGGAGCAATACATACCTCTTAATATTCCCCCTATGCAATGACTATTATATTATTTTTGATGAGAGTCTTTCATTATTAGTAAACCTTTATTATACTATAAAGAAACAAAGAGAGGAAAGAAGAAGCAACAACCTCTGTCCTCACCCACTGGTCAGTTCCCACCAAGCATCTAGCAATGTTATACAACTGGCATTCCCAGTTATATTCCCACTATCCCAACTAATAATCTCAACCATCAAATCCTCCATGATACACCAGGACGCTACTCATAATCTGGTACATGCTGGTGGTATCTTCTTATATTTGTTTATCCATGCCTCTTCTTCTTCTACAATCAACGTTTTTAAAATTTTCTATAAGCAGCATGCCAAGATTATACATTGTAGCTCGCTTCTTTGGAGCTTGTGCGGTACTTACTGTTCATGGGACAACTTGAGGAAACTACAATGTATAATCCCATTACATGAAATGATAATGTATGTGGAAGACAGTTAGTAATATGTTTGTGGTATTATGGGGATAGCATACAAAAGTGGACTTTGGTTGTAGTGCCTCTTGATGGGTCCACCATCTAGCTATACGTACTATGATTTCCCTGCACATTTATCCAACAAACCCCCAGTGTCCTTCACTTTTATCACTGTAACTCACTCTTCCCCATTTCAATATGCAAGAAAGTCGATTGTACTTCTCTCGTCCTCTCCTGCCTTCTATAAAGAACCACTTTGCACCCACTCAAATAACTATGAGCCCCCATGCCCCCCATTTTAATTGACCAAACATCCTGACTCCACCCCTAAAGTTGATTAGTTTCCCATGTCCCCATCCTAAAAATCTTCACTCCTATATATTCTGACTCTGCTTCCCTCTCCTATATGTTTTACATACCCCATACGTTTATTCACACGCCTAGGCACAGGTCATCGAGTTACCCTAATGCAATTTGGACGACTGACTGCCATAGTGATACGCGTCATAGTTTGCCATGAGAATCTTTTTCGGCATTGTGTTGTTGCAACAGAAATATAGAGATGTGAAAAATACACCATCAATGCCTCTCCAACGTGATCCGACTCATCCTGAAAACATCAAACAGAATTGGATTAACTTTGCTATAGTTAGTTTACATATGAAGGTAAGCACGTTTTATGCAAACCCAGTGGTCTATCCCACCACACTTGTTAATCAATCTTCATGTCTGCCCTGTGACTAACTGCCATCCGAGTCTCTTAAAGCAATTCAACATTTCCCCCCGATGCAATTTTTTATTTGGCATGCATGTAATATCAGACTGTGCCTGCTCACTGAATCATACACTGACATGAAAGATTTTCTATTGCGGTGAAAACCTGTGAATGTTGTGATAATGTTGTTATATTGATGTAATTATCATATAACTGCCCTGACATCGCAAACCTAGGACCTTGTATGGCATTGTTAAATAATTAATGGCACAACCTTTGCGATAGTTATAAATCATAAATATCCTGCCATGTGTGAACACAACAGAGGTCACATAAGTAGTATAGCTAGTGTTTATGTTGGTTTTGTCCTTCCCTGCTTTACACGCAATTATTTGTAGTAGCTTTGTTCGTGGGAATAGGTTTGGAGGGGGGTAACTCCAGGGCGAATTTAATTCCAAATCAGCCGCTATGGGGCCCCAGTGTCAGAGGGGCCCAGTATCTGGATTTGGGTGGTAATTGGGAGTGTAATATATGCTGGATGTTTGTGGATAACTGTATATGGTATGTGTGTCTTGCTGTTGCATATGGTGAGTGTGCAGTATGCTAATGGGTGTATATGGTACTGTATGTGGTTGTAATATCTGTCTGTATAATTAATGTGTATTATGTACCCTTCATGTCTCTTGTTGTATGTCTCTGTATCCAAAGTAATAATCTTTTGTGGTGATTGTATACAAATATGTATATTTTTTAGGGCAGAGAGCGGCCGACTATTCCTAGAGGTCGTCCATGAGCCCTGCCTCTCCTATTCGCCCCTGTATGATGTGCTTCGTTCAGAACTGTTTGGAAACACTTTCAGATCACTGAGTTTCATACAGTTTCACAGAGAAATTAGCTACTTTCACCAACATCCACCCCACATAGTAAGAGCCCGGGGCGTCGACTGGGATTTAAAAGTGGCTTCTGAAAAGACTTAAAAGTGGCCCCATGATATAGGCGGGCAAGTTTTACGTTTAAGGCGTGGCCTATACACAAGTAGCAGAGTCAACTAACTATAAGCGACAATAACGGTGATTGCCACACGTTAGCGATTTTGATTCCTTTTTTGTAACTGAAGCAAGACGGCCTGGGGTGGCCAGTCGGCCGTCGCATATGTGTTTGTATTAAAGCATCTCACAATGATCGCCCGTGTTCCGCCCATAGAGCTACACCTCAACCAGCTGCTATACGCAGCTCGTAGGCGTCCCGGTCTATAGCCGAGGTCCAATCGTCCTTGTCATCTCCTACCCAGGAAAGAGGGCTTTATCAAATCACGGTGACAGAAAACACATCCTACTTACTACTATTTGCTCCAGTGTACGCTGCGGCTCCCCGTGATTAGCTTCAGCTGTTTTGACTGACAGAATGGTATAATTCTTCTCAAAGATCATATTACATATTGTCTGCGATGGCTTCCAGCGGCGCTCAGCCTTTGGTTTGGTGTGATATATGCCGTGGTCCTGGAATAACAGTGGGAGCACACAGACTTCCGGAAAGATAGTATATGTGTTTTTTTTTAGATTTTCAATTTGATGAGTTTCCTCTTGTATATCTTATATATATTAATGAGCTGTATTTTTTCACTGAGCTTTCTTAAAACAACAAGGCACCAAAAAAAGATTTATAGAAGATTCATAAATGTTTTTTAGTATACAACCACAACAAGCCCTTTTTTCCTTGGACTCTGAAAGGCATTCTGCAAGAAAACATTTCAATTTAACAAATGTATACGTTATTTCAATTTATTAGAAGTACCTTGTCTACATCTGACCTCTCAGTTGCTTAAAAGTACATACATAGTTATAGATGCCGAAAATTTAGTTTTGGCCCATTAGGGACGCAATGTCTCTTGCCACAGTCACCATCGTAGTGCTCACAGCAGTGTCTGTATATGATACCATGAATGTTGTGGGGACTATAAAAAAGTGTGTGATGTAGTCTGTTGTGGGAAGAAGAGCTTGTGTGTAAGCGAATGATTGGATGAATTGTGGAAGTCTGTTTTATGCATGGATGAATTAGCAGAGCTCATGTGTGTGATGGTGGCTATAGTAAAGGAACCTACCAGTTAGAATGGTAGGGGAGCTGTAGTCCGATCACCAGCTCAGGTTGCCGCTGGTGCCGGTACTTACTTTCGTTCGTGTTATAAAAAACCGCGGTATCCGCGTTTTTAACACGTTTTAAACTTTAAAGCAGAAGGGGCCTTCGGCGCTGCGTGCGCCGCCGCCTACATAGGACTCGCGGAGATTGTTGCGCATCGACACGGCGCTCTAAATTTTCCTATGTAGGAGCGTCGCGCAGGCAAGCCTTCTCTGCTCTAAAGTTTAAAAAGTGTTAAACCGCAATACCCGCGGTTTATAACACTAACGAATAAGACCGGGATCCCGCTCACCCTGAGCTGGTGCCCGGTACTTCCAGCTTACAAACCGCCCATTCTAATGGTAGGTTTCCTTTAAAGATGTGGGAGTGAAATGTAGCAGACCCTTGTAAGGTGACGGATGCAGAGAGCTTGTGTGTGTATGGTTTAAATGCAGCAGTGCTGTGCTTTGTTAATTGGCCAGAGGTTGTAATCGGTGTCAAATACAATTTTTTCTTTTTTTGATGATTTGAATCTGGGTTCGTCTTATAGATAAGGTCTCTCTTAGTATACAAAGAAGGGTATCTTTTTTTGTTTTGCTTGGGGTTTTTGCAATGTACATGCCATAGCACTTACAAGTTAACTAAGTTTCTAACGTAGTACGTTGTAAAGTCACGGGCCACGCTGAGCAGTATATTTTTTCAACCTCCTTATTCCTTTGTAATCGACCAAGTGTATTACAGGACTTTTGTGCAGCATCTTGGTTCTTGTACAGACCGACTTTCTCAAACTTATATTGACATCTGGGCTGTTGACTGTAGGATTTGTAATGTTCTCTACCCAAGGTCACCTTTTTTCAGATTTAGACGACGGTTTATTGATGGTTGCCAAGTGCAATAGTCTTTACCGGGAAGTGTACAATATCACTTAGTGCCACCTCAGGTTTTTTGATTCCCATAGACCGTGCATTCCAAGGTTTCTTCATGCTTTACATTTGATGGGACGAGAAATTACGCAGAGCTTTTGCAGAAGGATGGTTTTCTGCTGTGATTGCATTTTTCCCCCTTGGCACATTGTGTTATTGGCTACATTAGAGTCCTAGCAACTCTGTCTTTGAATTCCTCTAGAGATGAGAGTCTTCGATCTGCACGATTCGTAGACCTATATACATGGATGAAAAGAAATCGTAGTATTATTTGGATTTTTGAGGCTCTTCTATAGAATCGTAGTAGTCGCACATAAATGCATCTGAGAATGATGAGAAAGAAGTAATCTTGAGCTAAGGGAAATAGAATCGGAGTTTTATTGTGTACGATTATTAGGTATTTACACTACTAGACCGAAAGGTGATCTTATTAATAATGTTATAGAGTTGGAAGTCAATACAAGAAAAAAAAGGGAATCTTTTTGGAAGTGCGAGTCAAAATTGGTAATATGTTATAGATTGCATAAACAAGAAAATGAAACATAACAACAGAATAGTAGTATGCCAATGTGTTTTCTATATGCGTGTGTATCTATTCTAGAGCCATAAAAATATGATAAATGGTTCTGACATGTAGGATCCTTGGACTTTAACTAATACCTTCATACTGGCAACTGCAAGCCGTGTGCGGGATTCATTATGGCTTCTTTCATTTTCTCCGCCAGTTTCGGAGCCTTCTCCTGACGCCTCACACCACTATCAGCGCCATCTGGTGCAGAACCGAGCCATCACATTTGCTGGGCTCAGATCGGAACTGGTGGATGTTGGACCTTTTAGTGATTATAATCAGGTCCATGCCCCGGCTAGGGTAATTTTACAGACTGGTGTTAGACTCTTAATCAGTTCCCCCTAATGTTGCCAGTTTTATTAACTGTCTTCTCCTCATGCCAACTATATCCACATTCATTACAAAAAAACGGACATGAAAAAAGGGCCCAACTGAATGGAGATGCAGTGTAGTAAACTGTACTGGTAAGCTCCCACTACGTAATTATTGTGGATAAGGTATTGTTGGTCATGCCGGGGGTCTGCACTGCTAGGGCACATCTATCTACAAATGTATACTCTATCCTGTCTATAATAACGCTTTATTTCTGTCCCATGATTTCTGTCCACAGCAATCTTACAAATGTGGGGAATTTCCAGAAAATGATACTATGAGTGTACATTTTCTTCATTTTAAATAGGGAATGAGATCCCTAGCAGCATACAATAGTCCTGCAATGGTCTGCTACAAAAGGTAAAGTGCTTGTACTAGGTCCCAGGCAGGTAATTCAAACCCGTATTCATTCAAGCCACCCACCGTTTTTTTCTTTCTGACTTTGCACATTCTTATTCATGCCCAACTGCTGCATCAATGTATTCATAAAGTGTTGGCGACTATTTCCTGACACAGCACAACTTCTGCCCTGAGGGGTGTTACGGGACAGTCGTACATGTGACCCATTTATTCATGAAGATTTGCACCACAATCCTGAATCTGGACGCCTTGCACATTACACAGGCAACTGCACTCATCTCCCAACTTACCACGAAAATGAATGACACATGTGAGGAAAAAAAACAGTGTTCAAAAGTTATAACCCTATAAAATGTGACGCAAGTCAGATTAAAAAAAATGGGAACTGAGCCTTAAGCTGTAAAATGGCTGCATTCTTGAAGGGGGTAAAATTAGGGAATGTGATGACCTGCCTAAATAAGTTTTTGTATGGAGCTTGAAATTTGAACTTGGATATTATTCTGGAAGCATTCCCGTGAATTGTGATCACAGTTGTAAGAATCATATTCCTGACAGGATGAACACTTGGTAAAGTAGTAACTTCGATAGAAGAAGGAGCAGTGGGAGGTGCGCACAGGGCCAGAACTTTGTGGATGAGGATGACACATCTGCACAAATCATGATTATTGAGGACAAGTCTGGCTGCTGCTTATTTAAGGTATAAAAAATATAGGAGAGAGTTTGTAGTGGAATTTAGAAAATAAAGCTAAGTGCACTTGAAAAAGCTTAATGGAAGATTATGATCCTTCCATTAAAGCTATCTTCCAATTTACCGTAAAATTGTAAACATACAACTACAATAACATATCTGTTGCCCTCCTTCTGAAGCCGTTGCTTCTGCATTTGTCGGATCCTATTTGTTTTATTACAAACATAAGTACTTAAGTGTTTTCACAAACCTAGACAATGGTGCAGTTACGTTTAAAGACCGGCCCTTTCCCCTGTTTTTTTCCATTTCATTTCATCACATCCCCCACCTTCACAATCTTAACTTTTTTTTTTTAACCGTAAATAAGCTTGTGTGACGGCTTGTTTTCTCTTTCCTGCGTAACAAAGTGCACTTCATAGTGATTGTATTGAATATCTCCTGCCATGTCATGAGAAGCGGGAAACAATTCCAAATGCAGTGGACTTGTGAAAAACGCATTTTTCTGGTGCGGCTTTGGATATTACGGCTTTCATTGAGCGCCCTAAAGGAAAAAACAAAAACAAATACCCAAATCACATTGTATTTATCTTTGGGTTGTACCATTATGGGGACCAATTTGTTAGTTTTTATAAGGTTTTCATACATTTACAAAATTAAAACACTCTATACAAATTTTTTAAAATTTTTTGGCGGCTAATCAACTTTTTTTATATTTGTTGTACGGAGCTTGGGTGGTGTCAGTTTTGAACATTTTTAGGACTGTACAACCTTTTGATCACTTTTATAGATTTTTTTTTATTTTTCAAAATGACAAAAAGTGCATTTTTCCGACTTTGGCGCTATTTTCCGTTATGGGGTTAACACATTGAAAACCGTCATATTTTTTGATAGACGGTAATTTTTTTTTTTTTTCAGACACGTCGATACCTAAATGGGGCTCAATGTCTTACCTGGTCGCATTCGCGATCCGCGGCGCGTTCATCTGCGTGGTTCGGGTCCGGCAGGGATTTTATTACCGGTTCCGACCGCGCCGCCGTGTATTCACGGCGTCGTTCGCGTTCGCCTCGCATGCGGTAGATTGCTCACGGGCTGAGCCCTCTCCCTGTCCGTACTCTTGCTGCATATTGTGGCAGCTAAGGCTTACCGGTAAAACATCCGCGATCGGTGCTATCACCAATCGCGTGGTGTTTTTTACAGGTGGGCTTCCGGCAAAGCTGCCGCATCCTCAACATATAGCGGCGCATGGGCGCCCTAGCCATCTTACCTGGGACTCGCCCTTCCCCCTGACGTTCATCGGGTGGGCGCGATCCGTCGCCATGGTACCTCGTGTCCTCCGAAGTACCCTAGGCTAATTTCGTTTTAACCCCTTCATTACAATGTGCTGATAGCACATTTGTAAGATTGAGTTCAGAAAATCCCAATATACTTCCATATTGTAGTATAGGAAGTATAGGATATATGATCAGGACAACCTAGGGTTAAAGAATCCCTAGTGAGTCTGAAAATAGTATCACAATAAAAATAAAAAAGTTTAAAAAAAAAATTATATAAAAAAAAAACCTAAATTTCAAATCACCCCCCCCTTTTCCTAGAACTGACAAAATATAAATAACCATAAACTTCATAAACCATCAGGTATCGACGCTCCAAAAATGCCGATCTATCAAATAATGATAACGGTTTTTTCATGCGTTTTAACCCAACCCCGTACGAAATAGCGCCCAAAGTCAAAATGGGGCACTTTTTTGCCATTGTGAAAAATCTAAAAAAATCTATAAAAGTGATAAAAGGTTTACAGTCCTAAAATGATATCATTTGAAAATATTATCAATTTCCGCAAAATAAATGACCCACCACAGCTCCGTACACCAAGTATAAAAAAGTTATTAGCGCCAGAAGTTGGCAAATCAAAAAAATAATTTTGTACAGGAGGTTTTAAATGTTTTTGTAAATGTCTGAAACATTATAAAACCTTAAAATTGGTATCCTCTTAATCGTACCGAACCAAGAATAAAGAAGATATGTCCATTGGGCGCTCAGTGAAAAGAACGTAAATACTAAGCCCACAAGAAAATGGCGCCAAATGCGTTTTTTCACCTTATTCATTGCATGGATTTTTTTTCCCGCTTCGATACACATGGCTGGATAATTTATACCATCATTATGAAGTGCAATTGGTTACTCAGAAAACAGCCATCACCCATCTCCTTTACGTTGTAAAACTAAAAATTTAATAGATTTTTTGAAGGTGGGAGTGAAAAATGGACATGAAAAACGAAGTGGCCCGGTCCTTAACCGGTTACGGTAGTTTCTGCTCCGCCGTACCACCCGTGGCGCTGCCTGCGCTGCAAGCATCGAACGCTCTGGAGTTCACCGCTCGGGCTGAATGAAGAAGTGCAAGCGCCGCGACAGATTTTTTGTTTTAAATGCGGCGGTTTTTTTCCGATCGTCGGGTTTTGTTCAGGCTCCACGCCCCCCCTATTTCCCGTTGCGTGCATGCCAGCGCCGTATGGCGCACATTCCGATCGAGTGCGCAAATCCCCGGGCAATCAGGGAATCGGGCGCAAATCAAATATTCGGGTAACACGTCGGAAAAAGTGAACTCTGCGCCTTAGTAAGAACCCCCATGGTTTATGATTTTTACTGTTTTATTTATATTTATGTCTAGTTCTAGGGAAAGGGGGTGATTTGATTTTTATGGTTTTTGTTATTATAATTTTTTTTAACTCCTTTTTATTTTTAACCATTTTTCAGGCTCCCTGGGTATTTAACCCTCGGTTGTCTGAATCGAATCCTATACATATCACTGCCATACTACATTACAATGTGCTATCAGAGTCCCGAGGCTCCCATGGAGACGGCATCGCTGGCTCCCGATGACGTCATGGGAGTGATGATCCTAGGCAATATGGCGGCAGCGGTCGCTGTGATAACACCACCCAGATCAGTGCTTCGCGATCGCGTGGTGTTACTGGTAATCTTTGCTGCAAAATGCAGCAAGACTTCCCGGCTTATGGAGAGGGCTCAGCCAAGTCTAAATACTACTCATTCTAGACAGTCTTAAACTGCCAGATTTACTACATGAGGGCCACATTTACTCAAGGTCCGAAACGGCACATTTTTGTGTGCCGCCTTGCATGCAACACAAATCGGAGTGTGGCCGGACGGACACCGGACTGATTTCGACTAAGTGCAAGGATTTCAACAATTCAAATTGTGTCTCAGACAATGCACTCACATACAAAAGATGCAGGAAACTGGCACGCAACACGATCTTGAAATCGCGCTCAAACTTCATCCTCGTCGGACAATGCCCCAGGTGTCTTGTAGTGATGCTCGCTGTATAAACTTTGTTTCATTATGACCAACATGCCCGTCAACGCACTCAAATCACTATTCTTCCCCATACTGATGCTCGGTTTGAACTGCAGGGATTGTCTTGACCAATGTCCTAAGCCCAAATGCACTGAGTTGCCGCTGGTGGTTGGCTGATAAATTCAGTGTTTAACCGCAGCATGGACAGGTGTAACCTAATAAAGTGCCGGTGATGTAATTCCAGGTGAACATTAGGTTAACTTATATGAAATACAGTATTTGCACAGGTCTGTCATTGTACAGTATACCAATAACAAAAGTTGTGATCATCCATAAAAAGTCATGCAAAAGTAGGCAATATATACGATTGAAAAATGCTTTCCCATATCTGAGGCTTCCTCCGCTGGGTTGTCTTCCTATCTAGTGTTAATAGTGAAACCTATTCTGATACTTGTGCCTTACACTTTTGCAGCTTTCAGAATTGTTGGTCTCCAACCAGTTTACCTCATATCTTAATGTACAGCAAATCACCCATGAATGTGGCAAGGGACAAAGTGAAACGTTGATGACTGTTTTCCCATGAAGGAGGTAGAATGAGTCAGTAAACTACAAGGTGTTATTTGCTAATAGTTTATGGAGAGAGTAGTAGAGAAAAAGGGTGAGGCTGTGGTAGTAATCTTTCAGATTAGGCAATAGACACACGGGGGGGGGGGACGGCAAAGTAACTAAGTCTGAACTACAGTCAGCCAACTGTAAAACTTTCCAAGGTGTTTGTACACAGATCCGATGAATTCTTGTTTTTACCAATCTTTTAACTTTATCCTATGCTGATCGAGGGAGCAGCAAGCTTGCCATTTAATAGGAAAATAGTGATAGTCAGGAATGTGCATCAGTCTCCTATTTGCCTTTTAAATCATGCTATTCTATGCACAGTCTGGTTGTCTGCTTTTGTTTGCACTGTGGTTTATGAATGTCCTACCACCTCCCTGGATCTAAAGGGTTTAAGCTCTGTTTTCAGAGTGTAGCATAACACTCTGTGTTTATGGTGGGGCCCCCTGACTTAGGCAGTGCTGACTAGTCCAGCCTTGCTATTATCTCCCTCACCACAGGGTTCAACTGCTCGGAGAATATAGAGCTCGTCTGTATCAAGCGGGACGACGGACGGGGCTGTAATGTAGTCTTATTAACGTAGACTTAGGAAAACAGGCTACGGTTCCTGTGTGGGTCAACATTATTAGGGATTTACAATGTACCGTATCTAATTTGTGTATAAGCCGAGTTTTTTCGCACAAAAAATGTACTGAAAACCTCAACCTCGGCTTATACCATCAATAGAAAAAAAATAATTATCTACACTCACCCTCGCGGAGCCCGATGCTCATCCCGGCTACCCTCTCTTTCTGTCTCCCCACGGCTTCCTCCTTCGTTCTTTGTCCTTCTGTAACAGCCGCAAAGTAGCGCCCATTTAGGCCAGAGGATAGGGTCAGAGGTCAGAGGATAGGGCCCTAACTTCACTGATCGGTGGGGGTCTCATTGATGCAGGCCCCCCCAAACAGATCAAAGAAAACGAGGGGGTACAATGGGTCCCACATACCTTTAAGCGTCAGTGCTGTTCAACTGATGTCACACCTGTCGTAGCTCTGCCTGGCGAGTGACGTCCGCTGATATAATCAAGCCCTATGCATGGCCCTGCCTGCTCCACTGATTTGACCTTCAAAGCAATGCGTCAGACTCAGTTTTGCAACGGGGCATATTAGCCATATGTTTGACTAAAAAGGGCCGAAATGGACTGCATATAAAATAAAGAATATTTTGGATTCATGTCTCAATTATCCGCATCAGAAAACTAGCTTTAATTAATCTATTTCCCATATTTAAACATGCAATAAAAAAGGCACATAAAATCTAGCTTTATTTGTAAAGTTATCTGCTAACTCTTAGCCTGATATATCAGCCTATCAAACTTTTATAAAACTACTATTTAATGTAATTCCTTATATTCTCATGGGTTTTTTTTCAGAGGAGTGAATCTGAAGCTGAGCCACACCCGTGTAATTTAGAGACGATGGTAATTACCAATGAGTTGAAACCACAAAGTGAAGAACACTGTTTCGAGTCACATACGTTGGCAGTGGTTGGTAGTGACAAGCCTTCTGTGCAGTAATAGTCACATCAAGATTTTCTTCGCCAAAATTACAGCTAAGTCGTCATTATGCCCATTATTATTCTGTCGCCTCGATGCACAAGAAAAAGCCATGTGCACAGAACCTCTGCAGCTTCTATATGCATAGCTTTCTACAAGGCACCAGGGGGAAAAGAAATTTACCACATAATTAAGGCTTTTAATGGTCCATATCTTGATTTTCTTCTTCTGTCTGACAAAAAACAACTCTTGTATGACTGAGATTAATCATAGGTACAAGTAGACGCAACGCACTAGAGGCTTAATCGGTGTTCTTTTTACAGTATAGAAACAATGTTTCTGTTCTTCTGCAATATGGCAGAACTGCGAATCAGAAAAATGATGAGAAACTCAGCCTTTAAGGGAATAGCAGTTTCCAAGGATTGTAGACAATATCAGATCAGGGTTGGGGTCTAATACCAGGACCCCCCCCACAAAGCCCACTGAATCCAGGTAACTGCAACTTGGTCTAATCTAGTGATTAAGGCAACACAAAAATTGGGGATTGGGCCAAGAATGGAGCTTTTAATACCATAAAAAGCTAACTGGCAGAGAAGCTTTGCTGAATCGGCACCATAGAAATGTTACACATTTCAGTGTCTATCACACGAAGTTTTTTAACCTTTTGCAGATGACAAGAGATTTGTACTATTTGATGTATGGAAACCATCATACAAAATATTGATCCCCTACAATTCAAAAAACTGTTCCAAAACACTAGCATGTTTTCTTATTGCTAATCTGCTGTGCTATTTCATTCAAGGGGGGCATCTGCTGTGACATTTCATCATTCAAGGGGGAATCTGCTGTGTACATTTCAATTAATGGGGACTCTACTGTAGGACGTTCTTTACAAGGAGGCCCTGCTGTAAAGGGGGGGTCTCTGCAGTCGACATTTTCTTTTAAAGGAGCATCTGCTGTGTGACATTTCTTGTAAAGGGGGCCTCACTCCTGGGGGACTTTCATTAATAGGGGGTATCTACTGGTGGTCATTCCAATAAGGGGGCAACTGCTGTGGATAATTAATTAAAGCGTACATCTGCTGTAGACTTGCATTTGAGGGGGCTCTGCTGTGAACTTCATTAAAGTGTCATCTGGCTGTGGCACTTCATTAAAGGGGGAATCTGCTGTAAGACATTTCTTTAAGGGAGGTTCAGCTGTATACTTCTGTAAAAGGGGGCTCTGCTGTAGACCATTTTGTAAAGGGAGCATTGCTGGTTTACATTTCTGTAAGGGGGAGCTCTCTGTGACTTTCATTAAAGGCGGGTCCCCTGCTGTGGACATTTCTTTACAGTGGTGTTCTGCTGTGGACATTTCCTTAAAAGGGGCTTGCTGTTGACATTTCTGCTAAGAGGGGTCCCTGCATGAGACTTTATTTCATTAATGAGATGGATCTGCTGCTGGACATTTTATAGAGTAGCAGCTACTTTTCCTCCCTAGCGCTATACAGGAGGTCAATAACTTTTCCAATTTTTATTTTTTGTGGTAAAATTTAGGAGCCGCCTTGGCTTATCACGAGTATTTAAAGTATGCGTAGAGTTCGCTGCAGAGCACATCATGCTGGGCCGGAATAGCATCCCATCGCCTACACTGTTGGGAGAGCTAGTCTGGTGGTAGTTGGATGAATGTTTGTATGGCAGTAAGAAAGTGATCAAGTTTTTCTAAATAGATGGTTTTATGAGAGCATGTTTTTCCATACAATTAAATTTACTTTTATGAACGTACAGATAGAAGGATAAGGAAGTATATAGAGGATCTAGAGTAGATCGTACTTAAAGTCCTAATGTCCGCAACATGTAAGTTTGGACGCTGGTGGGGGGGGGGGGCCCTAGTCGTGACAGCCCTTGGGCCCATGGGAAGGTGACTATGGGCGATTATTTATATGTTAGTGGATAAAATGTTGTAACTAAGTTTCAAGAAAGATCTCTTATTCATTTAATTAAACCCCTAGAAAATAGGGTCCATTTGCTATTCATGGAGATCAGCAGATGCATAACATAACAAGTTAGGGTTTTTGAGTCCTTTTAAGTATTTCTATGTGAGCCCCTGATTTATGAGTCACTTGTGCATATGAAGGAATTACATAACATCAATGGTACCAGTTATAATTATGTTATTCTTACCACTGACATCATTTGCAAAAACAAAACTCAATTGGTAGGAATTATAAAACAGGTTAGTGCTGGTGTACGATGCGTGAACTGAGCCATTTATCTGGCGTTTCAGCTCCTTTTGCGTATGGTAAAACCCATTTTAAATGGCATGAATCAGCATGAGTTTTGCTGAGAGTGATATTGCTGTCCCACGCTACTTAACTGAGTGTGACTGTGCTAATTATCAGTCCAGATGATGTTTCCACCAGGTCTATACACTGTTCTCAGGCGCGTGGTTTTTCTTTTTTTTCCTATGCATTCCCTTGCCCTTATGACAACCAATAACCTCTATTTTCTTCCAGCTAGTCTCCCAATGTGCAATTGCTTTTTGGATTTTAGAGGAGAACATGCCTTTTTGTAAAAGAAACTTAACTCTTCAGGCTCTGACATGGCGCAGAAGCCTTATAAATCAACCCCCAAATGTGCAAATAATCGGACAGCAGCTGAAAATTTTGCTGAATAATTTTTAATTGTTTTTAGGGATGCAGCACTAATACAGAATTTCTTTTAAATAAGTAATAAACAAAATCATACCTACCACCACCCTCTAGACCAGCTGTTCTCAGATTAATTGAAATATAGTTTTTCACCCGTTTAATGCAGTAAATGTAAACCAACATACTTATACTGTACTTACTAGCCAATTTTGATAAACTTTTACCATTAATCGTATATTCGTCATATTGATATTTGAAGTAAATTGCCGTAATAAGCACTAACATGTTTATTGATGCCAGTCTTCTTAAAGCGTACTCCGAGGTTATCTGATTTTACATAAGCCTCATATTTGTTCCCCCTTTAAGAACAAACAGAATGATTTGTCATATTGTGCTGCCTTTACCCTTTCTTGCCGAGTTATGTCATTTTCTTCTGTTTCTGAAGGACACTTGTCAAGAACCTAACTGCAGTGAAGCAGTAAGATCCTACGGTTTATCCCTGAACTGCACATATACATACAAGATCTATATGGCAACTAGCCTTGCAGCTTTCATCACATGGGGGAAGCAGCAATGGACCCTTTTACTGTGGTAAATCTACGGAAAGTTACAGAAGTGTAAATTTTGTGTTGTGTGAGGCACTAAGAGTGATGCTTTCTCCACCAACTGTGCACAGTGCTGATTAGAAGGTTGGGGAGAGGGTGCAGCATGAGTGCCGAAGAACAGAGAAGTTCTGTAGAATTCACAGACTGATATGGAGGGACTTAGACGGGAACATCTCTACATCACTATTCTGTGTAAGAGACTTCTGCTTCCACGCAATAAACACATTCAAGCTCGCTACACCTCTCTTCCTGCAACACACAGAGAGTCACATGACTTCCTCTTCCTTCTCCGCTGTGAGCAGGGAGGAGCAGCCCCTCCCCTCTTACAGTTTCGTATCGTTTTTTTCACCTTCTATGGATCAATAAAAGACATCAGCAACGGTTGGACGCAAGCTAGTGCCAGTTAGGCTAAACTGAGGAGGATAGCAAAGAACTGCTGCGCCAACTAGGTAATCAAAAAAAGAGGGACGTATGCATCATCCCAAGAGCTATTGATTTTGTGGAAAAGCCAATTGTTGGGTTGCCTTTAATCTCAATCCTTTTACTGCAGCAAACATAAACATACTCTCACTCACATGTTGTAGTAGTTTTCCTTGATACTTTCGATCTTCTCTTCCTTTAGGGTAATAGTTTGCAAAGGGCAGTATTCAGAGGAATGGGGTACAGAAATTTTGTTTGCCTGAAGGATCTGATAAACAATGAGGAGTCTTGAAAGTTCATCATGTTTAACAATAGTCTGCACTGGAAAATGTATTGAAGATTTATTTACTGTCAACAATCAAAAATTCAAACAAACAGTGATACAAGGGTGTATATAGTTATTATAGGGGGTTGTATATAGTTCACGCTGTGGGACTGTATATAGGTAATGATGGGAGGGCTGTATATATTTATTATAGTTGTATATAGTTATGGGGGTATGTATATAGTTATGGGGGTATGTATATAGTCATAGGGGGCTGTATATAGTTATAGGGGGCTGTATATAGTTATAGGGGGCTGTATATAGTTATAGGGGGCTTTATATAGTTATTATAGGGGGCTGTATATAGTTAATGTTGCGGGGCTGTATATAGTTATTGCTGGGGTGCTGTACATAGTAATTACTCGGGGGGGGGGGCTGTATATATTTATGACTGGGGCTGTATACAGTAATTACTGGGGGAGCCGTGTATAGTGATTGCTGGGGGAGCCGTATATAGTGATTGCTGGGGGACAATATATAGGGATTGCTGTTCCCTGTCTGGACTACATTCAATGGAGGACCCCACCAGATTTTGTGCCCAGTGGTCACCACCAATTTTAATCCGGCCCTGTGTTATTGTAATATCTACCATTACTACTTCTTGGAAACCGTAAAAACCCTTCCATTTAAACACACAAGCTTTGCAGATCTTCTATTACTTCCTTCTAACCAAAACCTAAATATTGTATTTTCTCTTGTGTAGATCTTGTTTAAGGATTTGTTCCGCTTTCTCCTTGTGTACCTCCTCTTTATGATTGGCTATGCTTCAGGTATGTATAGTAAGAGAAACTGCACAAATAAATTAAGTAAATTATATGGCAAAATTACTTTTAAAATAAAAGGAGAGCATACAGTGGGTCATGGAGTGTGTGGCAAAAACCTATGCTATAATTTAACACTTTATATTTCACATATTCCTCACTGCTGTTTGGCAAACTGCAAGAAAAATATAAGGAGTCATTGGCTGGTAATAGTTTCTATGTTAGGTTAGATGTGGAGCAGGAATGACACAGGTTGTGATGAACATCTATGTCTTGTCATGTTATGGCATAGATTGAATTACGCATAGCTGTCATCGGTCAGGAAAGGGACTTAATTTCTTTTGAAGAGTTTGCCTTTGCTTGGCACCTTAACACGTCAATGACCTCCCTTAAAGTCCATTAAGTTCCCTTTACTGTGCTGATGAGTTGCAAAAACATCAAAACAGAACTGTCCATAGTTGGGAGTCTGCTCATTTTGGCTATTATCCTATGTCATGTCATGCTTCTGTAAAGTCAGCAATAGCTACTGCCTTATGTAATGTAGCACTAAGCTGTCATGGGAATCTTTTACTACCTTTCTTTGCTCTTGTACCATTATATTTTTGAACATAATTTTTTGTTTTCAAAGCTAAAACTATTAATACCTGTGGGACGCTCCCTATTACAGGAAACAGATCACTATAATATGATGAAGTAGCACTCCTCGAAAAATGTGTCTTTTATTCCATCAGTGTCCTGATAGCCTTTCTAAACAGTGATGGAATAAAAGAGACATTTTTGAGGAGTGCTGCTTCATCGTATTTTATTGATCTGGATGACGAGACGATTTGGTCTATCCGTAAAACAGCCTGCACCCATAGTTTGTTGCAAGTGCTGCTCCAAATCTTTTGCCATTTTTTAAATACTATTGTATGCAGACGACATTGCTACACTCGGGAAAGAGGTCAAAGCAGACCGTTCCATCCATGATGTAGCAGCCGTCCAGGCTTGGAGAGGACCTGTCACCCCCAAAAAGACCTGCATCAAATGTGCCCCCCACAATCCTCTTCCCAGCCCCTTTCTATATATGCCAATTTAAAAAAATTATGTTGGGGAAGTTGGTTGTAACCAAATAAAAGGTTGGATCCTCGTATGCCCTGCGCTGGAAGTCTGCTTTATTCATTAGGGGGCCGGCCAACACTCCCCTACTACGCCCCTGTCAACGGGGACCTGTAAGAGTAGCATTGCATATATTGCATAATTGCTGCTGGCTCTCTGCGATGCTTATTCACAGCGCCAGCCGGCAATGGGAATAAGCAAGTCTGCGGCTTGTGAGTTGGTGGCGATTACGCAATATATGCAATGCTGCTGGCTTCTCCTACAGGTCCCCGCTGACAGGGGCGGCTGGGGGAGTGTCAACCGACCCCTTCATGAATAAAGCCCACTTTTTGGGTTATTGGTAAGAGGTCGGATCTGTTACAACCAACTTTTCCCAACATAATTTTTTTAAAAAAATTGGCATATATAGAAAGGGGCTGGGGAGAGGATTATGGGGGGACATATTTGGTGGGGGTTCTTTTGGGGGTGACAGGTCCTCTTTAATGCAGACAAAGATCCTTGCTGAGGGTCTGATCTCTAGGACCCCCATTGATCAAAAGGACTGGAGTTCCTTGTACCTTTGTACTTATGGGGTACTGGTCACACTTTCTGCTCATTCTTTCACTATGTGACTGCCAGAGATAACTGAGCACAGTTCAAGAATCCCTATTATGTATTCAGTGTATAATGTAACATAAGTCTGACTAGCCCCTTAGGTTTTACACAGTCACTAGTAGTTATTGCTATAATGTTTAAGGTTGCACTAGAATAACATTACAATAGTTTTTTAGGTTCTAAACCTTTTTAACCATTCTGATCAATGATTGTATGCTATGTGTTATATTTATCTACATTGTAGGGGCCATATTTTTGTCTGTGTATGCATTCAAAGCCCAGTCTGTGAAATATAGATTGTTTCTATATTTACAGGTCTAAAGACAGTGTGGAAACCCATAGTTATCTTTGATGCTGTCAGCTACTGCCTTCCTGCAGGGCTAGTATCCCATACCATGAGTGCAGTTTAGGGCAATAGATTCAAGGAGAGGCAGTGGCTGTCAGCTAAGGATAAGCTATGTTTTTCCTTTGGTGCCTCAAAAACCGTTTACCCTGAAAAATAGTTCTTGTATAAAAACTATTTCTGTGTGGACATGGGTTTAGATTTTCAAAATGAGAGACTTCTATATTAAGCACTGAGACACAAGAGAGTTCTCCTTTAGTTTTAGTGGTTATAACTTGCTTTTTTAACTTGAAGTTTATTTTGAAGTAAATAAAGGGTTTGGAAAAGCCAAAATCTTGAGGTGAAAAAGTCTCTATTGTGTTACTTTGAAATGGTGTATTTAGTTGTCATTTCTGGCTTGTTTCCATAGCTCTGGTGTCCCTGCTAAATCCTTGCTCCACAAAGGAGATTTGCAATAATAATGGCACGGACTGTTCTGTACCCGAATATCCATCTTGCCGAGACAGTAGCACCTTCAGTAAGTTCCTGCTGGATCTGTTCAAGCTAACCATTGGAATGGGAGACCTTGAGATGATCAACAGTGCCAAATACCCAGCTGTCTTCATCATTCTATTGGTTACTTATATCATCCTCACCTTCGTTCTCCTCCTTAACATGTTAATCGCTTTGATGGGCGAAACAGTTGGCCAAGTCTCAAAGGAGAGCAAACAAATATGGAAGTTACAGGTAAACATATAATAAAATATGAAATTTGAAAGGAATAAGAAATATACATAAGAGTTAGCCATTTAAATATTTGTATAAAATGGTTTTATAAATTGATTTATATGAAACTGGTGAGGACTGTTGGGTGGATTGTGGATTACTGAAATGTTTTGAACTTTTTGTCCATTAATGTCTGCTTTAATACCAGAATACTGTATTTCTAGAATTGAGACCTAAAACAAGTCATGCATTTCTGATAGCTGCCATCATAACTCTGCGGAGACTCCTGCTTCCATTGCTGAGGTTTAGAGTGCAGGTGTGGATGTATCTCCCATTGTGAAGATGGATCACATTACTATGGCAGACAATCCTACTACAGAACTGTGGTATCGTATCCACAGTGCTTAGCCTTAAATGGTTACTGTAATCACTACAGTATGTCACAACCAGGGATTATATTAAGGCCAGCAGCATGGACAAAGCAGGCAGGGATGGTAAAAATCAGCATTTTCAGATGGGAAGTATCTTTGAAATGTACATATCCTGGCATGGCCAATATATATGGTTTTTAGTGGTCTATCTGTGAAAGATTTTTTAAAGCTCATCTTTTTCTTTCAACTTAAATATCAGCCTTTGATCATTACTTCCTTTTTTCTTCATATCGGTCTTTGAAACTGACTCTTTGAGTAGTATAGAAAGCCATTACATTAACCTTTTATTCATTTATTTTTTTCATCAGTGGGCCACCACCATCTTGGATATTGAGCGGTCATTCCCAGTCTTCATAAGAAAAGCTTTCCGTTCTGGAGAGATGGTGACAGTTGGGAAAAATTTAGATGGGACTCCTGATCGTCGATGGTGTTTTAGGTAATATGTTCATTTTTATGATTATGTGCTCAATGAGCTGTGATCTTAATGATACATTAGGTTACATAATATACATACCCCTTGAACTTTTCCTCACTTTTAAATGTTACAGATGGAAACTTACATGCATTTCATGTGATAGAGCAAAAGTATCAAGAGTTTATGAAGTCTAAAGAAACATGCTTTTGCTTTTTGGGTTGCATATGTTTTCATTCCCCCTTTGTCAATACATTGTAGGATGCAATGTCAGTTGCAAGCCTGTTGGGGTATGTAACTAGTAGCTTTGCACATCTAGAGGCTGGAATGTTGACATGCTGCTCGTGTTTGCGCGTGAGTGCCCTGCAAAATACTTTGCCTTAACTTTATTCATGAGCTGGTGTGTTTCTAGGTTTTCATGATTTTTTTTTTTTTCACTTCTGTTCACTGAAGTCTCCTGGGTCCATGTGCAACCACACCCTCATTATTATGGCCCAGGTGTCATATGGGGATTAGGTTTACGAATATTACTCTTATTTTGGTGTTGGCAAAAAGTATTTCCACGGTTTGTTTTTGTGACACAGAGGGATATTTGATCATTTACATTTCTACTTTTTTTCATTCATAGTCTTATTTGGGTTTTAGGATTTTCTAACAAAAAAGTGATATTTTTTTAAATGTATAGTGCTTAGTTTACTTTTGTTATGTGTGCATATATGTATTTTTTTGCATGATATCTCCTCCATGATGTCTTTTCTTCTGTAACTACGGCATCTAGGGTCCCAGGTCCCAGTTAAAACTATAGATTCAGGAGTCCTTAGCAGAGCTTTAATGGGCGTCATCAGACCTATCTGCTCAGCGTACCTGAGGACGCCCAGCAACAATGCGACTGCCGGGTCCAGAAGAAGAAGATGGAGAAAATTTAGTGACTTCAGAATACATGTAGAAAAGAGGCATTGAAAGAGGGGGAAAAAACTATGCAAATTCAAGCTTCTCAGCCAAAACAACCATTTATTTCATGCTAGTGCTGCAGTGGTTGTTTTACCCCATGTTTGTAAGCCACAATTTGGAGTGAGATTGAAAAAATGTACAACAGAAAGAATGATGCCTTATCCTTTTTTGGATCTAGTTCTGGTTTGCAAATGGTCTAAGATCAACGAGAAAATATAACTACAAAAAAGTCCAACTACAATCCCATAATATAAATGAATTTTTCTATGTCCTGCTGCTACAACACATAAAGTATGAATGCAGAGTTCTCCAGGGCTGCTCCCAAACACTATATGCAGTTTTATATGGTCTAAACTGCTGATGGTTTCGTTTGATTGTATAGAAAATGTAATGATATATATACAATTTCAGTAAATAGAACTTTTTTTGTAATTCGCCGAATCGGAAAACAGAACATCCATTACACTCCCAGAATAGTTTACTTACTGCTAAATTATGCAGCCATCAATCCACAAACACAGCGTCGTCTTCCTGATTATACAGCAATTTACAAGCAATTTCAGCACAAAAGGGACTACCGGTAAATAATTTGTTTCTCATTTGAGATCACCTCGCTGGATGTGATTGAACTCTGTATAACACAAGCAGGAAGGCACAGGGTCTTTACTTTCTAAAGGATGAAGACTGCAAACTGAGGGCTGTTCACTTATTTTTTTTATTTTTTTCAGGATTTTATAAATCATGTTTGTAAATTGGTATGTTAGTAGTGGTTTGGTAGGAGCATTAAAACCTAGCAATTTAATCTGAAATCTGTCATTCACTTTTGCATATGTTATGCCTTTAAAGTGGCTCTTGGCATTTACATTGCACTTGTTTAGAAAGTGGTTAGGCCAGATAGGTTCCCAAGGGCATCACTCGTGATCATTAATGTGGGGGTTGTGGTGGGTCCTCATTTGCATATTAATAAAGTCTCCAGCTATACCACAAGGCACAGCATGAATTAACAGATGGTATTTAAATCTTCTGGTAAATATGAGAGACAGGCAGTGACTGGCAATTATGACAGTACTTAATGGAATATCTGTTATTGATTCATAATTAGACCTCATTAGACCCTTGTCTATTTTGTGCTAATTTCTGTTTTGAAAGAAAAGGTTTTCTTGGTTCATCCAGCAATTAAACCAAAACTTAGCTTTTAATGTGAGAGTATGGACTTAGTGCTACAGATTAAACTAGTTCTAGTCTTAAAAATAATTTCCTTCGTGTATGGATATATATATATCTACATTGTAAAGCCATATGTTGTGTACATTTTGGCAGATTTTTTTTATTTTAATGTAGCCAAAATGTCTAAACTATACACTGGGCATGATTAGTTTACATACAATGCAATAAAACCTATAAAAGTATGGATATTCACATGCAATAATAACCAATAATATATAAGAAGAAAGTTAACAGTGTCATGTGAACTGTCTAGGTCTCAAAATAGTTTTGAAAAAGTGTTGGCCTAGGTCTTTATATAACAGGAGTGTGAGGGCACACTCACTAATGTAGTGCCTTGTCATATGAATAGCTCATCCAAGAATTGCACTATATGTACAGTGGTGGCAGGGTCTGGTACTGCAACTCAGTCTCTTTCATATGAATGTTTGGTACAAGTCACAGCAACATGTACAGAGCAATGTTTGGGTAAAGAGTTATCATAAGAAGGCATACTCCTTAGATCTCCATTTATGGCTTATCCTACAACTTTTAATGCCCAAAGCAATAAAATTACAAATACGTCTTCTAGTCTCTCTTGCTCTATAAACTCCTTTGACATATATATTTAAGGAAATACTTTCATATTAAATAAATCAACCAATTTCAATATTGTCACACAGTCATGTCGATGCTCGTATTGCCGGTCTTTGTAGGGAGCAACCGATTAGTGGAATTCTAATGCCTAGTTTTCAACCTGTTCAGAACTATATTTATAAGGAATAACAGGCACAGCACTGTGCAGAGCTATAAGAAAAGATGCTCCAGAATTATTAGTATTTAATAGTAAAGTGATGACTGGTTGCCTTTAAGATGGTGCGCAAGGTTTACTCCCAATTCTATGTAAACCTATAGATTGACCGATAGAACATTGTGATATTGTGCAGTTGTACCCATCCATGCCATATTTGAAAAAAAATTTTTTTGTTTCATTTACCCACCAATGCGCCTATGCGCACACAAAGATTTATGAACATTTTAGAAATTAACATTTTAGAAATTAATATTACAAAAAAGTATTAAGACCTTAGCATGTATATTTTACCAGCTTTTATTACTTACCGTATTTTTTGTACTATAAGGAGCACTAAAAGTTCTTTTGATTTTCTCAGAAATCAAAGGTGCGCCTTATAATCCAATGCACCTTATATATGAACCGTACTTACAGACAACAGCTGCCACCTGCTGGTCATTCATCCTTACAATCAGGTGTGCCTTATAATCAGATGCGCCCTATATATGAACCTAGAGCTTTTAGCAGGCATTTATTGTTGGTGCGCCTTATAAAAATACTGTAACTTCATTCATTAACTGCTCTATAACGTAATGGTGTTGGCCACTTTAACTCATGTTTTTTATAATGTGTGGATATTAGGACATTTCCATATAGGACAATATACATCTATTACTGTAAATATTCCTTACCACTTTCTGGAAATGTAAAGTAAAAACCCTGGTTCATGCCTTTTACCTCATCAGTTGTCATTCCTGTCCATAAAATGGCTAAGGTGGAGGGTCATGTGAATCTAACTGTCCATGAGCAATCTCTGTGCCTTATGATGGTATTCACGAATACACACTTAAGGCCCTGGAGGAAGATTGGTCATGGACAGTTACAGATTACATGACCCTCTGTGTCCTGCCCCTGGGTCTTTATATTTTAAGAAAGTGGTGCAGATCTTTTAATAAATGTATATTGGTAAATTACACTTCACACAAAAATTACAAAACACTAGATGTAAAGTGGCCAGCTCATTTAAGTGTGTTATCTACACTGTATGCCTACACATATTGTATGTCATATTGTATAGTCTTTGTGTGTTATTAATAAGAATAGTGACCCTAACAGTTAGTTTGCCCCCCTCCTGCGATGTAAAACCAGAATGACACAGATCTGTATACATTTTAGGGTGGATGAAGTGAATTGGTCTCATTGGAATCAGAATCTGGGCATCATTAATGAGGATCCTGGGAAGAACGATACTTATCAATATTATGGCTTTTCACAAACCATGGGGCGTCTCCGGAGAGGTAGGTCTGGCTCTTATATCACATTAAATACTGTAGAAAAAAATAGATTCTCTTGAGTTAGAAGCATGGAGGCTTTGAAAACCTTCCTCCCACTTTTTATGCATGTGAGTTCATTGCTGTATTAGCATATTGTGACTTCAGTATGCTTAATGGATTAGTTCTATTGCTAATAGCATGTTTAGATCCTAGAAGTAAATGATCCATCAAACATTTGACTAAAATGAGCAGACTGTTAATGCATATCCACTTGTTAATGAATGAACCCTTCAGCATCCAAATGGAAATCATGACAATGGTTTCATCTGGGGTTAACATTTAAATATTGAATTTTTAGATGTTTTGTTCTAACTTTTTATCCAGTGATAGTATAGATTAATGCACACTTTGTGACACTGTTTTATTTTATATTAGTAGAAAACAACTATGAGAATGGAATGTAATAAATGGGTATAAGAGCAGGTCATAGAAGAAGGAAATTCATGACTGTTCTTGAAGGCTACCAGATCTCAAGAGTTAGGGGAATTGAAGTTTAAAAGTTAATCAAAGAAGAACCTCTGATGTGTGATTTAGTGTAAAATAATAAATCCTTTGACAGTACTGAGAGATTTGTTACTGAAAAATGTAATACACCACTTCATGAAAACCTTAGAAATATTCATGTATTCCCTAATGGAAAGCTCTAGTTGGCATCAGAGACTTTACAAATATCATATTCTACTGTTTCTCTATAAGGTCTCTGCTGCAACTGTCCGATACATCTTAATAAGGCAGAAGGAAATCAACGCATATTTGCTCATAAACAGCTTTCAGATACAGGTGATGGAGTTTATTGTAGAAACTTCAGCTGCACTTCTGATGTGTTCTGAAGTGCCTTTTTGGAAGTTTGACCTATGACTAGTTAAAGTATAGTATATGGTCAACTACAAACGGTTGTCTCACCTGAATCTCCTATATACAGTCAGTACATGTTAGGGATAAGGTTTTCAACTTTACTTACCTTATCGCTCCTGTGCCGATGAGGATGGGATGTTACAAAATTTTATGTTCTTTAGAATAATGACCAAAAATATGGTGTAGGGTTACTAAAGTAGTACAGGTAGTCCCAACTTAAGAACAACCAACTTACATACAACTCCTAGTTATAGTCAGACTGCTCTGCCCACTGTGACCTCTGGTGAAGCTCTCTTGATGCTGATGATGTACAGTACTTTAGCTCTAGGCTGCAATGGTCAACTGTAAGAGTTATCAAAGGTGTTTTTATGGCTTATTATGAATTCTTGTTCCTTTCACAAACCAAATTTTGAAAACCAAGCTGTCAAGTTACACAAAATATCTGACTTTCCTACATAAAAATTGAACTTAAGAATCTTGTACGTAACCTGGGTACTGCCTCTATTGCTATTTAAATTTAGCTACAATCAGAGAATAAGTATCTGAAAAACTATACAACATTTAAATTTTATTCACATTTTCATCTTTGTAATGTTGTAAGGTTTGCATATTCTGTATTATATGTGTGGGTAAATGTAAATCCTATTTATAATTCCTTAACCCAATATGTCTGATTTTGATGCTTTGTAGATCGGTGGTCGGTGGTCGTACCTCGAGTGGTAGAACTAAACAAAGCACCTCATCATCCCGATGATGTTGTGGTTCCACTGGAACATATGCAACACATGCATCACAATTACCAAAGAGCTGGATATCCACAAAATCTAAAAAAGGATGAAACCCATATTTGAGGAATTTGCTCAATCTCAGCCTTGTAACTCCTTTGGTGCCTATAGACACATAAAACATATCAGAAACTGAGGTCTATTCTCCATCCGTGCTGCTAATAAGTGTCTGGAACTTTGCACTTTTGCACAAGTGTTTGTTTTATATTTGGCTGGATCAGCTGCCCAACGGTGGATCCAAACTGTAATCCGTTGTTTTATTTAATTTTTAATATTTTTGAAAAGTTTTTTTTTTCTGGTGTTACAATTTAAATAATATACTTTTGTGAGAAGTCTGTACCTTTTTAATAGAATTTTTTTTTTTTATCCATGAGAGGAGATACTTTGTATATCTACATATTGTAATTAGTTTTTAGGTACCTTTTTTATGTTCATTTCATGTATTTAAAAATGTATTACATTTTATAGTATTATATATTATACATAACTTCAAATCATTCTCTTATATTCTTGGAGTTTTAGAAGTGTATTATAAGTATTTGAAGATTCATATGAATGAAGAATTCATTTGCTGTGGTATTAAACTTATATGACTGTTACACATTTTCCCTTTCTAACAATTTCCAGTCATTTTGAGAACATTTCTTCTAAATGTTCAGCATCTGGTCATTCTTAGAATCCCAAAATACTTTCTCAGTGATTTGTCAAACAGGTCTAATGGCAGGGAACCTTGCTCTATATAGTGGATTGCCTAAATGTTTCGCCCTGCCATATTTTAGTTTAGGGGTGAATGGATAGTTAAGTGAGCCAGTTCAGCAACTAGGCCCCCTTTCACCAGAATGCCTGCAATGTATCTCCTCATATAAAAAAAAAATATCAATATGGCTATACAAATGTTTGCTTCTAATTCTTTGGGAATAGTCATCAGCAGATCCTATCAAAATCTAACTGTAAAGCTGGTACACAGAACTGCATGGTCCCCTTTATGGGCACAAATCCTATGCCAGCCATTGGACTACTAACACAAACATACAGAACCTTACACTTGCTTGGGTCATTGCCTCATTTAAGAAGATAAGAGTACACTGAAGTTAGAAAATGTTAAAACTGTAATGGTCAGGTTTGTCTTGTCCAATATTCATAGGGTATTGGATGATGTAAATTGATGAGGTGTTTGGTTGCTGCCTATTGTGTATGTGATATATTGCACATGCCTGTCATTTGGAATATTGTATATGAAATCTTTGTTGTAAAGCATTATTATATTGTTTACATTGATCATGTTCACAGCCATTCACCTTGTCAGACGTAGGCAGCTTATATTGTACCATGGAACATTGTGTGTCCTTGCCTATACTCCTCAATTTCTCTTGGATTTCCTTGAACTAAAATATTTATATTGAGAAATCTATACTATGTTATATATTTTAGACCAAATTAGACGACATATAACGATCATTTATGAAATTGGAAACTTTGTTAACTTTGTAACTTTAAAATACTTACGGTAATTTTATAATCTGTAACATGTTGCCCACCAACTTACCATATGAAATTAAATCAGTTTAGTTTCATGTGGCACAGGGATTTTTGGGCCCATTGAGGCCTCAGGATCAGGATGTTACTCATTGCACTGCCCTCCTGTCACAATTAATTGCCCTAATTAATATACAATAATATACAATAATCAGGAATTTTAAGACTTGGTCTGATTGTGCTTAGAAAACATTTGACATTTCATCATGCATAGTCAAAATCTCCACAATAATTTGCATATCATATATGTATCATATATAGGAATATTGCACCTTTTGTAACAATGTAAACTCAACAAAAATGACCTGTTTCTCATAGAAACAATAACACTCAAAGAAGCATGGCCACCGCTTTCCTAAAGTCGAGGCAGCTGGCATCTGCTTTGCATTGACATTTGACAATCCTGCAAATATGACACAAATACTTCAGATGGGAATACTCATTTAATCTGATATGACCTATGGAAATTAATTCCCATCTGCCAGAAGTGATTGTTACACTTACGTTCACTTAAGAAATTCAATTTAAAATGTAACCTATGAGTCAATCATATGTAAGAACAACATCCAATATTGGTATGTATGTCATTTTTGTTTGCAGGTATTTTTATTTTTGGTTCGGACTGCAATTTCTCCAGAAGGGGCAGCAAGAAGTACATCAGTGTTATTTAGATTTGGGGTGAGAAATTGGTCATAAAACTGTTATTTTGCTTTTGTTTTAAAACATTGACAAATTTAGCTACTATCAGTCATTAAAGAAACAAATTCACATGCAATGACCGTTATAGCTGTTCCTACTGTAATGGTCATGAAACTGAATAACAGCATGTGACATTTCCAACATGCATGGTATTTAAAACATACAGAACCATAGAACCCTAAAATCTACTGCCGTTTGGCTGTTGTGTACCTAGAAAACATTAGATTGTTTATTGGTCATTCTAAATGTTCAAGTTGAGGAACCAGATTTTTCTTCTCCATGAACTGATCCCAAAATGTGCATCATCAAGGAAGGAACTCTTCATTAAGCTTCTTGTTCAGGTTGTAAGAATCTTAGGCAAGATTTTGGAAGGGTAGCAGGCTGATGGCCGACATTTCAATCACTCTTACATGGTCTTAGTGCAATGACTGCTTGACTGGATGGTGCTATTCCCCCGATCACTATTTCCGGTAAATTGAAATATGTTCATTTAAGCATTTAAAATATAAAACTTGAATTTTCAACTACAGGAAGCTTATGTGCTAAAAGGGGTATTCCCACAAAATGACACATTCTTTAATTCCTTGTTAACAGAAACACAGCATTTCACAGATATAACCTGTCTCTATCAGTCCTGGTGTACACAATTTCAGTTGCCCCTAGACATGACCCTGTAACTTCTGACTTAGGGTAGGGGAAGCCATCTTGGCTTTCTGTGTGACTGCTGTGTTGAGATTTGAGAATTTTTTTCATGGGAACCCACTTTAATATGAAAGTTTGCTGCACATGCTGGAGCTAGGTTAGGGTTGACAGGTTATCATGTAAAGGTCACTTCTATAGCTATCATACCTACTGAACTGTATTTTTAATTTAAAATAAACATTATGTCAACGTATTTGGTGTCCTTTTCATGAAGTATCTTATTTTATCACTTTGTTCTGCTTTTAAGAAGATGTGTCAACAATTTATATGTAAAATCTCTTTCTGTTTTCTGGTAAACTGTAGACCTAAGGTAACCTGCACACCAACATGTTAAATATAGTGGTCCGTAGTTTTAGTAGAAAAGGATGGCCCGAGCTAGAAACACAGGCAGGAAAGGGACCCGCTCCAAAATTTGCGACTAAGGCAGTTGGCTAACCTATGTGACCATGGATGCTGTGGCCATGTGTATGAGGACATATGCTATCCATTGAAACAATGGCTAGTACATTTTTCTGAACTACATTCATGTGCGTAAGACCAACTCTTTGCACCCTTTAACTAGTAAAGGACCAGGGTAATTACCACCTTCAGGACACAATTTTCTGCTTTTTGCATGTTTTATTCGTCTGGATTTTTACTTTTACCAGAACATACTTAAAATTGATGGCTGCAATTTACTTTCGTATCAGATGCTTCTGCTTGCGCTTGAATCCCTCCTCTACCATCTAGGCTACAAAGAACCCCCGCAAGTAGATTGTATAGTGTCAGGATGCAAACTAAACATTATTATAATAATATCTCTTATCTATAAGACCGTTCTTGATAAGAAATGTCCATTTATACCTTTCACTGTATTGTGGCATTGGAAAAAGATGTAGAAATCTCCGTCATAAAACCTGAGCTAGTAGATGCTCCTATATAAAAGAATATCAATATACCAGATGGCATATTACAAACCCTTACTAACATGTTTCCAACTTCAATAATTAATAAAGAAAATAAACTTTTACATATTAGTATATTATTCTGCAGCTTTCCCAATGTATTCCCAGCATTAGACTAGAAACCCCTAGGTACAGGTACAACAATCACCAGCTGACACTTCCCAAAACACAGGTGGCATCACAAAGCTCCAACAGAAGAACCTTATTTGTAGACAATCACTTGAGACTATGTAGTATTTTGTATGATTTGTTTTAGAAATTTCCTATCAATGTCTGCTTTGTACAATAAGAGGCAAGGTGCCACTTTTTGACATAAGGAAGCATCATGGGGGGCCAGATATCACATTTAAGATATTCTCCCTCAGTGTATACATATATTTAAAGTTTTTTTATTTTCTGAGTTTTAATTCCAATACAAACCATATCTTCTACATTATACTATTCATCCTTTGCAACTATCAGAACATACTGTACATCGCCAGTCTCCATTGTACCTGGAAAGCAGACATTATCTCTGGCCTATATCCATTTGTTGTAATGATAATGTAGTTCTACTGCAATGTTTTCCTTTTACTAACATCTGCTAAACTAAGTAATGTATCTCTGTGGATTAGGGTAAGATTTAAATCTTCCTCGAAGTGCCAGAACTCCCATTTCAGATTTATTCAATTTACTTAATATTGGACAAATGAGCATTTATTCCTTTTATGTACCTGTTCAATTGGTTTGTTAATCATGTATTATAATTAACTCTATTCAGACCTATTTAGACGTCGCTGCAGTTTTCTACTGCTCCCATGCTAGCAGGACCTTGTCTCGGGGTGTCGGAGACGCCCGGAAACACTAGGGAGAAGGGAGATGTTGTTGGTTACCACCTCTCCCTTCTCCGCTCCTCACAGCAAAGGTGGTCATTTCCCCTGTAACTGAGGCTCATATAGATGCCTCAGTTACAGGGGAATACTTGTAAAAGAAAGTCCCCCAGGGGTCTTTTATGACCTCATGGGGGACATATAAAGTAAAAACACACACATATTAAATATTCATAAAAATACAATAACATTTCCCCATATAATAAAAAAAAAATCCCCAGCTACACTACAAAAAGCATTGCCATGGGCGCCCCATTTGCCCCAAGACTATATGTATATTTTATATATCAAAATGACCGAAACAAAGTAGGGAATTCATTAATAATGTTCATTTTGAGTTCATTTGAAAATTAAAAAAAGTACTATATAAAAAAGCCTTTTTTCCACTTTTAGCCCAAAATAAAAATGGAAAAAGTTCAAATTTTTATTACGGTTTAGCTAGCTCTATGTGTCCCGAAAAAAACAGTGCAAAAAAATTTAAGGTAGCATAAAAAGTTATGGCCCTTAAACCGGTGTACACGCAAATTCGCTAAAAATGCCTGGTCACTAGAGCCTTTTCAGGCCGTGTCACTATGGAGTTAAGTCCCCTTGATCAGGATTCCTCTGTAGTAACTAGAAAAAAGTCAACTTTGTTTAATGTGCCAGCACCCTTAATCTCTTAAGGACACAGCCCTATTTTTTACGTTTGTCATGTGTTATGATATGCAGTTATAACTTTTGAATGCTTGCCAAGTTTATTTTTTTTTCATGACATGTGAGGCTTGTCACTCAACAGCATCTGTTGCAGTGTGGTGGAGGCAACACACTGGACCAATGTAGAGATATTCAAATGGAAATGTGAATAAGCCCTTACTTTGTGGTTCACCGTCTTCTTGACTGTCAGGGCTCTGGGTCTGTGGACCCTCTGGACCACCGCTGGAGTTGGCACTAGTCTTCACCGGAGCCCGCCGCAGCAAGACCATCCCGCTTTGCCACCAGGTCGTTCCACAGATGCGACTAGCCCACAGTGACAGCCAAGGTAGTAGTGCAGAACACAGTCCAAGCCTGGGGTGACAGCAGGAGTACAGCGTAGGAAGGAACACTGGAACTCACGGAAGGAACACAGGAACAGACTGGAACATGGAAACAGGAACACAGGAGCAGGATCACGGGAACACAGGAGCGGGAATGCAGGAACACAGGAATGGAACACGGGAACACTCAGGAGCATAGGAACACTGGAACACAGGAGTGCTTTCACTTCACAGGGAATGGCTTAAAGATCCGTCAGGGAATGATGGGAGTGGCCGGATTAAATAGCAGACCCGGAAGTGGACAATCACCTGCGCGCTGGCGCGCGTGCCTGGGACCAAGGCCGGGTGGGAGCGGGAGCGTGGAGAGGTAAGTTCAGAGCCGGGGCAGCGCCACGGAGAGGGGCACGGGTGTGCCCGCGATCTGTGACATGGATCATGGGGACACCTGTGAAATTGACTTTTCAAAACCCAATGCTTAAAACGTCATCACAAACCATTTGTTCAATTATTGTAATGATGCCTGTCATTTGTAGACTCCAGCTGGTGACAGTAACTTCTACATAATAATATACATACTGAAGTGGTGCAGATTATGAGTATTACATGATCTATATGTAAATATGTAGAAATCAAACCACCATTCATAGTATGTGTCATTTCTCTATGGTGCAATTTCAAGACATATACAGGCAGTCCCCGGGTTACATACAAGATAGGGTCTGTAGGTTTGTTCTTATGGTGAGTTTGTATGCAAATCAGAACTGTATACTTTATTATTGTAACCCCAGTCAAAAAAATTTTGGTCTCTGTGACAATTGGATTTAAAAAATTTTGGATTCTCATAAGAACCAGGATGAACTATAAAGCTTAATTACAGGCACCACTGATAACTGTTAAAGATGTTTATTGTAGCCTAGGACTAAAGTACAGTAAATTACCAAAATACAGAGGTCCGTTTGTATCTAGGGGTCGTATGTAAGTCGAGTGTTCTTAAGTAGGGGACCGCCTGTAGATACATTATGAATGTTTTGAATAAAATGAGGAGACGGTCACAAAAGGATACAGCAGTTTCTTGAATGGAAGGTGTTAAACAGACTGTTTCATGGAGAAAGTCGCTTCCAGACTCTCTGTCTTATACAATTTGCTCAGTCTGATCCTGAGCTGAATTTACAGGAGCAGTTAAACTAGTCGTGTGTTGATCTGACAACTATTTTCTCATGGCATACATCTCACTGTGTCCCAAGGACCAGTTGCCTGGGGGAGTAAATGCTTGAACATTCAAGGGCGCAGAATATCTTGCTTGTCCTTTAGCCACTTTTGTATAGAGTACCCAACATGACTAGACAAGTGTGAAATATTAATGTTGAGAGGAGCCCATTTGATAAGGTTGATTTAGGTACCTGGTGTAATGTACAAAGAGAATAGTTATAGCAGTCTTTTAAAATGAAATAACTATACATTATATTATGAAATAATTATTTTTAAACTATCTATGTGTCAAGTCTGTTATAATCACAAAATGCCATTTTGGCCTTTGTATTAACCCTTTGCAGTGCTGTTCCTTTACTTTGTGGCTTATAAAATGCCAGAAATATTTATGAATGAAACATAAAACCCTTGTTCCCATTATACTATCTATGGGGTACATCTTACCAGTGAAACCAAGTAATCAATATGATAAATACGGATTGACCCAGGTGTGACGATATAAGTGTAAGGCTTGTTAGAAGAGGGCCTTCTTCTAACATGCTATATTATTGGCATTGGAAGACATAAGTATTTTAAATGGCTCAAGATTAGGACCACCACGGGCATGTAAGACATTTACTGCCTACATTCAATAACAGATCCAAGTTTATTGTAAAAAGAGGGGGATTCCATTTGTCAGCTTTCAGTTCTGCAGTCCTTTTAAAGGTCCTGTAAGGGCTCTTTTATAAATGTGTTGAGAGGCGGCACAAATGAAGTGGCTTTTGTGCATGTGCTGCTTTTGTCATTCCCATGGTAGTGTGTTGCTTTATTTTTAAACAGAAGAAATGAACAATTGCATCATTGATCAAAAATACTTAGTCTTAAAGGTCCTGAAGAGGTTATTTTATAATGTGGCACATAACCCTTCTTCCACACAGGTATTTTTAGGCTTGGCTATTGGTAAGCCTTTTTATGTATGGAAGGGAAAGTTTCCTTAATATTACTATTCCTGAGCGCTACAGCGCTACTGTTGCTGCTGGGAATAACTCCCATATCAGGATTATTGGATTGCCTATTCTGGCACTCTGGAAGTCATAACAACAATGCTTCAATTAAATTGACATTTCCAAGGTTTTAGCAAAATTGAATTTTGTTGACCCACAGTATTGTATTTTCTTCCTAGTCAATGCACCCACAATATTACCATCTCTATAGTACTGTAAGTTTTCACTAAAAATGCTGCATACATTGGAAGAAATCTATACGGCAGCAGATGGTCTTCTAAAGGCATACCACTGACGCTTGCATCTCCTGAAGCAAATTTTTCTAAGTGTATCTCCTATTGATTCACAACTCTCTATAGCGACACTAAATGCAATGTATAAAAACAGCCTAAGAATACATCCCAGTGAGGGAAACTGCTTTTCTAGAAAAGATATGAGCACCATTAAAATTTGAGATGAGGGTACACTACTCATGCCACGTTTTCAGCTGCCTCACTGCTTTCCTCCAATCATTATGACCTCTTTTGAGAGAGAGCTGAAAATTACTAGGGAATACTGAATAATTTCAGTAGATGTAGATATAATTTTCTTATCCACAATATGAATTTGTTATGCCTCCGGCATTCAACCATTATTCAATGAATCAATACTTCTTTTCCTGGTCACCCTTAGGCAGCAAAAAAGGGTTAAATTCTACTTTCCCGTATAAAACAGAAGAAAACAAGTTAATTAACAGTAAATCATAATTAGCTGGCTTACTACATACCCCTAGGAGATAGGAAGCCCCTGTGTATTTTTTATGTGTATAGTAGAATGGACGGCACTCTGTAGCGTTGTTCATGTAGATCAGCCAGTATCACTCAATAACACGGAGAGAGAAATTGCTTTAATCTTGATTTATTTCCACATCATTGAAGACACAGAAAACGGGGCGTTTTTGGCACATTTTAAACACGTCCTGTCTATTATGTGGAAATAAATCAAGATTCAAGCATCTAGTGAGTGCTTGGAATTTCTTTCTCAATATTTTTTAATGTGGACTGAAGTTGAACTTCACTCCTATGTCCCAAAGCTTGAGTTTCTTTAGTTTAGGAATAGTTGCCATTAGACTGGTTGGCTTGTCCAAACCCTTATGTGTGCACGGACCCTGCAGGGAGGCTGCTAGCTGCATTCAACATTGGTTCCTGAAATCCCTCCACTGATAGGGCAACTTTTTAGATAATTTATTCCGTGTATATTTGGGTTTTATGAAAATCTCACATTCTCTTAGATCAGACACCTGAATGTACCCACATCAAACTGCCATAATTCGTGATGTCACTCCTACGTGTACAGACTCCTTCAGTTGTGACCAGGTCCCAGTCAAGGGTACGCAAGGTACATCTCAGTCGGCAGAACAGAGGTTTGTAGGGTTCTGGTGCTTACAGATATTAGGCTTGATGTGGGTAACCAGACATATAACTCCTAAAAGTGCTATACATGCTCTGTTCAGCAGCGGCAGCCCACATGCTTTGTAAGTTCTGAAGTGACCGTTGCTGGTTCCTCTGACTGTAGCTATTGTTTTTCAGATGGCATCTAAGGAGAAGAGGTGCAGGAAATCTAGGTGCAGAGTATAAGCAGCCCACCTAAAGAACACCTTACCAGACTTTGGGGTTTCCTCGCCCGATGGCGGTCTCAAATAATTTGACAGTTTGATCCCTTTTCAATATCACAAAATGGCTGTTTTTGTCATTTTAATTTAAAAAAAAAAAAAAAAAAGAGGATATCTGGGTTTGCTCTCCAACAAGGGGTCATGCTGAATGGAGTTTTGAATGGTTTAGGAATTCCTATCAATTCTGCTCTTATACCCATGCTTCCCTCCCAGCTGTTCTAAAATTATTTTCAGAGCCCAAGCCAAGATGCCAATGCCCGTTCGTAGACCTTACAAACCTGTATAATATGTGTTCAAGAAGAGGTTCGAAAGGGAAAGAATATAGTCTGCAATTCACAGTCTCAGGAATGCTGCATACCAACTAATGTTGAATCTGAAAACAACAGTCTGCAAGGCAATGTTGGTTTTTGACAACAACCAGTGATGCTATACTTTGGGCCAAAGGAATCTGTAGTTGACCATTTTGTCCCAATGGTTCAGAAAACTGAAGTCTCTAGACAAACCCTTGCAATTTCTTAGCTTGCTATAAAAGAACTAATCTATTTGCCATCTTGTAGGTGGTCATCATTGATGTTCAAAACCAGGGCTTTGTTGGACCATCTTGGGTGCAAGGGAGTTGGAATCATTGGTTAACTTGACTGCAAACTATTGTCAAGGAGCTGAAAGTGGTATTGCAGTCCCACAATCTTGCAATTGTATTTTATCTGAATGAGCAGGCAGACACTGGGAGTCCATCTATTACACCCTTCCAATGTATTGGGCAGAGAAAAACATTCAGAATATCTCAAATTCTCTTTAAACATTTGCAGAACAGTGTTTTCATAAACAAGGAAGGAAGCAGCTCCCCCATTTATGAGTTCCTGACCAAGGAGGAGAATCTATGGTGGGAAGGAGTATTTGATTTGAGAGAAACTTTCTGTATACATGGCTATAAGGCAAAAGTGCTAGTTTTCTACAATAGTCCAGTTAATGTATATTTATAACATTTTTTTAGACATGAGACCTAAAGAGGACTTGTCTTGGCGATTTGGAACACTAAACCACTCACATGTCCTTATTAAGTCCCTCCATGGCCGTAAGTAAAATAAAAAATGTTGTACTTCCCCCGGTCCGGTGCTCTGTTCATCTGTGCAGTTGTCGCCGTACTACATAGTGGCTTCACTGAGCATGTGCTGTAGTTACGCCACTTCCACAATGAAGCCGGGTGTACAGCTCCGACTTCATTGAAGAACTGCGACGGCACTGGAAGCACAAGAGAGGAGTCTGATGCACCTTTGATAGGTTGATTTGGGTCAATTAAGCTCAAATCGCTCAGACAGGTCCTTTCTAATGACCCACTTGAGCAGACTGGCATATGATGTAAGACATGTGGCCACTGGATGTCCTGCACATATCACTGAACTCTTTTTGTCCCTTTATCTTACTACTAGTAGTCACTGGCTGTTACTCGCCAATGCTCAATAGAGCATTTGCCTCAATCCACAGCAAAGGCAAGATTGAAGCGCTCACTCGGAGCCTACAAAACTGATCATTAAAATATCCGAAACTGCAAGCATTTCTACTAAAAGTAATCTATATCCAATCAGTGGCAATACACCTTCTCATTAATAACATACCTGCAAACATAGGTGACGTTGGCTGTTAATGGAATTATAAGTGATTAAAAATACATAATACACCTGCGCTGTCCTAGTAATATAAATGATAGCTAATGTGGTACCTGTGATGGAGTATGAAGACTCCCGGATGATAATTGTATCCAGTCCAAATTCCTGTTATTCACCTGAATGATCCAAATAAGTTTCTGCATCCAAGAAATTGGCATCTAGATGAGGTCCTACAAGTGGTGCACTTTGAATAAGTCAGCAATGATGCGAGCAGCCCCGGCCGGTGTCGGCCGCCCGTTAAACAGTGTCATTGGAGTGACATCACTCAATATACGGATCGTCCAAAAGAACACTTCTCCTTGACGTGTTTCGAAAGTCACGGCTTTCTTTGTCAGATCATTTATATTACTAGGACAGCGCTGGTGTATTATTTGATGGAATATTATGGGCTACCCCTTCCTATACCATCAAAGTCAAACCACACTGTAAATTGTGGGGTTTTTTAGCGCCATTTAAAATTCTATTGATTTGTCTTCACAAAACTTGTCTTTCACAAGTCATTTTTTATATCTGTATTTCTTGTTTGATCAACACCTTTAAATATTGCATCGTTCAGATTGAATTGTTATGTATTGTGTGAGTCAAATCAATAAAGAAACTTCATTTCCTATCAATTGACTTCATTTCTTACTATGTTTACATTTAATGTACAGCAGGGGGAGCCAGAACCTAGTAGACTGCATGAAAATAGGCTGCTGTAAATTGGCTTTATGTCTTCTTCATCTATCATCTTTTTATACAACTATACTCAAAGTATTTCATTCTCATCTTCCTTTCCTGAATATTATCCTCAGCCATATACAGAGAAGTCAAATATTTGTTGCATAAGTTTGCTGTGTTAGGTCAAGAATGTACATGGGTGGCTGAATAATAATAATAATAATAATAATAATAATAATAATAATAATTATTAAAATAAAATACTTTTTATATCACCATCATATGTCACAGCTCTACATTGCACTTTACAAATTATGGGGTACATTTCAAAATAAAATAAAATGCCTTTTAACATAAAAAATAGCATGGTTACTGTCATGATTTAGGGGTAGTGAACCCATTGTACCACCGCGGACGATGACATAAGCCGACACCTGGGAGCTGAGTCTTATTGGTACCTGGTTTTCACCAGAGCCCGCTGCAAAGTGGGTTGGACTTGCTGCGGCGTGGTTCCAGCCAAGGCGAAGTATAGAGTCGTAGAGCTGAATCGTAGTCGGGGACAGGCAGGATGTCATGACAGGCAGCACGGGATCGTAGTCAGTAGTGTAGCAGAAGGTCAGGGCTGGCAGCAGAGAAGTGTAGTCCGTAACAGAATCAGGGAGAACCGAGCCAGCCACAGGTGTGGTCATCACAATAATTTTATAATTGTTTTTTTTAGCAAAACACAAAGCCCACTCGCCGCCGTCTTTTAAATGCCGCTGGCAGCTTTGCTGGCGGCATCAGAGGAGTTAATAGCCATGATCGGTGCAAGCATATTGCAGCAAATTCCACCTGTGTATGGAGAGGGCTCAGCCTATGAGCCCTCTTCATACACCCCCCGCACCTCTGTGCCATACAGTTAAGGCGCAGAGTGTCAAGGGGTTAAAGAAATGAGTAAAAAGCTGTAGCATTATTTGGATGCACAAAGCAATTCTGGAAATCCATATCCTAACCTATGATCATGTAAAAATAGGAGTGGAGCCTCCTATAATGAAGAGTGTTATACTATGGTGAACCTACCACACCCATGGAGCACTGTGTAATGCTTTATGTAAGCTGTGGTAGCAGTACTATGATACTGAACACCTGCACTGACACCAATGAAGGTTACAACTGGCCATTGGTCCTTACATGGATGTATATAGCCGGAGCAGATGCACCTACAGCTGCGCCATTCTTGACAGTACATTCTATTAGGTGTAACTGCAAGTCCACCAGATTTAGATTAGGTTAGTCATTGGAGGGCAGAGTTGAATGACATGACTTTACTTTTTGCAAGTGTAAGATGAGTGATAAAGTAATTTGAGTTTGACAAGTTCTTACAAGAAAGCGTCCTTTTTATGTTCTTCTGGTTCAATTCTGGTCTAATTCTGTTGTGCACTTACAGATGCATTTAGATGCACTGCAATGTATACAGCCCAGACACATTAGTTATAACTACCAGGTGTTAACAAAAGGGTGGAGAGAAGATAAAGGAGTCAAGATGTCTACAGAAAACAGCAAGGAATTAGTTATGCATGCACACATACATGTTCTGATACACAAGAAAGTTGCAGATACAAGACTATTGCTTGAGATGGCTGGGACTTCTGGTACTTAGTTAAGGACACAAACCTGAGGATGAGAAAAGTGAGTGATGGTGAGATCAGGTGAAAGAGATGGCAGAAGATGACAATGGTCATATTCCATAATGCTACATTCTGGTCTAATTGCTCTTGTAGATGTGCTTAAAAGAATGCACTTCCCTGGCCCTATATAATAAAAGTCTTAGATTGAAAATATGTTAATGTGTAATTATTTTATAATAATATCTGTGTATTACCTTTATAGTAACACAGACATGTAAAACTTCTACAAATGTTCTATATTAGAACTATTTTTTCTCATTAGGACTTTTTGATAACATTTGTACAGGTTCTTTCTTGTGTATTATTAAAGATCTGACAATTTACATACATTTTTGATCACACATTTGTATTACAACAGACTGTAGAATCGCTTGTTCATTCTGCTCATTAAATTGGTCATTATAAAATAGTAGCTAAATAATAAGCACATCTAAAATTATGTATTGAGATGTCTCCAGACCTTGGCTTTGAGGATGATCAATATGTTCCTGCTATGATAAGCTAAGATCAAGGTTACTACATGCTGTGACTAGGTTTAGTAGTGGCTGGCCACATTCTGCTTTATCACCTTTGGCACATTTTAATTCTTTACTTAAATGAGTGTTCCCAATCCAGCAAATAAATGTAATTGTTTGTATGATGAAATTGGACCAGATACTGGGTAGTGTGGGAAGAGGAGCAGCATTAGACTTTCACACAGCCAGACTGTAATGAATCCAATAGGAACCTGAACAGAGGCTGAATGGGAGGAATGGAGGGTAGCATGTTTGTTCATTAATCATGTATTATGTATACTCACATTTTTAGTTTTTATTAAGGTGCCATTTCAAAAATAATACCCTAATTCATCTGAACTTGTAAGTTCAATATTCATCTACTGTTTTATGGATATATGGAGAACGCCTATGATATGGGTTGCTGCATGGCTAACATGGTACAACGCTACACTATTTTCTGCAGATAAACTGTTGTGAAATGCATTGGAAACTTTTTATAAATATGTTGCATTTGCAAACAGTGTGTGTTTAAATCCTACATGGAATTAAGAAGGCTGGAGCCCACCATAGGCTAGTCACTGGTAGAGCTAATGTAAGAATTGCCAAATCAAGAATAATGCTTGTTTTAGTCAGTGACAGGTATCAATAAGTGAGTGATAGTTCCTGGGTCATTCAAAGTAATTTTGGCAGTACACTAGGTCTTGACTATGAAGGTTGTCCTACCGGATTATAATACATCACTGACTATGCTGGCTCTGTGACCTGGGATGGGCTTCTACCATAATCTAGGTTGATCTTGCCTGTGGTAAACATCTATCATTTGTTATAAATGACTTTCCAAATATTGTCAAATACTGTATCCAACAAAGAAACTATCCTGACTTTTTAATAGATATTGTTCTGCACAAAAAGTTGCTCTAATTTTCTTATGTGGTGTATATGTCAATTTCGTTCAACCAGCAAGCATAAAATAATGTAATTAATGATATTCTCCGGGTTTGCGTGTGTTTCCTCCAGGTCTTTTGGTTACCTCCCACACTCCAAAACATACTGGTAGGATGATTACATTGTGAGCCCCATGGGGGCAGGGACTGATGTGACAAGCGCTGTGTAGCGCTGCGTAATCTGTGTGCGCTATATAAATAAAGGAATTATTTTATTATTAATAATAATTATTAAATACTAAAACATTATTATTATGATGAGGATAAATTAGTAATGTAGTGTTTACACATTCAGTCTTTTTGTATGCAGGTTTTTATAATTAGTCTGGGTTTCTTGTAGTACATAATTTGGGGGAATATCTTTTATTGTATAACTTTCTGTAGTTTGAGTTATCTTTTCCAGGAAGATCTAAATAACTTGATGGCTGACACACATATCATATGATTTAGAAACCATTTAGACAGATAGGTAAATGTGAAACAATCGTGTCCCAAAGGTTGTGCCTTTTAACTTGCTGAAAACCAGGGGTCTGAACACTGGTATACCTACTAGACATGAGGCTTCTGTATCCCATTTTGGGATACCCACATGGGCTCTGACGGTCTATTTGGTCTTTATAGGATCATAGGTATTTATAAAATGCCCATATCCAATGTAAATAGTATCAGTGCACTTGCTTGACCTACTAAACCATTGACTCAAGGGAACAGGGCCCCTGCTATTATGATTAATAAGAGTCCCAGAAGTCAAACCCCCCCACAACCATCACCAAGTCTGTAGGATTGGGAATACATTAAAAGTTTGGACCAACCAACACTAAAAGCTCCACTGAATTAGCATTCTGTATACAATTCTTTTGTCTAGCCCAACTTATTATAAGTCCAACTTATCATCTAACAGTGTTGATCTAGATGAAGCAAGAAATACCAAAATTATGTAAATGAGCCCATTTTGGGAGAAAGAATTCCTTCCTGATTCCAATATGACAGTCACAATAAATCCCTGGATCAACATCTAAACTCAAGAATCTAGTTTCCATAACATGTGATACTTTCCCATTTAGGAAAAGCATAAAGGCTCCTCTTGAACTTGTCTAATGTCTCAAATAACATCCTGTGACAGCAAGTTCCATTGTCCTACTTTTATAGCAAATAACCCCTCAGTATGGCATTGGTTAAACCAATTTTTCTTTAAGCAAATGAGATAAATAGAAAAATCTCAGAATCTTCCCTTAGTTATATTGTAACTAGATTGCTCCATAATAACCCGAAATGGGGACGCAGTTCAGTTATGTCTGATGCACTAGAACCCATACACACACTTTTCAATACAGCGATTTGTTTAAGGGAGAACTATCATGAGCCTTATCATGAGCATCTATGCCTCTCTTGATACATCTTATCATTTTATTAGCGTTAGTAGCTTACATTTATTGAATTACTTCATAAACCTTACTCAGCCCAAGCCAATAGCTTCCACAAATCCCTCTGTAATATTATACTATCCCTCCTGTGTTATCATATTATCCCCCTGAAGTATTGAAATTCTACTTTGTAAAACTTTGACCCTGCAGCGCCCCAGTGGTAATTGTGATGTGGCTTCGTTTCCAACAGTGTGGCTTATTTAAAAGGGTGGGTGACTTAAAGGGTTAACTGTGAATACAAAACTTTACACCCCTCCAACCACTGATGTGGAAGTGGTTATCATGGACGGAGAATGGGGGCATGGCCCCCTCCAGCAGGACATGGAGGCTACAGGACTACTCAGAAGACTTTTCCAGTATGATTTGGGTTATCTTATTAAGGTTATATACTTACCCTGGTAAGATTTTGTATTAGTGGCTAAACCCTTTAAGATGGAACAGTTTCTGACAGAATTGGCATTACTGCAACTTTGTTGCATGAGGTTGTGTAGCCTAGACTATGATAAGCAAAACTGATCATCTTATAGGAAGTGCCCACCTGCAGCCAAAAGTCTGTCCGGAGAACTAAATGCCTTAGCCATAGATTTTAAAAGGGTTGTGCCATGATGATAATGTATCCCCATCCATGGGATAGGCAGGTGTCTAATTTGTGGGAGTCTGACCACTGGGACCCTCAATAACAATGGAAATCCCTTGTACTATCACTGGAAGGGAGTATGAATTGCTCAATCTATCCCTATGAAACTGCTGAAGAAAAACCATGCACAGTGTTTAGTTATCCATCGAGTTCCATGGAGCTGAATGAGTTGATGAGGTTGGACAGATATAAAGTGGTGGTATGTGTGCCGACATGGGTAAAATTAGTCCTCAGATCAGATACTGCAGATAGGTGATAAGTTGTAAACTTTTGTCACAATGTTTTAAGCATAATAGCAATAGTTTCTATAGAAAATATTGAAGTAGTATTAAGAAACTTCACACTATTTTTTGGAGAGTCAGTTAGAACCTAAGCCTTATTGTCGATGGCCCTGAAGATCCATTATATCTATGCTTTCCATGACTTATATGTATGTAATCATTAGATCTTGCCTGTATATTATGACCATTGAAATATTTAAGAATTTACAGCAGGAGAAAAATGATGCAATAAACCTTCATCCGCAGCACCTAGAAATCTAGTTATATAGACAGAAACTGCACGCTGGGCATTCTGCACCATGTCCTGTTCAACTAAGTCATGGCTATGACTTATTTATCATGCCATATTTAGCACCCTAAATAGCTTAATGTGAATAATATTAACTTTTTAAATATATTTTTGGTTTACATCTACTGTATTCTAAGAATGGATTAAAGAAAGTATGATAAATCATGGACACAGACGCATAGTACTGTGACTGTGGTAATCTTCTTATATTTGCTATACATGGCCTCCTTCCTTCTAAAAGCATTTTTTGAAAATTATGCTAATGATAATATCCTGGCCCCTCAGTGATCTGGCTTTACAGACTGTTACACTGTTTTACCCTCTCCATAGAATATAAAACACAGTATGTGGAGTTTCTCTTTGTGTTGTGGTCTAGGACGGGAGACTCTCCGATTCTCCTCAAAAACCGTATTCAATGAACAGTGTCCAAAAATTGACCAAACGAATATTCTTTCACAAAATGTTGCTTTTACTTTGTAAATTCATAGCCATACAATACTTTTCAATACTTCTCATTTCATTCCATAATTATACATAGAAATTAGTACATTCTTGTTAATATTTGCTTGCAAGACCTATAAACATCTTGGGGTCTAGTGAGCCAATTCACATTGCAAATAATCGCATTTCTTTAAGTCCGGTTTACGGTACTTGAATTATATGGTAATAGAAAGGACTCACATAAATACGATCCCTAGGGCAGAGACTCTACCTTACTTGCACGCCAAACAAGTGAACTCCATGTTGGTATGTGACGTTTCGAGGGACACGCCCTCTTCCTCAGACATGGCAAGTTGGGATTCGTTATCGTAAGTTATAGTGTCCTTAACCCGTAACACTTGTGCACTGAGCAGAAGGGTGAGATAGTGTATCAGTGTAACGTCCGTGCCAAAACGTCCCTCTATCCGCAGAATAGGTGGCGTCAATTTGTGTGTGAGCTGTGTCTTGGATTTACTGAGCCACACCCTGCTCCTTGCATTTCAGCACTGCCCACCAAGGGTTGCTAGCCTGATGGACAGTTCCCCCAGTGGCTGCTGGAGACGTGTCTGGGAACTGCCTTATATACCTGCCTACTCCCATCAGACCTTGCTGGTTATACAGTCTGATCTCTGTATCTATTGCTATCTTGCTTTTTTCACTAGCTCTCTTGTATCTTCTGGATTCTGATTTCTTGCCTGTGTTTTGACTGCTCTATTTGGATTGTGATTTGGTTATTGTCATTCCCCGCTGTTGCCGACTTGGATTGTATACCTTGCCTTATTGTGTTTGTTTCTCTGTATTTGTACGTTTTCTCACCTTACCCAGGGAGGTAACTCCGCCCAGTTATTGCCTCAGTTTAGGGGGGACCCAATAAGCAGGTAGGGTCAGATTGGGGGTCTCAGGGTCAGGGCTCACTGTCCTTGTTTGTGTCCTACCATTACAATCAGGCTGTAAAGCCAGATCACATAGGGGCTGGGGTAGCCCCTCAGACTTATTTGAATAATTTTAAAAGTTGATTTTAGAAGGAAGGAGGCCATGGATAAACATATAAGACTATTACCATTGTCACAGTTTCTGGATCTATGATTAAGTGTCCCTGGTTTATCATGCTTGATTTTAAAGGTAGAACAGTAAAATTTCTGCATGTTTTAGCTATAAATACATAGGAGAAGATATATCAATCTTTCTACGCCAGAATACTGGAGTCATTTGCACCTGTAATGCCCTTGGACACATGTGCTAAAGATTTTAGACCAGAATACAGGCAGTCCCCAGGTTACGAACAAGATAGGGTCTGTAGGTTTGTTCTTAAGTTGAATTTGTATGTAAGTCGGAACTGTATATTTTATAATTGTAACCCCAGCCAGAATTTTTTTGGTCTCTGTGGCAAATGGATTTTAAAAATGTTGGGTTGCCATAAGAACCAGGATTAACAATAAACCTTCATTACAGACCCCTGTGGTAACTGTTTATTGTAACCTAGGGCTAAAGTACAGTAAATTACTAATATCCAGTGGTCCGTTTGTAACTAGGGGTCGTCTGTAAGTCAGGTGTTCTTAAGTAGGGGACCGCCTGTATTCAATATTGTGGTGCAGCAAACTAGACCAACTAATAGATGCAAAGTACAACTCGCCAGTCTTCTACTGCACCGGATTATTCATCCAGTATCGGACACAACAAATGGGGGCGCTTGATTTTTATTGATAAGTAATATTAGAAATTGCTGTGGCTACAAAACCATGGGTAGAAAAGCTAAGTTTCATAATAAAGAGTTGATAAATATCATGAGTAGAAGTAATGTAGACTTTATGTGGCTGTGGCTATCTATTTTCTATGTCTTATCCCCAGTCTTGGTGCTCTTAGATGATGTGACAAAAAACCCCTCTGCTCCAGACTCTTCCATTAGCGGTAACTGCACCACCTGCAGCTTCTGGAACACTCTTTAGGTAGGTAAAGGTGAGAGAGGCCAAGATAAAAAGCATTGCCTGGGGATTCTGTGATTGCTCAATTTGAAACATTTCCCTGTGGGGGTAGTGGGAAGGAGGGGGACATATGCTCCTCTACTTAGTGGTACCAACTGCTAACTCATTCCCTGCCAGAATGGTCAATATATATGATTTTTTTTCTTTGGATAACTCTATGTAAACATTGTAGTCCGCCATAAAAAAATTAAATACATATATTACATTTAGAATAACATACATATGTGTATAAATATTTGAAATCTAGTACAAATGAGTTTGTCAATTTATTGAAATATATCATTTATGTATAAGATTCATTGATTGTAAGTTAAAAGTTTTCATAAAAATCTAAATTACAATATTTGTACTCAGAAATCAAGCCACGTTTTTTTCAGAAAGGGAATCCACCACAATTATAAGGGAAAAGCAGCACAAAGTATGGGATTGCGAATCTGTAGCGCAAGCATTTTTTTCTAATTAAAAGGCTCTTGTATTAAATTGTATTCCTGCTGTTGTCCTTTAATTGGTTATTCACATGACCAGAGCTCTATTAAAATGTACATTGACGTTTTCAACGTGAGTTATGCCGGGTACACCAGTACAGCTAGTTATATAAACCCAGTGGAGACCTATGTTATACAGCAATCTTGTTCTGGACACTGGATTATAGTTTACAATAAACTTAACATGCTAGTCACATACTATAGTACTATGTACATACTATATTACAATAAATTGCATATATTACACTATAGCGTAATATATGCAATTTACTATGTAAATCTAAAATTATCAAAACCAGTAAAGTCCAGTAAAACAGAGGACAAAAAGAAATTTCTTTTTAATATTTTTCTTTATTCATTTACTCTCAACTCAAAAATGGTAACAATATCACTGACATGACATTACAAAGCTTCATGTAAAACTAACCTCAAAATACATTTTTATTAACTTTACAAATTGATTTTGGGAGCAATTTATATTGTTTTACATACAGTATAATTTTTATTAAAAATTATTATTTTGTGCCTTGAATTGATACAAGATATAGATGTCCCCTTTAATGGCCATGCGGTGGCAGTAACAGGTAATAAAGGGAACATGTCATCAGCAATTGCCCTAATAAACCACTACAAGTATATTGTCAAGGAGCTGAACATCTTCTAGTTTTTGTTTCTTTCATGGCCCACCTGGTGGCATCATCCAGAGAATCAACTTTGAAGTGAGATGTAAATTGGTTGTATAAAGTCAAGGAGGCGGAACGTTTCACACTGAAGTCAAGGTGTGGGGCTCTGCATTGTGATTGACATCATGCATTGGACTTCAGGAGATCTGGTTAGTGATGTCTATGGATGCAGGACCATCAACTACAGTGAAGAGGGTATTCTGAAGAAGAGCGAGCTTCAGTTCAATTTTACACTCTCGGCCTCCTTGTCTTTATACAACCAATTTACATCTCACTTCAAAGTTGATTTTCTGGATGATGATGCCACACTGCACCATGAAAGAAACTTGATCTAGAATGTGTTCAGCTGCTTGACAACATACTTGTTGGTGAATTTCTGATGACAGGTTCCCTTTAATGCCAATGCTGTAGTGGTCTATGCAGAGAGATGGCGGGTCCCTTATGTGACAACCTTACTTTATAAAGGGGGACAGGGTGGCTGGCTAGGTCTTAGTCTACAGTGGCTAGCAGGTTTATCCTACTGCTCACTGTAGGAAGCTGTGGGGCTCACTAAAGTGAGAAGCGATCCAATAGGCAAGCACACAGTGTAGTTTAGCTAAAACTGTTATACCAAGTATTAATGTTATCCCCTATCAACATGGTAGGGTATAACAATTTTATCGGAGGGATTCCACCTGCATTGACCTCCACCAATCATGTGAAGGCTGGAACAAGGATCTCCATGGGAGGGAGCTCTGCAGCCTGATATTTTAAGAACAATATCTGAATTATATTACAAAATTGTTCACAATGCTCCCCCCCCCCACTCAATATTAAAAATATTCTCAAATGATGGTTATGCTTTAAGAAACACTGCTCCATGAATTATATATGGTGTGCTAAATAGTAGCCAGTAGAGGTTTGCATGTGTATATATATCTACTATAATAGAAAATGTTCATTACCAAGTTCAACAGCCATGGTGGTCTGTATCCTAGGTCTCAAGTTATCAGGACTCGTGGGTTTCCTCCAGGTCTTCTGGTTTCCTCCTACACTTCAAAACATACACTGCGTAATCTAAGTGTGCCATATAAATAAAGAAATTATTATCCCTTCTATAGTATGTTCATGGTGGTATTGTATGTTCAGTCTTTTCTTTTCCAACAGAAATGGACGGAATTTCATCAGTATATGAGCTCTGGTGAGTGAAGGTCTATATTCAGACAGATTTATATGCAGAAAACATGACGTGGCTGCACTTTCTATATTAATGCTCTCTGGCCAAGTGACATGACCAGGCTCCATTCTAGGAGTATGTGTGACACTCCTTACATTAAATCTCAACATCCCAAGAGTTTCTGGAACTCAAGGTGTTAAGAGGATACAAAATACGGGACTGAACAAAGTAAAAACATGGTTTTACTCATGATTTATAAGCCAATTTTCACCCAAGCTGCATGAGGAGGTTGCAGAATCTTTCTGGGTCAATGTGTCACTGGCAAGTGGGTTATTGCTTTAATAATGTAGTGAGAGGAAAGAGAAACACTAGGAATGGAAAAGCAGATGAAATATAGGTGATATACGTGTCTCTGTGTGTGTTCCTGTGGATCTCATGCAAATCTCATTGTTTTCTTATTTTGCAAATAATGAAACGCAATAAACATCAACATATTTTCTACACAGAAATGATATTGTGTTTCTCGTATTGAAGTCCTTCTACTGTGTTTATATTTGTTCTGTGTATCATAATTAATATACCATTATATATCAATATATTGATCTATCCTAGGCTAAGGTCACATCAGTGTTCGTCAGACTACATCATGCCCTTCCATTATTTAAAGCAAGTAAAAGAGTGCAATGGCCCACAATATATTATGGAAGCATGTCAAAAACTACCTTCCTGTAGTACATGGAAGGTGAAGAAAAAACATTCAATTTCTCTTCCTGGTTTTAATCCCAGAGACAAATGACTGCATCTTCCTTTAAACTATATGCTTATGCATATGCAGATATATTTGTGTAGGTTGTATTACTGCCATCTGCCGCACTGCCAAACTCCATCACAGTTTATATCTTAAAACATCAATCCATGCATTTCAATTAAAGTTCTGGCAATTGTGATGTCATAACAGGGCATTTTGTTTTGATGTCATACTTGGACATTTGAATGTCATAAAGGGCCATTGTGATGTCACAATGCTGCAAACTCTAGGTGGTGCATGGGGATCATTAAACATTGACTCATTCTGGTTGAAGTTACAAGCTTTGGGCAGTGTAAAGAACATTACTTTAAAGGAAACCTACCATTTAGAATGGCAGGGGTAAGCTGTAAGTACCGGTAATTACTTTCGTTAGTGTTATAAACCGCGGTATTGCGGTTTTAACACTTTTTAAACTTTAGAGCAGAAGGGGCTTCGCGCGCCTACATAGGAAATAGCGGAGATGTTGCGCGCGCACGGTCGCGCGCAGCGCCGAAGCCCCTTCTGCTCTGAAGTTTAAAAAGTGTTAAAACCACGATACCGTGGTTTATAACACTAACGAAAGTAAGTACCAGCACCAGCTCACCCCTGGTGCTCGGTACTTACAGCTTACCCCTGCCATTCTAAATGGTAGGTTTCCTTTAAGCATTTAACATTACATTAGAACATACTGTATTACATATGTAATATACAGCTGACACCTGCTGATTCTGGTATCGGCTCCATCTGTGAATTGGTGCCAGAAGCTGGGGTGTAATAGAGCAACCTGGTGCGGGAAGTATCTTCCCGCAGGGACGTACTATTACGCCCACGTACGAGTAGAAAGAAGAAGGTACAATAACACTCTGTCTTGATCAGTTTTCATGTATATATGTGAATGGTACATTAATTAGAGAAAGATGTCGGTACTGAATTTGCCAGAAGATACAACCAGTACAGATTTGGGTTATGCAATGAAAGTATGAGATGAGTCTCTGTCCTCCAAACATGATAACACCGGGTGCAATGTAAGCCATGGAAGTTTGGATGTCTATAAATCATGACTAGTAAAAGCTTCTTGAGAAGGATTTGTGAAAGGAATGGCAGATCTGAGGGTAATGCAAATATCAAGGGAAAAAAGTAATAACATAAAAAAGACCACACATCCAGACATTATACAATGATCTATTGTCGCTGTGCTGCAATATGAGGACAGAGAAAACATTAGTGCATATAAAATATTGTATATACACATGTGTACAACAAAACCCCGGGTACTTTACATGAAGGCTATAGATGTAACCCTTTTTTCAAATGGATAGAAAATGAATGTCACGGGCACCCAATTACTTTAATGCATTTGCTGGGACTACTGATGTGTTCTGGGTCATTATGCTATTTTATGTTTCTAAGATAGATGAGAAGAATCCTTTGTGTCCTGGCAAGTGGCGAGAGCAGATGTGGTTACCAACCAACCATATTAGCAAAACCATCTCCTGAGGGTCACCCCTTCAAGTAGTCTGTAATGTTCCTTTCGTAAATAAATACCATTACCAAAATCATCACCACCAATTTGCCTTATTTCCAAATATCTGTTGCCAAGCACCCGCCCACCTTACAAACATACATCCTCCTCTACCTATACTAATCCACCCTGATTAGTATATATATAGTCGCAGCCACTGTCAGTGCAGCGCAGCCGGCCATGTGAATAAGCCCCGCGCCACTGTTAGTGGAACAGCGGTGGCGCGGCGGCATCGCGGACAGCCAGCAGCGATTACCCAATACATGCTGCCGGCTTCTCCTATTGGTCCTAGGTGAGAGGGGGCTACTGGGGGTGTGTCGGCCGGCCCCCTTATGAATAACGCTGACTGTAGCTCCCCAGATATGAGGATCCGACCTCTTATTTTGTAAGAGGTCGGATCTGTTTAAAACACCTTATGTGGGGTTATTGGGCACACTTTTGGTGCGGGGACTTATTTCTGGGTGAACAGGTCCCTCTTTAACGCTGTCCCCTGTGTAAGCCTTACATGCCAACACCCAACCAGGTTTCGATTCAGTCCCATTGGACAGCATGTATGTTTCTGCGTGTATATATGGCAGATTCATGAATTATATTATTGTAAATCTGTAAGGTTTTTACCATCACTCGGATTTTGATGTTTATTTTTAGGAGCCATTCCTTGTATTGATAAGTGTGATTAAAATGTGTAAATTATGGTTATAATGGATTGGCTCAATGATTATCTTATAATATTAATCGTATGTACATATTCCATCCACCTGATTACATTCTAATTTCAGACGAATGGTTCCTGTCTTGTTGTCCACACCATGACAGGGAAGATGACACAGTGACTTGATTCAATTGTCTACAGGGAATGGGTGTTTTGCTGACATCAGGCTGCATACTAACAGTATACACACTCGAATCTACTGATGGTGAACCAACATATTTACTATTGTGTCAAGCCCTGCATCGATGCTAGGCTACCAAACATTATTTTATCGAAACCCGTTCATGTGTCTCAAGAAATTGTTTTAAGTGATGCTGCTTAGGCTATTGTAACCTGGTGCTCAACATGGCTATCATTATTTGATAATGGCTTAACTTGTGATAATAACTGGCGATGCATCATGCGGACATATAATGTGGGATGGTTCAAAGTACAATTGTATTAAAAACAAATCTTGTTTAAATATAGGAAATCCCCAGGGGGAGAATCGTGTATGGGTATATGAGGTGTAACCATAACAAATGATATGCCAGATGCTAATCAATTTTGGCTCATGGCTTCCTGCAATGTCTTCAGAAGGATTATTATTAAGGGTCTGGAAAGGGAGCTCACTTTTGCAGCTTTTGTTAGTTGCTCTTTCTGCAAGCTAATTATTCCTGCAGCTATGTTTAATACAAGGACGGTATATTTTTATTGATCTTTTTGTTGTTCTGTGTTTCAAAGGCTCTAACAGTCCTTTAAATAAAGAATGTTGGTCCGTGTTCAAAAGACAACCTTATGCTCAGGTAATATATACGAGACTTTGCCAAATGAATTCTGACAGCCTGCTAATGAAATGCAGAGGGTTTCTGTAGATTTGCGATACATAGAAGATCACAAGCTGTAGACTTTAGTGGAGCGTAACGTTTGTGGCGCAAGGGAATTAATTAATTGGTGCATGCCCCGGACTTAAAGGTTTACCCTGCTTCTAGCTGCTCTTTTTTGGCCACCACAAATTGCACCAACTAACACACGTCGGAAAAATAGAAGCCTGGAGTATTGTGAGTAATGATTCTTTATTGCAAATACAAGCATGCAACACTGTATGGCGCATCCATTACTTTTAACGGACACCCATTTTTCGGTCTCCTCGAAGCCCAAAACGCGTCTGGCAATTAATGATTGGTCATTCAGTGGGAGTTTAACGATGTATCTTGCAATCAAGGATTCATTCCGCTATCTCAAAGTGCCAGCAACCATACTTTTGGCACTCAAAGTGGTGGAAACACCAATATTGAGGGGTCATTTACTAAGGGCCCGATTCGCGTTTTTCCCCGACGTGTTACCCGCTCTTTCCGCCCGATCTTTTCCCTTGAATTCCTCCCCGGGGATTTTGTCTTGTCTTACCGATTCGGATTCTGGTGCTGCACACCGAGCATGCGCGGTGTTTCTTCCCTGATCATCTCCATTGTCTTACTCTCAACTATTCAGGAGTACTAATTTTTTTCGTGTTTTCTTATCTTTGTTGCTTTGCCTGCCCTCTTCGAAGGAACGAAACCCGACGGTATTTTTTATAAAAAACAGTATCGCTGGACTCTCGCACTTACCTTCACACCCATAGGCCGTGAACTCCAGTTGCCATTCCGGCTGACCTCAGCGTGCTTCATCAGCACGCAGCTCCAACCTGGTGACGTCGGAGAGCACATGCCGCTTCCAGTGAATCAAGGAGGACCCCGATCCCCCAAAACCCAGAGCGAGACCGCCTGGACTTGCGGAGGTCAGGGTAAGTTAAATCTGTTCCATTGTTCCACCTTGCTCCCTAATGAATGGCGGCAAGGGCGCATAAAGGGAAAAGAACTGCCAGTTTCTCTGTTTGAAAGTCCTAGTAATAACCCCCGCAAGTCTCAGAGTTTGTTTCACAACCAGACTTGTATAGACCCCCAAAAGGTTAAAGAATTTTTTCAGTTCCACTTTTCCAACTTATTTAAAGGGGTCCTTCCCCATTTCAGTCAATAACTATTATGTGTCGAATGAGAAGTTATACAATTTCACAATATACTTTCGTATCAGACCCTCATGGTTGTTCGATAAGATCTTGGTTGGATGATCTGTTCCTTCTATAGGACGTCTGCTTTGAACCTGGTTTTTTGCTGGAACAAAGGTTTTTCAGAGTACGTTCCCCTGGCTGAGTACCATACCTGTGTTGTGATGTTCTGGGCAGGCTTATGATAGTCCAAAGCCTCTCTCGAGCGGGAAATGTGCTTTTGCTCACCTGCTTTGCCCCTCTTCCGTGTCTGGACAAGCTTTAATATTTACTCTCCAGTGGATAGAAACTTTGTCTGTTGCCATTTGATGTCACACAGTTGCAAAGCTCATCTCACATTATAGCTCTAATACGACATCATGACCATAACAAGCCGTCACCGTGTTGACATCACAGGACCATGGACAGATTTCTATCCCTGGTAAGAGAACAATAACCTGTCTATATGAATATAACAGCAAGACACTAATACAGTGAGAGGATTTCGTATAGCAAGTGTAAAAATTATTTATGGAAACTGTAATATTTATTTGCTGAAACGGGCCACATGTGATCCCTTTTACAACAACCGTTCACAAGTCCCGTCTGGACGTAATAGCGACGTTCACGGGTCGGCCAATGGGTGCATATGGAGAGAGTCACTATCTGGCAGTCAACGTAAGGCTTACCGGTAAACACCTTGCGACAAGTCTGGTGTCTCACGCAACGATTGCGACGTATGTTTTCACCTCGTATCGCCGACCGTCAACGCTGCCGTGGCGGCTTCAAAGGAGGCTGGCGCGCTTGGCGCCGCCATCTTTTTCGGGATGCGCGGCGCTCCCCTGACGTCATCGGTGGAGCGCATCCGTCGCCTGGAACCTCGGGTCTCGTCAGCGGAAGACCTCGAGTGCTTACCTCGGGTTATGCATGCAATACCATGTGCTATCAGACATGTACTTTATAGTAGTAAATCCCCTCCCAATACTTTGCCATACTGTCGTATGGTCCAGTATATGATAGGATCGGCCAGACAATCCACTAGGGTTTAGAGTACCCTATCTTGGAAAAGTTCCTCGCTAAGTACTAAATAAAAATAAAAAAGTTAAAAAAAACAAATTATATAAAAAAACCCTAAAAACTTCAACCAATCCCCCCCTTGGTCCGGAACTCATATAAATATAATAAACAGTAAAATCATAAACACATTATGGTATCGCCCGTGTCTCAACCAAATTCCGCCTATTCTATCAAAACTATGAAACTGGTTTTCACGGTCGTTTAATACTTCCCGTAACGAAATCGCTGCCACAAGTCGTAAAATGGCACTTTTTTCGTCATTTATACAAAATAAAAAAATTCCTATAAAAAGTGATCACAAAAGGTCGCACAAGCTCCTAAAATTGATAACATTGTAACACGTTCATCAAAATCCGCAAAAACGACCCACCCAGCAGCGCAGTACCATCCCAAAGTATAAAAAAGTTATTAGCGCCAGAAGATGGCAAAATCCCCCCAAAAATTTTTGTCTACAGGAGGTTTTAATTTTGTTTGAATGTAATGAACAACATTATAAACCTTATATAAATTTGGGTATCCTCCTGTAATCGCCACAGAGCCCAAAGATAAAGTAGACGGTCATTACTTTGGGGCGCCACAGTGAAATCCGTAGACCAACGCCCCTAAGTAACGGCACAAATGCGTTTTTTTTACCACTTTCTCACTGCTTTGGATTTTTTTTTTTTTTCCCGTGTTTTTAGTACATGGCATGGAATATTCAATACCATTCAGTGAAGTGCAATTTGCCTACGCCAAAAATAAGCCGTCACACAACACTCGCTCTGTACATGGAAAAATAAAAAAGTTATGGATTTTTGATCATGGGCAGATAAAAAAGTAAAATGAACACAACAAAAAGGAGCACGGGCAGGTCCTGAACCGGGTTTACGGAAGTAAATAATATGCAGCCAGGTGTTGTAAAAGCTGTTTTAATTTATTATGCCTATGTTTTTATCCACCTTACCAGTACTAGCTGAAATTCATGTGGGTGTGTTTCAAGATAAATCGATATAGATGAGAGTCATAACAGGCAAACACAGAGGGAATAATCTGTCATTGTCTAATCAGGTTCACATAGAGCAAAAAAGATTCGGCATTTACAATCATTCTGTGGCATAAAAGAATGAGAGTGTGACCAAACCCATTGGATTACATATGAGTCAGAGAGGTTTAATGCAAGTTTTCTGGCCGTTTCAAAACATGCGCGTGAAAACGCAAGTGTGGAAATGGGGCCTTAGTCTTTCAAGCATTTGCGTGCAAACCAAAAGGGCAATAAAAAATATATAGTACCACACAGTATATATATAAAACACAAATAAACAGTTCTTCGGCCCTATGTCCTTAATAACATAAGGAGGAGTCCACTTATATAATAAATCGTATAAAAGATAAGAGTTGTTTGTATCACATATCAGGTATTTATAGTCCTATAATACTAACCAAATGTGCCTCATGCACAGGGATCGCTCCGAAACCCTAACCCCACATTATCCCCAGAAAAAAACTCTCTACTCAACCATAGAGCACAAGATTGAAAATTCCACAGCACATATAGTCAAAGTGCTAACACATCGTCGGCACATACCTTATGCATGTGGTGACATCTTATCTTCACTGTGTGTAATCATCTCTCCCTGACATCAAACAGAAATCTCGTTGCTTGTTTAAATGTAAACGGTCTGGGCAGCCTGTTGTCTTGCCATTCTCAACCCACTAGAGTTTTTTTGTTCTGTCGTGATTTTTTCTGCTCTTTTTTTTTTCCCCCAAGTTAAATTATGACATAACATTTGTCCTGTCTTGTATAGATGTGAACAGTAGCGACCATACAGACAAGTGAGCTTTGTCATGGTGTATGTGTAGTGCACACATTTTTATACTGTCGTAGTCACAGAGAAGTGAAAATAAATACAATTCTCCCCATGGAGTTCATTCTCTCGTTATTAGCCTTGAGAAGTGCGGCAGAAGGCTGCATGCTGCCCTTACAATTGTACACAACGCTCCCGTGGGCTTTGTGGGTCAACAAATCTTTAAGAGTCGTTGACAGGGGTCGGTGCACAGTTGGCTAACATTCACTGTTGAGTATAGAAGGAAATCGCTCAGTCAATGCAGACAAACGCCACTTTGTCTCCCTTTACGTCTCGTGACTTCTGTTTCGTTTATTGGTTTGACGTTAGCCATTTTTGTCGGAATAATCTTTACACCATATAATATGCTCTTTAGAGGAAAAAAACTTGAAATGAATAATAGGAGATATTCTGAGTATCTTTTCACCTTAATTAACGTTTTATGCTTTGTAGTATTGTGGTATCTGGGAGATAGGAAATGAGAGTCCCCCTGGCGCAGGGACCAAGGAATAAATCCAATCAGTGCGGGTCACATATCCATCGTCCATTACAGAAAGACAGATCTACTAACTACCATAGCTACAAAAATGCAACTAGCTGGCAGCTGCAAAAGGGATACAATTAAAATGACCTTCCTACTAGCCTAGGGTGTAGCTGGATTGGTGTGATCTATCAAAACAGCATCGAGTAAAAAGCTAGTGGGGCCTCGTGTTATGATTGTGACATTTATTGAATTCTAACTTCTCAATGCCACACCACAATGAAAACACCTTTGCTGTCCATTAGTTTCGAACGGACGCCTGCAGCGCCACTAATGTAATACTTTTTAATGGACGCAAGTGTGCTTCACAGCCTGGTCGGCTGCGCCAGTTTCCAGTAGGGGCCCCTGGGCGACATGACCTCAGTGGCCCCTTTGTATTCAAAACTAAACAATTCCTGTTCCCTAGTCTATCATCCAAACAGCCCCCTCGTGGTTATTTTATATAATCCCCCCACCCCCTCACCCCCACCCCCCATGAATTCCTTATGTGAGCCTTATGTGGCCCCCGCATCCTCTGTGGCCCGGCACAGGTGCCCAGGTAGCATAGTGCTTGCACTGCCCGTTTTCCCAGCCGTTATTTTGATTGGTCCAACGAGTAATGTCCGAGGTCTCACTCTAAACTATTCTTTGTCTTAGAATTGAAGACAAGGCAACTAATGCTCAAATACGTGAAGAATGAAGAACAAACTGTCTATTTTTCCACGGCGATCATTGGTTCGCCATGTGCAGGTAACCTACTTAGCTATGCTATACGTATACGTAATAGTATTACATTAATATGCCAAAAGATGTTTAAAATTAACACATTCCAACATGGATGTAATGCTTATCAGGTTTAGAGATGCGTGTATAATTGCTAATAAAGGATTAACTTATTGCACGTAAAAATTAAATCAGAAGATGATATGAATATGAAAAATAAGTACGACAAACCAAATTAGCATACCATCATTAGACTACTATAAAGAGGACCATCAAAAGAGAGCTCATAACATATCTTGTTATCTAGTACATATTGACACTTTTAAATCTTTTTTATACCTGATGTACAGTATTTGTGATGTCCTGTGATGTCCATCTGTTGTGATGCCTATTTGGATCTTTTAAATGGCATGTAGACCTTATTTTCCCCTTGAGGGACAATAAATATTTTATTACAAGTCAGATTGTCCTGTGTACATTGATGCGTACTATCTAAATAGCGTCCTCAAATTTGTTTAATTTTTTATGTTAGACAAACCCTGATCCTTCTAATTGGAACCACCCGAAAATACCTCGTCATCTCAATGGATTTGCATGAGTTATGCTGATCTTGCCAAAGTTCAAAATGACTTATGGATAGAGTCATGACTTTATCCTATAGAGGTGTCCCCACTGCTCTTTATGTATGTAATGGGCTATTACTGCATCTTTTTGCTTACCCTTACAGTGCAACAATATATCAGCGATTACAACTGCTAACACTGCTTATTTGAGTGTATCAGATTAATCAGAGAACGCTATGTCACAATGCCTAAATAAATATATTTTCACAAAGTGCTATGGCAGTTTAAAACTGCGCCTATACGGTATCATAGCTTTAACGATCCCCATGCATAACCCAACGATTTCCGATGCATGAGACATCCTACCCTTTTGTCCCCCTATGAACTGTAAACCTAAGCATGAGGCTCTAAAGCCTGTATTGCAAATGACTGTGAAATGTCCATGACAGCATTAGCAATATTCAAGCTGTCGCACTCTATTCATGACGTGTGAGGCACATCCACACCCCCAGTGCTTGACTGCACAGCCTGTATAATGATGTTTGAGGCTGTATATATGTGTGCTTCCTGGTGCATGGTGCCTCCATGCGCCTGTGGTGTGTATTCAGGAGAGATACAGCAGCTCCGACAGCCATGGTTTATAGCAGAACATGTCAGATTCTGTGTAGCTGAGTGTCTGGTCCTCTCACGCCGTCATATTAGGAGGAGCGCATGTCAGCAGATGCAAGCACAACCCACTATGCCATGCAATTACTATGACATTACCACAGCACATGAGCAGGGGAGGAGAGGGGAGGTGGTAACGGGTGACATCACTGCCTCGCCTCTAGACCCATGTGACCAGCCTCATTTACATATAACAATAGATGATTTTACAATGACTAATGTTAATGAAATAACTAGATAAAAGGCTGGATGGACCTTGTGATCTGCTTCACCCAGGTAGTAGTGACAGGCAGTGACACAGACCTGATGACAGGTTTCCTTTAAGAATAACTTTAACAAGTTTTAACATTTCCCCTTTCGCTCAGTACTTACGAAAGTCTATTACCATGAGTTCTTTTTGAGTTCGTTGTGTGAAATCTTGGTCCATAAACCTGACAACACTGTCATTCAACCTTTTCAACAAGTCTGAGTCAATGTAATGCATCAAGACACTTGTTACATCCTTATAACCCAAAAAATGGCATACAGTTTAAGATAAGGTGACCTGAACGTATGGCCAGCAGCGATACATTACTATAGAAGACAAGACTCTTATAATCACTAAAAAAAAAACACAGACACATGGGACATATTAAGAATCACAATGTACTGCTCATTTTATAATTGCCGTGCCATGATCACACAACGAACTACAAGGCATTTACATACCCCTGGTTCCCAGTATAAGCCTTGGAGTTTTACTCGAAGACATGTTTGCAGTATCCCATTCCAATCAAGAAAATTAGGGGGTAATTAATTTATTTATGGGCTGGCTTCTTATTTTTATTCTGAGAGTGGTTAGGATTGCAAATGGTTATAGTGTGTCCCTGAAGACGTAATGAAAACTGACATTGTTTTTAATAAGGATGAAAGCGAGGCACATTTTCTGCTGTAAAAGACGGAAGTATTTTGTATCGACCTCCCTATACTTCGCGGATGTTACTGCCCGACATCCTGCTAGCTGCTAACATCATATCTCTTCCAGTCACCTTAACTATCCATCCGGACTCCTATATCGAACATTCTTATTCTACACTCTTTAATCTCATCTGCTTATATGATGCGTGCTTCGGACCGTCTCGCGTGCGGATTCCTCGCGTAGGACTACTTTATCCTACTGATTCACACCCTATCTGCACAATTCATTTTGGAATATTCTCCTCCGCTGTATCCAATTTCGAATTCATGAGTCTGTGGAATCTGGAATGATCTAGATTCTCAATTGCCCTAACCTGGTGCCCACTACCCATATACAGATTCCGACATTGGTGTTTCCCTACCACTTGTACCCACTTGGGTTTATTGAATGTGGCACGAGACAGATATCTGGGAAGAGATGGGTCATGTCTGTTAGGTGTCAAGACTATCCATCCCTTCACCCTTCAGCAGGTTATAATATTTGTCACTTACAGTACTTTCGCATGCACTTGGAATAGCTATAATCCTATCTGAATAGTAAACTGTAACTGCAAATGCTTAACTACTCTCTCTAACCTCAACAGCTACATACTAACCTGATTGCAGCCCATCACACCGAACAACTTACCTCCACCCTAACCTTCCACACACTCCGGTCCTCTACTTCTATAACTTTACCAACACTACCCTCCTTCCACCTATATCCTTGTAACTGATCCAATAACAGAAAAATTACTATTACTGTTCATACATGTCATTAAACCACTGCAATGAATATAATTATGTAACTCAGACTGATTTACATCTGCGCTTCTGTACTTCATCACTGTTTCCCTCAACCATGAAAATTCCCATTGTCAGTAAGAACGGTATACCCAATATATCAACTGCATGATGCCAAAAGAAACGTTATGCACAGTATATTGGCGCCCACGTTTCCTAAAAGTGGAAGTTTTATGTGTTGTGTGCCGGTGGGGTGCCCTCAATCAATCACTTTGAATTGTTAATGAACAAATTCATTGGGATTATTTCACATCATCTGCTCCAGATATTTGTAAATTTTTGCCACACCATGGACTTTCACTCAGCCATGAATGTTCTGAAAGTACATAATAACTGTCCAGACACCTAGTCATAGTTTATCCTTCATGAAATATGAGAACTAATCTAATAATCGTTTTCGTTCTCCCCCACAACATTAGTCTAGATCACTTTTATGGCACCTTTCAATTACTGGCCGGCCTAGCACATTTTACTTTCACACTTGCACCATAATTTAGTTTAGAGTTCTCTTTTTGTTAGACTTGTTGCTTATTGTTTACATGAATCAAAAGAACTATTATACTTTATTTGAAATTATTCTACCTACTTGCAAATTTTTTTCCAAGCTGTCTAAACTAAGAAGTTTTAAAAAGTATAAACTTTTGCCAGTACCTGTGTTAGTTTGAAGCTCCAATGGCTCAATTGTAGTGATTGAGCGTGTTTGTCAAAATTCAAGTCGAAGCGGATATTGGCCTTCACCAAAATCTGGTTCGTTACACCCAACCTGACCCGACAAGATCCAGATCCCAGTAAATTAGCTGTTCAAATGGACTCTAGGAAAGGGGCAATAGGGGCTGCAAGATTGTTCTAGGAAGTCACTTAGGCCATCCCTCAATCCTATTGTTTATATGACTGTTGCTACATTCGTAATGTAATATTTACTTTGTATACATGTCCCCTACGATTTCTGTAAAGGCACATACGGGAATCTTTGATGGACGCTGATATACGATTATTATTACTTTAAATAAAATACAAAAATTATTATTTTTAAAAAGCTATTGAACCAATAAAATTCTGGTTATATGTCACATTTTCGCGCCTAGTAGTTCTCTAATAGGGTATTCTAGAACCAGCTCATTCTCCACTGACGTTAAGAGTAAGCACGGTATGAGGCCATTTGACATAGGGTCTGGCAGTCGCACTGCATCACAGTGACCGTGGTGTGAAGACTGTTTGACCTTTAGACCTCCGCAGTGAATGTGTATTGAGAAACCCCGTTTAGTAGCATTAGACCGGCAGTCGTGAACTCCCTATTAGATTGTTTGGGAGTTCAGACCATCATAGGAGCGATGTTTAACTACCTCCCTTAGTCACCCCTGTACGCGCACCCACGATGGTGCGTTCAATTATCTCCAGCCGTGGATGAAAGTCGCAGGGCGCGAATTTCTGCTATCTGTTCAGATTTGTGACGTCCGTCATTTATCCTGCAGCACTACGTCGTGCACTATTTCCCCGCTGATGTCTACGACCATAGTTTCTCACCTGTCATTCTGTCCCTGGTGGTTATGTGTAGGGCATATGTGTCGTCGGATTTTCTGTCATGACTAACACACATTTGAAATTTGTAAATACCTGCTGCGCTAGACTGGTTACCAAATTACAGCTCGAGCTGATCCGCCTCGCCAGCACCCCCCAATTTTGTGTCCATCGCAGTCAAAACACGGCAGATGCATCAAAATGCCGATACGTAGCGCCCAAAAAAACGTAATTAAATGCCAGGTAGGATGTCAGGGAAACACCCTGATTAAAATGCACAAACCCGAGTGCAATCCGACCCTATCTAGTAAAATATAGTCCCTCCAATTGAACTTATCGTAAGATTGGCAATATGTTGTACTGCCTGTTCTTGGAGATTAGGACATGCGTTGCACAGTCAATTGGCAATGCATATAGGTTAGTATCGAATAGTAATGATGCAGTATTCTTTTGCACATTCTCTCGTATACAATTACAGAGCTCCGCCTCCATCCCCTACCCTACTTTGAAAGGCATTAGTAAACCTTTCTAATCCCTTTCAGCTCACATGCCTCCGCAGCAACCTCTCCACTAGCTCTGTCTTCCTTCCTCTCTGTAATGGCACCAATCTTACTACCACCAAGTGGTCACATGTTCACTTCTCCCGCTTATATTAGCTGTAAATCAGCATTCTTCTTAACGCCAATATACACAGCCCAGTATGGAACCACACCTATTGGAGTTTGCTACTGAAGGAGGGACGGCGTAATAAAACTGCCCGCAACTTAGTGCCTGCTGTTCTACCCTCTCGCATAAGCCAGCCTTATAAAACCTGTCACCCAGAACAGTCCAATCGAATTTCTTACTGGCTTGGCGTAGGTTCACACTAGTCCATAAGTTATCACATACGCACTGTAAAAAAACTTAAGAACCCCCCTAATATACACACACCTCGGAACCATTTTGCTTTCTTAACGTTTTCTGTCTAAGTGTTTTTTTTTAACTGTTCGTTGTAGTTTTTTTTCAATCATTGATCAAACCAAATTTCTTTTAGACATATATCACAATAGTCAGAAAAGAACAAAACAAATCCCGTTGACAACACAAGCCCAAGTCTCACATTTTACATATTGCAGGAAATCAAAACAGACAATCATCTTTTTTTTTAAATCTAAATCTTTTTCATCTTAATGGCAGCGCCAAAGCACCAAATAAAATCCATAGAGACCTATTTACCCGCACGGTGTGAATCAAACTCCTGCGGCAGGCGAGATCCTAAGGACGACAGGAGTTGGGGGGTACATGTGGGGGGCAACGCTCTTTGAAGCATATGTTGAGTTTCAACCAATTTTTAGTGGCTGAGGGATTGTCCAAAGAACACTATAGCGGGACGTTATAAAGGTCCCTAAAATTAATTTTGACAATTTGCTGCTTTCTAAGTGAATGAATACAACTCTCAAGCAAAATATTTGTCTTCTTATCGAATAACCATTCACAGGTCTTTTTAAAACACATTTTTATTGTTCTCTTTGAGCTACCATTACCAGGCATTGAGTAACATATCATGTGTCTTTGTTTCACTTGCTTCTGTAAAATAAACATCGTGATTAGAGCAGACCATCACGTTTAAGAATGGCACCTCCAAATGCAATTAAGTGTGGGGAGAACTTCTACTGGCCTTGTGTCTTCCTTCATTTCTGGTAGCCAAGCGCATGAAAAAAAAAACAGGTTCCGACATTTTCGTCTGTTTTCCATTTTGGGGGACGTTTTGGGGCCTTCCGAACAGCAGGAGGGAGTGACACTAGGGGTGAGAAGCGGGACAAGGAAGATATCAGGCACGAACCAAGTAATCACACTCTACCTACACAAAAACACACCCATCAGCACCGGCATCTAAACATAACACCACACATCACAAAAAAAATCTAACGAGAACGACCCCCGATCCCTCCAAACACACCCCCTACGCATGATGCCGGAACAAGACCCAACCCAGACCTGGCTTCCTCCAACAAGACGACCTTCTCCTCGCGCGCGGTGTCCCCCTACCATCTTAAACGTGCCTCACAAACACACACTGACTTATTCATCTCCACCTTACCTCTAGTCCCGTTAAGGCTGCGGACTACGTTGCCGGCTCTCTGTATAGGTCCTGAACCATAATGCTAAGTTATCCCCTCCACTGATGCACCCCCCCCGTCCGATAGGCTATCTTTCCAGCCCTCCCTTACTTGTCACCCCCCCCCCACCGTCCCGTGTACGCCGCGAACTTCGACTCAGCTACACCCGCGGACTGGACTGCTTCCATTCCGAGCGAGTAATTCACGGACCCGGCCACGCTGAATATGCCGGGCCCCTTGATATCCCGACCCAGAACCCACCGGACCCCCGACGCCCATCCCCCTAGCCACCACGACGCCTTCAAAAAACCCCCCAAAGCCCCTCGCCAGGCGCCACCACCTCGTTCCTACACAGCTCCCTCTTATTCTGGTTACCACGCCGACCTGGGCCATAAGTATTTTACTTATAGTTCTTCACAGTCTAATAACGTCAAACACTATATCATCTAAACCTTATGTGGCGGGAGCCAGTACGTTCCAATTATCCATTGTGCCGTGCACAACCACCATTACTGGATAAGACTAGGAGGTTGAAGCTATACACCTCTTAATAAATTCCCCCCTATTTGTCAATGAACTAATTCTTAATTATTGTTATATGGAATGGGAGTTCTTATTTTCAAAATTATTTTATTTTAGTACCCCTTGTATTTGAATAAAGTCTACCTAGTAGAAACAAAGAGATGGTAAAGAAGAAGAGACGCCACAACCATTTCTAGTCATCACCATCACCCCACTTAGGTCAGTTCCCCACCCACAGATAAGCAAAATGTTATAACAACTGGACCAATGCCATATATTCCCAACTATCCCAACTATACCTTTACTAACCATCAAAATCCATCATGAATAACACACACAGATGACAGCGGTACGCTTACTCATGAGATCCTGGTACCATATGGCTGTGGTAATCTTCTTATATTTGTTAGTCGCTATATGTGGCCTCGCTTCCTTCTAACCAGATCAACTTTTGTAAAATTATGCTAATTAAGGCCAGAGCACTAAGGCGATATACGTCAGTTGTAGACTTGCTACTTCCTTTCTTTGGGATTGGAGTCTTTATTTTTGGAGCTGTCTGGAGAGCTGTCATTTGCGCTTCTTACTGTTCATTGGGAAACTCGAGGAAAATCTCACCGTGACTAACATTACCCATTAACACTCCAATGAATACTGCGAACCTAGAATATGAGGTGGAAGCAGCACGTTAGATATACTGTATTTTGGTGGGTTATCTAGTGGGGTCACACTAACAGTCAACATACACATAAGTGCGACCTTTGGATTGGTAAAGTGCCAAGTCTCACATTCCTAGGTCTCATAGGCTCCGTGTGAGTGGGTTCCACCATCCATCAGTCGATCAATTCCTATATGTCTTAATAAACCATCAAATGAATTATTCTCCTTTCTCCCTTTCCCTGCCATCCGCTGCTGCGATGGGCATATTCTATTCACAACTATAACACCTCATTGCTCTTACCTCGGCTCCACTCTTTCCTTCCGCCGTTATTATATACTTACAGACGTGTAAAATAACTCACATTACCTCCCCCTCCTTTCCCATCTGTTTTTGTCCTTCCCGAATCCCCGTCTTCAATATTAGGTACAACTAATCGATGTGTATACTGTACTCCTGTCACTTTCACTCCTCCCACATTGGAGGACCCGAATCCACCGCAGAGAACGCGCCGCTGGATTGCGGAGGGATCGGGTAAGTAAATCTGTCCCATTGTTTCAACACTCCCTAAATGAAGACGCAAGAGGCGCAGAAAGGGAAAAGAAACTGCCAGTTTTCTGTTTGAAAGTCCATAGTAAATAAACCCCTAAGTCTCAGAGTGTTTCACAACCAGACTTGTATAGACCCCAAAAGGTTAAAGAAATTTGTTCCACTTTTCCAACTTATTAAAGGGGTCTTCCCATTTCAGCAAATAAATATTATTGGTCGAATGAGAAGTTATACAATTTCCAATATACTTTCTGTATCAGACCCTCATGGTTTTCTAGATATCTGGTGGCTGATCTGTTCCTTCTATAGGACTCTCTGATTTGACCTGGTTTTTGCTGGAACAAGGTTTTTCAGATCAGTTCCCCTGGCTGAGAACCATACCTGTGTGTGATGTTCTGGGGAAGTCTGATTGATAGGTCCGAAGCCTCTCTGAGGGGGAAATGTGTTTGCTCATGGCTTGCACCTCTTCCGTGTCTGGACAAAGCTTTAATATTTACTTCCAGTGGATAGAAATTTGTCTGTTGCCATTTGATGTCACACAGGTGCAAAGCTCATCTCACATAGCTCTATAACGACTATGACCATAACAAGCCGTGCACCTGTGTGACATCACATGACCATGGACAGATTTCTATCCACTGGAAGAGAACAAAGAACCTTTCTATAGAATAACAGCAAGACCTAGATAGCAGTGAGAGGATTTCGTATCTATAGAATAACAGCAAGACCTAGATAGCAGTGAGAGGATTTCGTACAGAAAGTGTAAAAAATTAATTTATGGAAACTGTAATATTTATTTGCTGAAACGGGAGCACCCCTTTAACCCGTTCACGACCCGTGACGTAATAGCACGTCACGGGTCGGCCACGGGTGCATGGAGAGGGCTCACGCGCTGAGCCCTCTCCATAGCCGGTAAGCCTTTGCTGCAATATGCAGCAAAGACTTCACACAGCTCTGTACATGGAAAAATAAAAAAGTTATGGATTTTTGATCATGGGGAGTAAAAAATGAAAATGAAAAAACAAAAAAGGGCCAGGTCCTGAAAGGGTTAAGGAAGTAAATAATATGCAGCCAGGTTGTAAAAGCTGTTTAATTATATGCATATTTTCACACCAGTAACTAGCTGAAATCATGTGGTGTGTATTCAAGATAGATAGATATAGATAGAGTCATAACAGGCAAACACAGATGTAAATAAATGATTGTTAAAGTTTCAAAGAGGCAAAAAGATTGGCAGTTACAATATTCTGTGCATGAAAAGAATGAGAGTGTGAAAAAACCCATTGATTACAATGGGGCAAATTTACTTACCCGGTCCATTCGCGTTCCAGCGGCGGCTTCTCCGCTCTGGATTCGGGTCCGGCCGGGATTTAATAAGGTAGTTCTTCCGCCGTCCACCAGGTGGCGCTGCTGCGCTGAAAGTAAACTCATCGCGCCGGAATGCACCGAGCTGGACCAGGTGAAGGTAAGCGGTCCTTATGCGACACATTTTCGGTTTTTAAATGCGGCGGTTTTTCCGAATACGTCAGGTTTTCGTTCGGCCACGCCCCCCGATTTCCGTCGCGCGCATGCCAGCGCCGATGCGCCACAATCCGATCGCGTGCGCCAAAATCCCGGGGCAATTTAAGTACAAGCGGCGCAAAACGGAAATATTCGGGTAACACGTCGGGAAAACGCGAATCGGGCCCTTAATAAATGACCCCCAATGAGTCAGAGTCAGAGTGCAATGCAAGTTCTGCGCGTCAAAAGCACGCGCGTGAAAAACGCAAGTGTGAAAGGGGCCTTAGTCTTCAAAGCATACGGCAACACAAAAAGGTAGAAAAAAAATATATGACACAACCAGATTATATATAAAACACAAATAAACAAGTTCTTCGGCATAGTCCATAATAAGACATAAGGGCAGGAGTCACTTATATAATAAATGTAAAAAAGAAAGAGTTGTTTGTATCAAATATTCAGTATTTAATAAGTCAGTATAATACTACACAAATGGTGCCTCATGTACAGGGACGCTCCAGAAACCCTAACCCACAGTTATCACCAGAAACAAAAAACTCTCTAACTAAATACCATAGAGCACCAAGAGTTGAAAAGTCCACAGCACATAAATGCAAAAGTGCTAACACATCGTGGCTACATACCTTATGCATGTGTGACATCTTATCTTACTGTGTGTAATCATCTCCCCTGACATCAAACAGAAATCTCTGGCTTTTTAAATGATAACGTCTGGCAGCCATGTTGCATCTTCAACCACTAGGAGATTTTTTTCTGAAGGTTCCTTGCTCTTTTTTTTCCCCAAGTTAATTTGACATAAAACTTTTTCTTGTCTTGTTAGATGTACAGAGCCAATAATGAACAAGTGAGTTGTCAGATGAGTAGTATGTAGTGCACACAATTTTACTGGCTAGTCACAGAGAAGAGAAATAATACGATTCCCCAGGGTTCTCTCTCTTATTAGCTGTGAGAAGTCGGCAGAAGGCTGCATGCTGCCTTACAATTGTACAACAGCTCCCGGGGTTTGTGGGCAAAAATCTTTAGAGTCTTGACAGGTCGGTGCACATTGTACACACTGATGTAATAGAAGGAAACGCTCAGTAATGCAACAACGCCACTTTCTTCTCGGACTCTGTTTCTGTGCTGATTTGGTTTGACGTACCTTTTTAAAATTCTTTACACATATAATATGCTCTTTAGGAGGAAAAAAATTAAATGAATAATAGAGAATAGTTCTGAAGTATTTTCACCTTTAACGTTTTAATGCATTTGTAGTATGTGTGTATCTGAGATAGGGGAAATGAGAGTCACCCCTGGCGCAGGGGACCAAGGAAATAAATCAGATCAAGTGCGGGCACATATCAATCTGTCCATGACAGACAAAGACAGATCTACTAACTACCATAGCTATCAGAAAATGCAACTAGCTGGCAGCATGCAAAGGGATACAATTAAAATGACTTCCTTACTAGCTAGGGTGAGCCTGTTGTGTGATCTATCAAAACACAGCCGAGTAAACATAGTGGGCCACAGTTATGATTGTGACTTTATCTGAATTCTAACTTAGCTCAATGCCACACAACAATGAAAAACAACCTTGTGCTGTCCATTATTTCGAACGGACAGCCTGCAGCACCACTAAATGTAATACTTTTTAATGGACCAGTGTTCACAGCCTGGGTCGGCTGCAGGTTTCAGTAGGCCCCTGGGCGACAGGACCTCAGTGGGCCCCTTTGTATTCAAAACTAAAACAGTCTCCTGTTCCCTAGTCTATCATACCAAACAGCCCCCTCGTGGTTATTTTATATAAGCCCCCCCCCCCTCACACCCCATGAATTCCTTATGTAGAGCCTTATGTGGGCCCCCCAGCACCTCTGGGCCACGGCACTTGCCCAGGTATGCATAGTGCTGGCACTGGCCCTGTTCCCAGCCGTTATTTTGATGGTCCAAGAGAATGTCCTAGGTCTCACTCATAAACTATTCTTTGTTAGAATTGAAGAAAAAGGCAAACTAATGCAAATCAAACGTGAAGAATGAAGAAAAACGTCTATTTTTCACGGCCGATCATTGGTTCGCCAATGTGCAGGTAACCTACTTAGGCTATGCTTACGTATACGTAATATGTATTACATTAATATGCCAAAAAAGATGTTTTAACACATTCAACATGGATGTAGCTTATCAGGGTTAGAGAGTGCGATGTAGAATGCTAAAAAGGTATTAAACTTATTGCATAAAAATTAAATCAGAAGATGATATGAAATATGAAAAATAAGTACACCAAATTAATCATCCATCATGAACTACTATAAAGAGACCTCAAAAAGAGAGCTTATCATAACATTCTGTTATCTATGTACATTTGACTTTTTAAATCTTTTTATTGATGTACAGTATTTGTGATGTCTGTGATGTCTATCTGTTGTGATGCCTATTTGGATCTTTTATGGAATGTGACACCTTATTTTCCCTGCAGGGACAATAAATTATTATTATTACAAGTCAGGATTGTCCTGTTGTACTATTGTCGTACTAAGTCTAAAAGACGTCTTCAAATTTGTTAATTTTTTTATGTTAGAAAAATGATCCTTCTAAATTGGAGACCTCTTCATCTCAATGGATTTGCATGGTTATTGCTGATTTGCCAAAGTATAAAATGACTTATTAATCAGCTTTATCCTGCTCAACTGCTCTTGTATGTATGGTAATAGAGAGCTAGTTATTGTTTTGTTACCTTTTAAAAAGTGCTAAAAAAATCAGGATTAGAAAAACTGCTATACTGTATTTGAGTAGCAATTTAAAGAGAACCCGCCATGCAAAATAACCCCCCTAAACTAAATATATTTTCACAAACTGCCATTAGAGAGCATTGCCTCTATCCCTTCATTGTCCCTCTACATGCCTGTAAACCTAAGCAAAGTGGTCCTAAAGCTGTATGCAAATGACCTGTGAAATGTCCAATGAAGCATTAGCATATTCAATCTGTCCACCTTATTTATGAGTGGGAGGTACAGCCACACCCCCAGTGCTTGACTGACAGCCTGTATAATGATGTGAGGCTGTATAATGATGTGCTTCCTGGTGCTGGTGCCCCCTGCAGCCTGTGTGTGTATAGGAGAGATACAGCAGCTCCAGGCAGCCATGTTATAGCAGAACATGTCAGATTCATGTGTAGCTGATGTCTGTGTCTCTCACCTGTATGTTAGGAGGATGCAGCATGTCAGCAGATGCAGCACACCCACTAGCCATGCATTACTATACATTACACACAGACATGAGCAGGGGGAGGAGGGGGAACAGGGGTGACATCACTGCCTCTGACCATGTGACCAGCCTCATTTACATGATAAAAAATAGATGATTTTACAATGAATAATGTATGAAATAACTAGATAAAGGCTGGGATGGGATCCTTGTGATCTGCTCCAACAGGTAGTAGTGACAGGACAAGTGACACAGACCTGATGACAGGTGTCCTTTAAGAATAACTTTAACAATGTTTTAACAATATCTGCATCAGACTTAAAGTCATTACACAAGGTTCTTTGTGAGTTCTTTGTGTGAAACTTGGTCCATACCTGACAACATGTCATTCCAGACCTTTTCAAAATAGAGTACTGTATGCTATCATGACACTATTTACATACCCCCAAAAAATGGCATACAGTTAAGATAGAGTGACCTGAATTGTATGGCACAGACAGAATACATTACTATAGAAGAAAAGTCATTATAATAACAATAACAAAAAACACAGACACATGGGACAATATTATATCAGCAATGTAATGCTCATTATATTGCTGTGCCATGCATACACAAAGAACTAACAGGCATTTCATACCCCTGGGTTCCCAGTATACCTTGGGAGTTTTACTCGAAGACATGTTGCAGTATCCCATCCAAGAAAATTAGGGGTGTAATTTATTTATTTAGGGCTGGCTTCTTATTTTTATTCTGAGAGTGTTAGGATTGCAATGGTTATAGTTGTCCCTGAAGACGTAATGAAACTGACATTGTATTTTAATAAGGAAAGCGAGCACATTTTCTGCTGTAAAGAAGTGATTCACACTCCTTCTGTCAACAATTCAGTATTATGGATATTCTCCGCTGTTATAATTTCTGAATTTCATAGTCTGGAATCTGGAATGTCTAGATTCTCAATTGCCCTACTGTGACCCACAACCCTATAATTCTGACATTGTGTTTCCCACTGGGTTTATTGAATGTTGTGACAAGAGACAGATATGCTGGGAGAAGATGTGATCTGTTAGGTGTCAAGACTATCCATCCTTCAGCAGGTGATAATTATTTGTCACTTACTAGTACTTATCGCACTGCAACTTGGAATAGCTATATCTATCTGAATATGTAACTGCTCAAATACAGAAAAATTACTGTTCATGTCAATAAACATCACTGCAATGAATATAATTATGTAACTCAGACTGATTTACATCTGCGCTGCTGACTTCATCACTGTTTCCCTCAACCATGAAAATTCCCATTGTCAGTAAGAACGGTAATACAAATATATCATGACATGAGTGTCAAAAGAAAAGTTATGCAACAGTATTTGGGCCCAGGTTCTAAATGGAAGTTGTATGTGCCTCAATCACACTTTGAATGTTATTGAACAAATTCTTGGTTATTTCACCCAGTATTTGCACACACATGGACATTCAGCTCAGCCATGAATGTTCTGAATAGTAAATAACTGTCAGACACCTAGTCATAGTTTATCTTCATGAATAATAGAACAAATCTAATATGTTTTCTTTCCCCCCAACAACATTAGTCTAGACACTTTTATGCACATTTCATGTACATGGCCAGGCACTAGCACATTTTACTTTACACTTGCACAAAGTTATTTAGAATTCTCTTTTTGTTGACTTTGCATTTTGTTAACGAATAAAAAGAAACTATTAATACTTATATTTGAAATTATTCTACTTTGCAGAATTTTTTTCCAAACTTGTCTAAAACTAAAAGTTTTAAAAAGTATAAAACTTTTGCACAGTACTGTGTAGTTGAGCTCCAATGGTCAATTGTAGTGATGAGCGGGTTTGTCAAAATTCAAGTTCGATGAGTTTGGCCTTCAACAAAAAATCTGGTTCAGTACCCAACCTGACCCCGAAGCCGGATCCCATTAAAATTAGCTGTTCAATGGATCTAGTAAGGGGCATAGGGCTGCAAAATTGTTCTAGGGAAAGTACTTAGGGCCCTCAATCCTATTGTTCAATATGACTGTTTGTACATTGTAATGTAATATTATATTTGTATATGTCCCCTACGATTTGTAAAGCGCTAGGGAATTTGATGGAGCTATATACAGATTATTATTACTTTAAATAATAAAAGAAATTAATTATTTTAAAAAAATTCTATTGAAACCAAATAAAATGCTGTTATTGTCACTGCGCTATTAGATTCTATGGGTATCTAGAACCAGCTATTCTCACTGCGTTAAGAGGCTATCACGGTGATAGCAGTATGAGGCCATTTGACATTGGTCTGGCAGTGACTGCATACAGTGACCGTGGTGTGAGACTGTTTGACATTAGACATGCAGTGAATGTGTATGAGACCGTTTGAGATTAGACAGGCAGTGACTCCATATTAGATTGTTTGGGATTAGACATATAGGAGCAGATTTACTTACCTGGTCCTGTCGCGATCCACGAGGTGCGTTCTCCACCGAGGATGAAGTCCGGCGCGATTCTTCAAGATTGTACGTCCATTTTCCTGCATCTGTCACTTCCCCGCTGAGGTCCACCAGAGTTCACCTTCTTCTTCCCGGTGTATGTGAGTGCATTGTATTGCGACACACATTTGAATTGTAAATCCTGCGCTTAGTCCAAATCAGTCGAGTTGTCCGTCGGCCACACCCCCAATTTGTGTCGCATGCAAGTCAACGCGATTGCATCAAAATCCGATCACGTGCGCCAAAAAACGTAATTAAATGCGGTAATAGTCGGGAAACCGGACGAAAATGCACCGTGCGGACCCTTAGTAAATGAGCCCCATAGTGATTGCATATGTGACTGTTTGGGATTAGACATGCAGTCACAGTCATTGGCAATGCACTATAGTTTAGTATCAGTATATAGATGCAGTTCTTCACATTCTCTCGATATAACAGCCTCCTCCCTCTACCTACTTTGAAAAGGGCAATTATTAAACCTTTCTAATTCCCTTTTCAAGTCCATGCCTCCAGCTGCAACCTCTCCCTAGCTCTGTCTCCTCTCTGTAATGGCAGCCACATATACAGAAGGGTCACATGTCCTTCCTAGTACGGAATCACAGTCATGCCCAGTATGGACACACCTATGGTTGCTAGGGGCTAAAAACTGCCCAATGGCTGCTCAACTTGGCATAACCAGCTTTAACCTGTCACCCCGAACTCCAGATCAGAATTTCTGGCTTGGCGTAGGCTCATCACTAGTCCATAGTTATACATACGTTGTAAAAAAACTTAAGAAACCCCCCATAATATAAAACACCCCATTTTCTTAACGTTTCTATGTTTTTTTTTAACTGTTCGTTGTAGTTTTTTGTCAAGCATATATAAAAAAAATTTCTTTAGCATATATCAAAATATGTCACAAAATGCCCTTTGACAAACAACCCAATTTCACATTTTACATGATTGCAGGAAAATAAAACAGACAACAATCTATTTTTTGTAAATTATCTTTTCATTTAATGCAGCCAAGCACAAAATAATCATAGAGACAGATTTACGCACGGTGTGTAATCAAACTCTGCGCAGGCGAGAGCATAGGACACAGGAGTTGGGGGGTCATGTGGGGGCAACTCATTTGAAAGCATATGTTTTAACCATTTAGTGCTAGAGGGAGTGCAAATGAACAGCTATGCAGTGAAAAGGTCACAAAATTAATTTGACAAATTGCTGCTTTATGAATAGCAAACATTTGCTGTTATGAATAAAACATTCACAGGTCTTTTTACATTTTTAATTGTTATCTTGTGAGCTGACCATTACCAGGCATTGAGTACAATAATGTGCTTTTTTCCTGCTTCTGTAAAATAATCTTTAGAGCAGAACCACACAGTTTAAGAATGGTACCTACCAAAATGAATGATGGGGAGAATTCAACATGCCTTGTTTTCCTATTTCTGGTAGACAAGGCATGAAAAAAAAAACTGTTTCCGACATTTTCGTCTGTTTTCCACTTTGGGCTTGACAGGGAGGGAAACAGGGCACGAACACCTGCCATATTTACTACAGTCTAAACACTATATCTAAACCTGGCGGAGCGGTAATTCCAGTGGCGGAGCACACCTCTGGATAGACTAAGAGGTCGGAGCTAATACACCTCTTAATAAATTCCCCCCAATTTTCAATTATTCAGTAAACCTTTATTAATACCTATAAAGAAACAAAGAGAGGAAAGAAGAAGCAACAACCTTCTAGTCATCACCACTGGTCAGTTCCCACCAACAGATAAGCAAATGTTATACAACTGGCATTCCCAGTTATATTCCCAACTATCCCAACTATAATCTACCATCAAAATCCATCATGATACACCAGGGACGCTTACTCATAGATCCTGGTACCATGGCTGTGGTAATCTTCTTATATTTGTTATCCATGGCCTCCTTCCTTCTACAATCAACTTTTAAAATTATGCTAATAAGCAGAGCAGGCAGGATTATCATTGTAGCTCCTTCTTTGGAGCTTGTGATTCTTACTGTTCATGGGAAACTTGAGGAAAACTACAATGATAATCCAATTACAATGAAATGACTGAATGATGTGGAAGAGCAGTTAGTAATATGTTTGTGGTATTAGTGGGGATAGCATACAATAAGTGGACTTTGGTTGTAGTCTCTGATGGGTCCACCATCATAGCTATAGTCTATGATTTCCCTGCACAGTTATCCAACATAACCCCCAGTGTCCTCACTTTTATTCACTGTAACTCACTCTTGCCTCATTTCAATATACAAGAAATCGATGTACTCCCACTTCTATAGATGAACCACTTGTGCACCCACTCAAATATACTATGAGCCCCATGCCCCCATTTTACATTATGACAAACATCTGACTCCACCCCTAAAGTTGATTAAGTTCCATGTTCCCACTCCTAAAAATCTTCACTCCTATATATTCTGACTCTGCTGCCTCTCCTATAGTTTACAACCCCATACGTTATTCAACACCCTAGGCACAGGTCCTCGAGTACCTAATGGCAAATTTGGCACTGACTGCCATGAGTGATAGCGTCATAGGTTGCCATAGAAGCATTTTTCGGCATTGTGTTGTTCAACAGAAAATATAAGATTGAAAAATACACCACAATGCCTCTCAACGTGATACCGATCATCACTGAAACAGTCAAACAGAATTTGGATTACTTGCTAATAGTGTTACAATGAGGGAAGCACGTTTATGCAAGACCCAGTGTCTAATCCCACCACACTTGTTATCATCTTCATGTCTGCCTGTGACATAACTGCATGCCGAGTTCTTAAGCAATTCAACATTTCCCCCCGGATGCATTATTTTATTTGGCAATGCATGTAATATCAGACTTGCCTGCTCACTGGATCCAGTACACTGACATGAAAGATTTCTATTGCTGTGAAACCTGTGAATGTTGTGATGAATTTGTGTTAATTGATGTAATTTATCATATAACACGCCTGACATAGCAAACCTAGGACCTTGTATGGCATTGTTTAATAATTAAGTGGCAACCTTTGAGATAGTTATAATCATAAATATTCCTGCCATGTTGAACACACAGAGGTCACATAAGTAGGTATAGCTAGGGTTTAATTTGTTTGCCTTCCCTGCTTTACACACAATATATTTTGTAGTAGCTGTGTTCTGGGGAATAGTTTATGAGGGGGGTAACTACAGGGGAAGAATTCCAAATCAGCCGCTATGGGGCCCCCAGTGTCAGAGGGCCCCCAGTATCTGGGATATTGGGTGTGTATTGGGAGTGTATATGCTGTATGTTTGTGGATAACTGTATATGGTATGTGTGTCTTTGCTGTGTGCATATGTGATGTGCATATGCTAAATGGGTGTATATGGTACTGTATGTGTGTGTATATTCTGTCTGTATAATTAATGTGTATATACTGTATGCATGTCTATGTTGTATGTCTATGTATACAAGTAAATAAATTTGTGTGATTGTATACAAATATGTATATTTTTTAGGGAGAGAGCGGCCGACCTATTCAGAAGTCTGCCATGAGGCCCTGCCTCTCCTAGTTACGCCCCTGTATGAGTGCTTAGTTCCTAAGAAACCTGTTTGGGAAACACTTTGCAAGATCAACTGAGTTTCACAGTTTACAGAGAAATTAGCTAACTTTTCACACCCCACATAGTAAGAGCCAGGGGCGGACTGGGAATTTAAAGTGGCTCTGGAAAAAGATTAAAAGTGGCCCCATGATATAGGCGGGGCCAATTTACTTTAGGCGTGGCCATCACAAGTAGGCAGAGTCAACTAACTATAAGCGACAATAACGGTGATGCCACACGTTAGCGTTTTGATTCCTTTTTGTAACTGAATCAAGACGCACTGGGGTGGCCAGCGGCCGATCGCATATGTGTTTGTATGTAAATGCATGCATCACAATGAGCGCCCGGTGTCCCCCATCAGAGCTAACCTCAACCAGCATGCTATACAGCTGTATGGTCCGGGTCTAGAGCAGAGGTCAATCTGTCATCTCCTGACCTCAGGAAAGAGGGCTTTAATCAAATCACTGGTGACAGGAAAACACATCCTACATACTACTATTGCTACAGTGTACCTGCAGGGCTCCCCAGTGATAGCTTCAGCTGTTTGACTGACAGATGGGATAATTCTTCTCAAAGATCATATTACATATGTCTGCTGATGGCTTCTCAAGCAGCCGTTTGGTTTGGTGGATAATGCCTGTGGTCCTGGGAATAACATTGATGGACACAGAACTTTCGGAAAGATAGTTATGTGTTTTAGATTTTCCAATTTGATGAAGTTTCCTCTTTATATACTATATATATTAAATGTAGCTGTATTATTTTCACTTCTTAAAACACAATGCAACCAAAAAAGATTTATAGAAGATTCATAAAATGTTTTTATTAATACAACCACAACAAGCCCTTTTTTCCTGGACTCTGAAGGCATTCTGCAAGAAAAATGTTACAATTTACAAATGTAATAACGTAGTTTCAATTTATGTAGAAGTATCCTTAGGTCTACATTACCTCCATGTTGCTTAAAAGTACCGTACAGTAGTACAGATTGCCGAAAATTCAGTTTTAGGGCCCTGTAGGGACGCAATGTTCTGCCACACACCATCTAGGCTCACAGCAGTGTCATGTATATGTAACATGAAGTTGTGGGGACTATAAGAAAAGTTTGTGTGTGAGTCTTTGTGGAAGAAGAGCTGTGTGTAAGCGAATGATTGGATGAATGTGGAAGAGCTGTGTTTGAGTGAATGGATGGATGTAGCAGAGCTATGTGTGTGAATGGATGGCTATATTAAAGATGTGGGAGTGAATGAATGTAGCAGACCTGTGTAAGTGAACGGATGTAGAAGAGCTGTGTGTGTATGTGTATGCAGCAGTGCTGTGCTTGTGTATGTGGCCAGGAAGGTTGTAATCGGTGTCAAATACAATTTTTTCTTTCTTTGATGATTGAATCTGGGGTTCGTCTTATAGTAAGGTCCATCTCTTAGTATAAAAAATATGGTATCTTTTTTGTTTTGCTTGGGGTTTTTGCAATGTACATGTACGTAGCACTTACCAATTTAACGTAAGTTTTCTAAAAGTAGTAAATACAGTGTAAAAGTACAGGGCCACGCTGAGCAGATATTTTTTCACTCCTGATTCCTTTGTAATCTACCAAGTGTATTAAAGGACTTTTGTGCAGCATCTGGTTCTTGACAGACTTTTCTCAAACTTTATGGACATCTGGGCTGGTACTGTTAGGAATTTGTATGTGTCTCTAGCCCAAGGTCAACATGTTTTTCAGATGAGACAGAAGGATTTATTGATGGTGCCAAAAGTGCATAGATCTTTACCGGGAAGTGTACAATAGCAGCTTAGTGCACCTCAGGTTGTTGATCCGCATAGACATGCATTCCAAGGTTTTCTCAGGCTTTACATTTGATGGGAGCTGAGAAATGTAAGCAGAGCTTTTGCAGAATGGATGTTTCTGCTGTGAAGTGCAATTTTTCCCCTTGGCACATGTGTGTGATTTTGCTACATTAGAGTCCTAACAACTCTGTCTGTGAAATTCCTTAGAGTGAGTCTTCGAGTCTGCACGATTCGTAGAATAGATACATGGATGAAAATAAATCGTAGTATATTGGATGTTGAGGTCTAGCTATAGAAATCGTATCGCAACCATAAATGACATCTGAAGAGATGATGAGAAGAAAGTATCTTGGAGCTAAGGGAAAATATAAATCGGAGTTATTGTGTAAGATTATTTTAGGTATTGACACTACTAGACAGAAATGGTGATTTATTAATAATGTTTAGAGTGGAAGTCAAATAAAAAGAAAAAAAAAGGGAATTTTTTGGAAGGCAGTCAAATTGATAAAATATGTATAGATATGCATAAACAAGAAAATGAAACATAAAACAGATATAGTGTATAGCCAATGTGTTGTTCTATATGCGTGTGTGATTATTCTAGAGCCATAAAAATATGATAAATTGTTCAGGAAATGTAGGATCATTGACTTAACTAATACATTATACTGCAGCAGTGGGGGAGATTCATTATGGCTTCTCCGCCAGTTTCGGAGCTTCTCTGACCCGCACACCACTATCAGCGCATCATGGCAGAGAACACTAAGCTCATCACATTTGCTGGTCTAAAGATCGGAACTGGTGGAGTTGGGACCTTTTAGTGATTATCAGTCCAGGACCCCCGGCTAGGGGAATTTTAAGACTGGTGTTAAGAACTCTTAATCAGTTCCCCCTAATGTTGCCGTTTTAACTGTCTTCTCCTCATGCCAACTATATACCACATTCATTACAAAACTGACATGAAAAAAGGGCCCAACTGAATGGAGAGGCAGTGTAGGTAAACTGTACCTGGTAAGTCCCACATAAGTAAATATTGTGGAATAAGTTGTTGGTCATGCCGGGGGTCTGACTGCTGGGCACATCGATCTACAATGTATCCTCTATCCTGTCTATAAATAACTCTTTATTTACATTGCCCATGATATTCCACAGCAATCTTAAAAATGTGGGGTGAATGTACAGAAAATGATACTATGGAGTGATAACATTTTCTTCAGTTTAAATAGGAATGAGATCCCTGCATACAATAGTCTGCAATGTCTGCTACAGAAGGTAAAAGTGCTTGTACTATGGTCCAGCAGGTAATTCACAGACCCATATTCATTAAAGCCCACCGTTTTTTTTCTGACTTTGCACATTCTTTTCAGTGCCAACTGCTGCATTCATGTATTCATAAAGTGTCTGCGACTATTCCTGACACAACACAAACTTCTGCGCTGAAAGGGGTGTTACGGTGGACAGTCGGACCATGTGACACATTTATTCATGAAGAATGTGCACCACAAATCCTGAATCTGGAGCGCCTTGCACATTACACAGGCAAACTGCAACTCATCAGCCAAAACTTACCACTAAAATGAAGGACAACATGTGAGGAAAAAACAGTGTTCAAAAGTTATAACCATATAAAGTGACGCAAGTCAGAATTAAAAAAAAATGGGACTGAGCCTTAAGCTGTAAAATGGCTGCATTCTTAAGGGGTTAAAATTAGGGAATGTGATGACCTGCCTAAATAAGTTTTATGGAAGCTTTGAAAATTTGGAAATTGGATATTATTCTGGAAGGCATTCCATTGAATTGACACAGTTTGTAAGAAGTCATTATTCCTGACAGGATGAACAGCATTGGTAGAGTAGTAAACTTCGATGAAGAAGGAGCAGTGGGAGGTGCAGCACAGGGCAGAACTTTGTGGATGAGGATGACATCTGCAAATCATGATTATTGAAGGACAAGTCTGGCTGCTTCATTAAGTATAAAAAATAGAGGAGAGAGTTTAGTAAGTGGAATTTAGAAAAGTAAAGCTAGAGTGCACATCTGAAAAAGCTAATGGCAGATAGTGATCCTTTACATTAAAGCTATCTTCCAATTTACAGTAAAATTGTAAACATACAAATACAATAAACATATCTGTTGCCCTCCTTCTGAGCGTTGCTATCTGCATTTGTCGGGAGTCCTATTTGTTTATTACAAAAATAGTCTTTAAGTGTTTCAAAACATAGACAATGGTGCAGATTAACCGGTTAAGGACCGGGCCCTTTCCTGTTTTTCCTTTCCATTTTTCACTCCCCACCTTCAAAAATCTATAACTTTTTTATTTTTACACGTAAAGAGCTGTGTGACGGCTTGTTTTCTGCGTAACAAATTGCACTTCATAGTGATGGTATTGAATATTCCATGCCATGTAATGAGAAGCGGGAAAAAAATTCCAAATGCAGTGAAAATGGTGAAAAAACGCATTTTCTTGTGGGCTTGGATATTACGGCTTTCACTGAGCGCCCCAAATCACATGTGTACTTTATTCTTTGGGTTGGTACCATTATGGGGATACCAAATTTGTATAGTTTTTATAATGTTTTCATACATTTACAAAAATTAAAACCTCCTGTACAAATTTTTTTAAAATTTTTTGGCGCTAATAACTTTTTTATAATTTGTTGTACGGAGCTGTGGGTGGTGTCATTTTTTGCAACATTTTTAGGACTGTACAACCTTTTGATCACTTTTTATAGATTTTTTTTATATTTTTCAAAATGACCAAAAAGTGCCATTTTCGACTTTGGACGCTATTTTCCGTTATGGGGTTAAACACATTGAAAAACCGTCAATATATTTTGATAGATCGGGTATTTTCAGACACGTCTCTACCTAATGGGGCTCATTTACTTACCCGGTCCATTCGCGATCCAGCGGCGCGTTCTCTGCGCTGGATTCGGGTCCGGCAGGGATTTATTAACCGGTTCGCGACCGCCCGCCGTGTATTCACGGCGGCGGTCGCGTCGCGCTGCATGGAGAGGGCTCACGGGCTGAGCCCTCTCCATAGCCGTGTCTTTGCTGCATTTGCAGCAAAGGCTTACCGGAACAACATCCGAGATCGGTGCTAGCACCAATCCGGGTGTTTTTAAGCGTGGGCTGCCGGCAAAGCTGCCGGCAGCCTCAACAGATAGCGGCCATGGGCGCCGCCATCTTACCTGGGATCGCCGCTCCCCGTGACGTCATCGGGGGCGGCGATCCGTCTCCATGGTAGCCTCGGGTCTTCCGAAGACCCGAGGCTATTTCGTTTTAACCCCTTCATTACAATGTGCTGATAGCACATTGTAATGAATGAGTTAGAAAATCCCCATATACTCCCATATTGTAGTATGGCATTATATGATAAAGGATCGATCAGACAACCTAGGGTTAAAGTACCCTAGGGAGTCTGAAAACTAGTAAAAATAAAAATAAAGAAAAGTTAAAAAACAATTATAATAAAAAAAAATAAAATTTCAAATCACCCCCCCTTTCCCTAGAACTGACATAAATATAAATAAACGGTAAAAATCATAAACACATTAGGTATCGACGTGTCCGAAAATGCCCGATCTCTCGATATATGATAAGTTTTTCAATGCGTTTAACCCCGTAACGGAAAATGGCGCCCAAAGTCGAAAATGGCACTTTTTTGCCATTTTGAAAAATATAAAAAAATCTATAAAAAGTGATCAAAAGGTCGTACAGTCCTAAAAATGATATCATTGAAAATATTATCAAATTTCGCAAAAAAGTTATTAACGCCAGAAGTTGGCAAAATCAAAAAAATAATTTTTGTACAGGAGGTTTTAATTTTTGTAAATGTATGAAAACATTATAAAACCTATACAAATTTGGTATCCTCGTGATCGTACCGACCCAAAGAATAAAGTAGACATTTGAGGCGCTCAGTGAAAGACGTAATATCCAAGCCCACAAGAATACGGCACAAATGCGTTTTTTCACCATTTTCACTGCATTTGGAATTTTTTTCCCGCTTCCGAGTACATGGCATGGAATATTTAATACCATCACTATGAAGTGCAATTTGTTACGCAGAAAACAAGCCATCACACAGCTCTTTACGTGTAAAAATAAAAAAGTTATAGATTTTTGAAGGTGGGGAGCGAAAAATGGACATGAAAAAACAGGAAAGGGCCCGGCCCTTAACCGGTTAAGGATGTATGAAGAGGGCTCACATGTTTTTCTGCATTATAAAGAAATATTTGTTTATTTTGTAATATTATAAATTTTGTATTAATTAAGTTTATTTCATAATTTCTGTCCCATGCTATGACAACAAAGGAAAAAATTAATAAAATCCAATGTCACGGGGGACACGACAAAAAACAAAGTAGTATTTTTGAGATACAATATAAAAATATACCTGTTCCGACTATCAGTATGTACAACTTGTCTCTGTATGTAACTTGGGGACTGACATTTCTTTAAGTTTAGTGAATAAACCTATTACCGGTATTTTATTCATAAAACTTTGATATTCGTAAAAGAAAATCAGTGATTAAGTTAAAGAAAATCTACCATCAATATGATTAAACCAGGGGCAGTACTTAAAGACCCAGGATCTGTGACTGTGATGATCTTCTATATTTGGATTTCATTGGCCTCCTTCTTCTAAAATCCACTTTTAGAAAATAACAGCTGTGAATCTGCCACAGCAAAGGCAGGAGCTTTGAAGCTTGATACACAGACCAGAGCCCTTCACATTTGGCTTATTAGCATAATGTAAAAGTTTTTTTAGAGGAAGGGAGGGGCACCAAGACGGCCATTATCTCAATTAGTTGTATGACAAATATAATGAGAATTCCACAGTCAACAGTGCCTTGGTGGGATCTATGAGTAGTGACATGTTGTGCTTTGGGTGGTTGAGTTGCGTGCTGCCTGTGTTGGTTTTTGGGGTTTATCATTTGCTGATTTTTTTATTTGATGGTAGTTATTAGCTTTTCTTTGATTTTTAAAGGTCAAATTTCAATGGGGTTAATGGAATATGATCTTATTGGCAACAAAAGCCACAAAAAGATTAGGGATTGAAGAGGAAAAAAAAAAAGCAGGAAAGCACTCTTGTGTCGTTTTGTGACCTTTCATGATACTTTCTTTATATTAAGATTGATTTTGGTGGTAGGGTATAATGGGTGGTAATATTCGTACCCAAATCAAAGAAGTTGATAAATGATAAATTTTTAATAGATGTTTTGTGTCCTGTTATAGAGATAATTGGGGCTTTTTTTTGGTAAAAAGATTGTTTTTTGTTGTTTTTAAAACTCGGGGATGAACTTTTCAAAGTCTGCATCTCATCCTTCAACAGTTTAGTTCTTTAGTTGATTTTTTTGATTTAAAAAAAAAAAACAAAAAAAAAAAAAAAAAAAAAAAAAAAAAAAAATTAAATTATTAAAAGCACATACTCGAGTATAAGCCTACCCAAGTATAAAACCATGGCCCCTAATTTTACCACAAAAACCTGGGAAGGAAAACAACCTATTGATAATTGACCACGTGTATGAGCCGAGGGTGGGAAATGCATTGGGTCTAACAGCATCCCCGGGTATATAGCCTGCCAGACCCTTTGTCCCATAGCTGTCCCATAGGATATAGTCATGCCCCCCAGTATAGTCCCAGTATATAGCAGCAGCGGGGGAAGAAAGGGGGAAAGGAAGAAGGAAGGAAGGAGAAGGAAGGGGAGAAAGCCGGAAAGTTGAGTTTTGATAATTTTTTCACTCAAAGCAATAAGCCGAGTTTGGGTCCACCAAACTCTAGAAGATCACCAAAACTGCACTTTACATTGAAAAATCACATTAATATAGAACAAAAAAAGAACAACTGGTACTGCCGCAATCCATTACAATTGTTGTAAATAAATCTTCGCGTTGAATTGCTACAAAACTATACAGGAAAAACTTCCCGTCGTGTTAGAATGGTCCGGAGAGCGCAGCCCGGCAGATGGATATCTATCGGAGGGCCTAACCGAAGACTCCTGGGAGGGGCATGCATACCAGGATATGATTAATCCCCCCCCCCTTACAAGTATATTTTTAGGATGTGTGGTGAATGGTAAAAAACCACAATTTAACAATCATGATTGATTTTCTTTTCCTATAGACCTATTATAAAGAGTTAATACAATATCCACAATAAGATATAGACCCAGCGACGTGAAGCATCTGTAATGTACATCTCATCCTGAACCTTATATTATATTACTGCAATTAAAGAAAAATTTAGTGCCTTTGGTTGTACCCATGCCAAGCCGTTTGCTCAGGAGAAATGGGAGGGAAGGAATCAAACTTTGCAGGTTCATTTTAGCATTTAATCCATTGTGAATGTATCATTTTAAGGGCTCTGATGACATTGGATTCTCCACCCCGCCCCCCCCGCAAAAAAAATCACAATTTATTCAATCGCACCTCCATTTTTTTTAAACCATGTGATTGATGCACTTATAAAAGGTTTAAAACAAACGTCTCAACTTGTTTTAAATAATTTGAGGAGTTCAGTTTCTAACTTTAAATAATTTAGGGATTTTTCTATTATATAGTCAACTCGAACAAATCCCTCAAACTGTATGTTTGTCAATTCTTAAAAGGGGGGTTTTTATGATTACGGGGGGGGGAATAGAACGTCGACACAAAAAACCCATTGATGATATAAATAAATGAATAATAACAACAATTTATCAATGTTCAGTAGTCACAAAAACGGAGCTTAAATAGTTTGATTTTATGATTGATTTACTAAATTTGAGGCTCTTAAAGTAGGTGGAGTTAGTTGAAGTTACACCAAGATGGCTGTCTGCACTGGAAACTACAGGTTCCATGATCTTAATTCGCAGTAACTTACTCATCCCCTTATGTCTGACTCCCAGTGATGATGTGTTAAAGGTTTTCTTTCTCTGTTACCATAGTAATGATTTGTGTAACTGTAATCACCACAATACCTGGCCATACTAGGATGCACGTGCAACAAACTGATCAGCCTAACATAGTGGTGGTCACATGACGGCCCGGCAGGAGGGCAGGAAATGTGATTGTGGACTGTGACAGCGGCCATTTCTGTTCTGCGACGGACGCGCGGAGGATATTAACGGGACTACGGATTAAAGGGCCAGTAGCATTTTAATTCTTCATCACAGTCGATGTCACCAGCATTTTTCTGATAGGAAGTAGCACAAAAATTGTTAAATAACAACTAATTAACATTAGCTATATTTTGATTATCCATTTGGCATATTGAATATGCTGATTCATGGAATACCCCTTGTAATGAAAAGTTGAAAATGGCTCCAAAAGTTAGAAAGCCATAAGAAGAAAGCCATATACAGGCAGTCCCCGGGTTACATACAAGATAGGGTCGGAGATTGTCTTAAGTTGAATTTGCATGTAAGTCGAAACTGTATATTTATCATTGTTAGATCCAGAAACAAAAAAATATTGGCCCGTGACAATTGGAGTTTAACATTTTTTGCTGAATGGGACCAAGGATTATGAATAAAGCTTCCATTACAGACACCTTACAGCTTGATCATTGCAGTGGGGATACAGTAAGAGTAACATCCAGAGGGTACAGAGTCACATGGGGGCAGAGGGGGTCCGTCTGTAACTGGGTTGTCTGATCAAGTCGGGTTGTTTGTCTGTAAGTAGGGGACCGCCTGTAAGGTAATTACAGTTATTATTATTTGTATAATATTTTTGGTTATAATTGGTAGTGTTAATATACTAGAACTTCTAAAAATCAGAACTATTTAATATGGTTATCAAATGCCGGATATTTAGTCGTTCAATCCAGACTCTAAACAGATACTTTCAGTCTGTGTCAGTAACTGTGCTGGTTGTGCCATTCACCTTCCAAATCTAATTCAACTAATCCAACATCCCACAAAACCTCTGCACAGTGCTGCTGAGCCCCCCTCCTACATCTGCTCCTTTTCTCATTCTATGTCCAGCCGTGTTCTTCATTACCTCCAGATCTTTAGATCAATCCGATCTAAAGCTTATTCTCCTTCTTTTATTCCAATCACGAGCTGCACCCAATTCTCTGGAATACCGCACCTTGGACTATTCCAGACTAATACACAAACTAGAGAGATTTCAACGTTTGCCTAAAAACTTTTCATGCAGGATAGACCTCCACCTACATGTAACCATTTCTCTAACCAACCCTATTAGTCATCAATTGTTCACCTACATGGTACAATTACTAAGTTGGCTTAAGATATGGATGGAATTTTCTTAATTCTGCAGTTTGTAAAATCCTATTTATTGTTCGAATTACCAACAGTTAAAAATCATTAAAAATACAAGGCCTTAAATCATATGAAGAGTGTCTTGCACTGGTTCTCTTACCAGTATCAAAAACAAATTGCTAGATTTGTTGTAGTATTAAGTAGGAATATTTATATTTGATTCTGGGTCTATAAGTGTATCTTCAAATGAGAAATTAAGAAAAAATCTCACAAGTGGATTAAAAAGATGAATGAAAGTAGTAGTGAAAAGTGATGAAAAAGAATAAATAAATATAGCTAAAAATGAAGTATTCTGAGAGGAAGACCGCCTAAAGATCAGCCAAAATTAAATCCCAGTAGAAGCCCCCTTTTTTTTAAACTCATAATTCTAGCAAATGTGGCTCAGTGGTAGCACTACAGCCTTGCACTGCTGTGGGGTCCTGGGTGAAGTCCATTCCAGGCCAACATCTCAAAGAGTTTGTATTGTCTATCAGGTTGCTGGGTTTCCTCGGGGTCCTCCGTTTCTCCCACACTCAAAAGCATAATGGTAGGTTTGATTCGATTGTGAGCCCCATTGGGGTCAGTGAATAATTGCAAAAACTCTTGAGCGCTGCGTTATAATCTGTAGGCGCTTATATGATAAGAAATGGAATGAATATTGCTTTCCAGGGTAATATCTCAGCACTGATATTAAACTTGGGATGACATGAACAAATAATATAATCCATTTAAATTGTCTCCCACATGTTCCTAGTACAAATGTATTGAGTTATGTAGGAATTTAGTAAATCCCTGCATGTTTTCCAAATTCAGTTGTTAGAATATCCCAAAGAGGATTAAAATATAAAATATAATCCTTACACCAATCTGAAGAAGGTCTGGTTTTGTTCTCTCACCAGTCATCCAAGGCACAAAATGCTAGGACGGTAGTGTGAACGTTCATTGCACCTGGTTGGTTGTAGTGTGTCTTAACATGAATATCTAAAATATTTCAAAAAAAAGCTGAAGTGTATTAGAAAATATTCCAGTTTTATATAGTAAGAAAAAGTTCAAGGGCCAAAAATAGTAAGAATTGTGGGTTATCGGATGCAGGAAATGGAGGAGGGCTACGAGGTGGGGGCGGCTGGCAGAAGAAGTCGGAGTTGGAGTTAGCTAAAACGTCTACAACTTTCAATAAAATCTGCATTTTGCATTCTCTCATAATGGTTCTCCTCTAGAGGTGAACAAAAAGGGATAAACAAAGAAGAAACGAAGAAGAAAACAATACAAATTGTTAAAATTTGTTTGTAAAGAGTTCTTAGACCTCAAAGGATATTTCTTATAGATTGCTTACACATATTTATATCGTCATTAAAGAGGTCGTCCACTTCAGTAATGAAGGATATGGTTTATGCACGGAAAAGTTATAACAATTTCCCATTATACTTTCTGTAGGATCCCTCACAGTTTTCTAGATCTTGTTTGCCGTCCTCCTATAGGAAGCTTCTATGTTTACTTTCCAGTGAATAGAACTCTGTCCCAGTGATGGGTACCGACCCAAAGAATAAAGAAAGAGGTGTCATGAAGCTTAAATTCCAGTCCATAAATACAAGAACACGTCGACAAGAAAAGCTGAAAGAAAATCTTTTTCCTGCATTTGGAATTATTTTCCTACTTCCAGTACATGGCATGGCATTAATAAAGATCATCACCAGGAAGTACATTTTTTTTAGGCAGAAATCAACCCTATTCTGAACAATGGAAAAAAGAAGATTATGAATTTTTGAAGGTGGGTAATGAAAAAATTGGAAACACAAATCGAATACAGTATAGACATAGCTGAAAATTAAGCAATTTTAACGAGATTTAAACCTAGAAAAATGCGAATTATTTTTAGAAGCCTCTCATCATTATCATCACTCTTATCAATTTTCAAGTTTTGGGATGCCACAATTAAAGAAAAAGTGGTTCAATGGAATAACATGTTATAATTTTAATGATAATACTATTTGTGATAGTAATAGTTGTAGACATTACACAGATACTCCAGTCTTGTCAGTGACTTCACTGCACTGGTGGCCCGTCATCTTTCAATGCAGTTTGAACTAATAACCCTCACCCACAAAGCTCTGCACAGTGCTGCACCCCTTAACTCTCCTCCCTAATCTATCAACTTGGTTCTCGATATTCCAGTGAGCTTTAATTCAAACCTTCTACTCAAGTCTCCAGGACTTCTCCCGAGCTGCCACTAATTCTCTGGAATGCTGTACTCTGGACAATCATACTAATATAAATCACTGAGGTTCAAACCCCATCTAAAACCCATCCGAAAAACCATCGTATCAGCAGGACCTATTACACTCCCCATATGGATGTAAAATTTTACTCCCATTTCTCAAACCAACCTAATTCCTGCAGCAGTTGTCACGCCCAGTTTTAACCCAGTACTATTATAGTACCAATTTTTTTTCACAACAAATTAATGTCTCTTGTATCGTTATTAATTCTGTGGATTATACCATTAAATGTACGCCATTTACTTTCAACCCATGACATATTGTGTGACAATTTCATCCCCTCCAGTCGGTTGTAACCTTTTTAGATATGCCTGTAACGCTTGTACCTACAATGGAACCCGCATGTTTTTCTAAGAAATCGCATGATAACGGAGTGTACTTGTTTCCTATTTTTTTTCTATTCATTAAGATGCTATAATTCCACATACCATGGGGCGTTTAATTCTGCCAAGGTACATTTATTTCAGGAACCTTTTTATGCCACATATAACTATCACGATCATGGTACAAAACTGTAGATTAAATACTACAGATATTGTATCCCCTTCAAACGCGTTAAATCTGTCAAAAATGTTTGTAAAAAACACCCTTTTATTAGGTGTATTATAACACACACACATATATATATATATATATATATATAAATATATATATATATATACCATATATACCCAAGTATAAGCCTAGTTTTCAGCCTATACTTGGCTTATACTCGAGTTAAAAAATATAGGTTTTACCAGGTTTTTTGTGAGGCCTCGGCTCTATACTTGGGTTTGGCTATACTCGTTGTAATATTACGGTATATATATATAGTATTATAATATCTAGATAGATAAATACTAGAGCACGTCAAATATTATTAGAACAATGATAGATAAACAATGATAAAAAACTGTAAAAAACTAAGAGATAAACAATGATTAGAACAAATGATGATGAATTCAATGCTTATGGATATATTTTTGGGGGGGATATAGATGATTGCCATTTGAGACCATTTTCAAGAATTCTTACTATCGCTGTGGACTCGGCAGAAGTTCTGACCGGTTGGTCATAAAAAGCAAGTATATAAAGGCAATTCACAGTCTTTACTACCTCTGAAAAATAGGAGAGATTAAAGTTTACAACTTGCCACTAACCATTACGCTTTTATGGTGCTGTCCGACACCATTTGTCACTAATAGCAGTGCGGACGCTATTGGATTTCCAAGACTTTTGGTGGGTGCCGCCGAAAATGGTAGCGCAGGTGTGGAACAGTGATTGTTGCACTAGAAACCACAGCACACAGTGAGACACGAGGGGCCAAAACTAAACTCATTAGTGAGTAAATACCTTTTTATGGCATCAATAGCTACACTGCTAGGTTGTGAAATTACTTCGAATTATTTTTGACTGGTTCTAGTATTAATATAATGTCTAATAAGGGTTTTTACTAAACATTTTTGCCATAAACCCATTGAGGTGCTGAATTCTTTATCGTTTCTCGCGATTCATACCGCAATAGTGTGTAATGGGTGTTTGTGACTTTTTTTCGGTAAGTTGGTGCTATTAAATTGGGATTTTAGTGTTCCCATAAATACAATTTTAGGATTTTGTTTAATTAAAAGGTCACCGCATTTATCTTCTTCAAAAATTATACTGATGTTTGTTTTTTATAATTCTTAAAAAAGCCCCAGTTTATAATAATAAAATGAACTGTGAACTGTAAACTCCCTTCTTCACAAGCCTAACAACCCGCCAGCTGAACTATGCCGCATGACAACCATATTTCGATGTCCTGCATACCGACCACACCATACGACATATCTCTCCACTCGTCGCTTTCTTCCGGCTCCTTTGCTAATTCTTTTACTGCTGGCAAGTTGCATGAAACATCGAGTTGGGTAACAAAAAAGAATTTCTTAAAGGGGAGCTGCTCGATTGATCTCTATTTTGTCCTTCCCTTTCTCTTTATACCCTTGGCAATACTGCTTAGCGAAAATCGGATTAGTGAACAACTACCTATGGGATAAAGCCTATTACAGGCGGTCCCCTACTTAAGGAACACCCGGACTTACAGACAACCCATGTACAGAACGGACCCCCCTCTGCCCAATGTTTTGACCTTCTGGTGAAGCTCTCCTGGAATGCTTTCTTCTAGTCCCAGACTGCAATGATCAGCTGTATTGTAAGATGTCGGTAATGAGCTTTATTGATATCTGGTCCAATTACACCAGAAAAATTTTGAAACTCCAATGGGCACTGGCACGGCAAAAAGAAAATTTTTTTTCTAGAAACTTCCATTTATAAAATATACAGTTTCGACTTACATACAAATTCAACTTAAGACAAACTCCGACCGATCTTGTATGTAACCCGGGGACTGCCTGTACTGTCGTTGGTTTGTTGAATGTTTATGTTAAAATCTGATTTTCAATTAAAATAGTCAATCCAAAATGATTGGAATGTGTCAATTGGAATAAAACTAATGTTAGTAATATCTTTAAAAAACTCCATAATGTTTGTTCACGTCCTTCCAACTAAAATAATATCATCGAAAGAAAACCAGAGGGCTAAATTTGGCCGTCCCCACCTCGTTCACAAAAATTGTAGGTGCTCTCCACAGGGCCACGGTTCCAGTTCCGGGGCCCGGCAAAAATTAAAAGGGAGAGCGAAAATTAAAACTATTTTATGACCAGTCACAGTCAATAACGAGGATCCTTTAGTATAGTAAAACAACTTGTATATGGGACATTTTCTCGGAGATAGATGATAGAGGAGATTGATGGGCCAGCAAGGAGCCCAAGGTTAGCAATACAACCTGCAGAAATGTGAACACTGCAAAGAGTTGTATGTTCTCTCAGTGTTTGCGTGGGTTCTCAGTTACTGGTATAGGTTGATTAGATTGTGAGCCCTGGGACAGGGGACTGGTCTTGCAAGCACAGTGCAGAGGCTGGGTTATCTGTGGTGCACTGCATAAATAAAGGGAATTTATACCGGTTCGCAACACGCCCGCCGTGGTATTCAACGGCGTGGTTCGCGTCGCGACGCATGGAGAGGGCTCACGGCTGAGCCTCTCCATAAGCGTAAGTCTTTGCGGATATTGCAGCAAAGGCTTACGGTAACACCGCGATCGTGCTAGCACCGATCGCGGTGGTTTTTAAGCGGGCTGAAGGCAAGCTGCCGGCAGCCTCAAAAGATAACGGCGCATGGCGCGCGCATCTTCCTGGGATTGCCGCTCACGTGAAGTCATCGTGGGCGGCATCCTCTCCATGGTGAGCTCGGGTCTTCCGAAGACCCGAGGATATTCCCCCATTGATTATAATTGAATGTGGAAGGAAAATCCCCATAACATGCCATATGTAGTATGGCATGTAATGATAGGATTGATCAGACAACTAGGGTTAAAGTACCCTAGGAGATCTGAAAAATAAATAGTAAAAATAAAAATAAAAAAAAGTTTAAAAAAATATATAAAAAAAACCAAAATTAAATCACCCCCCTTTCCCTAGAACTGACCATAAATAAAATAAAACAGTAAAAAATCATAAACATAGGTATCGACGCGTCCGAAAATTGCCGATCTATCAAAATATGGATACGGTGTTTTCAATGTGTTTAACCCATAACGGAAAACATTACAAGTAAAAAAATTACTATAAAAAGTGATCAAAAGGTCAGAGTCCGTAAAATGATATCATTGAAAATATTATCAATTCGCAAAAAATGACACAACCCAAGCTCCTACCCAAAGTATAAAAAGTTATGAGCGCCAGGAATTGGCAAAATCAAAAACAATAATTTTTGTACAGGGGGTAGCTCTTTACGTGTAAAAATAAAAAAGTTATAGATTTTTGAAGGTGGGGAGTGAAAAATGGACATGAAAAAACAGGAAAGGGCCCGATCCTTAACCGGTTAAATAGTGTGGTCTGTGTAATATCCTCGCACAAAATAGTACAAATTACTACTTCCTGCCACCATTCCGTTAATGGGTTTAGGCAGGGGTCAGGAACCTTTTTTGGCAGAGAGAGCCATAAGCACCAAATATTTTAAAATATACCGTATATTCCGGCGTATAAGACGACCTGGTGTATAAGACGACCCCCATACTTTCCTGTTTAAAATATAGAGTTTAAGATATATTCGCCGTATAAGACTACCCCTTTTCCAACGCATACAAAACACCGGTAAAAATTTAAAAAAAAAACAGATTTGAATTTAACATGGTCCTTTTTTTTATTTTAAATTCTTATGACATGCAGGTATATAGCAGGAAAACTGTCGCTCATAAACATAAGGCATACAACAACAACATTACCATCGTCCATTTTACTGTAAATGTTTATTTATGTTTTATTTTATTAAATATTCCATGCCATGTACTCAGAAGCGGGGAAAAAAATTCCAAATGCAATGAAAATGGTGAAAAAACGCATTTGCGCCATTTTCTTGTTTTAATTTTTGTAAATGTATGAAAACATTATAAAACCTATACAAATTTGGTATCCACTTAATCGTACCAACCCAAAGAATAAAGTAGATCTGTCATTTGGGGCGCTCAGTGAAAGGCGTAATATCCAAGCCCACAAGAAAATGGCGCAAATGCGTTTTTTCACCATTTTCACTGCATTTGGAAATTTTTTCCCCGCTTCCGAGTACATGGCATGGAATATTTAATACCATCAGTATGAAGTGCAATTTTGTTATGCAGAAAACAAGCCGTCACACAGCTCTTTACGTGTAAAAATAAAAAAGTTATAGATTTTTGAAGGTGGGGAGTGAAAAATGGACATGAAAAAACAGGAAAGGGCCCGAAACACACGAAAGAAACACAACTGGATGAGATAAGGAAGGAGAGGTAGGGGGTGCAGCACGGTGCAGAGCTTTGTGGATGAAGGTGATTAGTTCAAATGGAATTTAGAAGATGACGGTCAAACAGTGCAGTCACTGACAGACTGGAGCCATCCGAGTAGTTCCTAGACTGAAAGACGAGTGTGGCTGCTAATAACTACGGTAAATAGTTATGACTAGAGATGAGCGAGTATACTCGTCCGAGCTTGATGCTCGTTCGAGTATTAAGGTACTCGAAACGGCTCGTTGCTTGGACGAGTATTTCCCCTGCTCGAGATCGAGCATTTAATTAAAAAACACAGTGAAGAACAATGAAGAATAGAATAAAAACAGTGAACACAGGGAACACAGGATCATTGAAGAATAGGAACACAGGAACACAGTGAAGAATAGATTACAGATGTTCGGCACATCTGCTTACTTGTCGGAAGATACGCGCGGAACAGTGCAAACAAAATAGTATGTGAAGAACAATATATATGTGTGAAGAACACATTGAAGAACAGGGTGAGCAGGACGGAGACACCAGGGAGCAGCACAGAAACATCGGGGAACAGGACAGAGACATCGGGGAACAGGACAGAGACATCGGGGAACAGGACAGAAACATCGGGGAGCAGCACAGAGACACCGGGGAAGCGGCAGCACGGAGACATCGGGACAGCGGCAGCACGGAGACATCGGGACAGCGGCAGCACGGAGACATGGGGCAGCGGCAGCACGGAGACATGGGGCAGCAGGGAGGCATCGGGCAGCAGGGAGGCATCGGGCAGCAGGGAGGCATCGGGCAGCAGGGAGACATCGGGCAGCAAGCTCTTTACGTGTAAAAATAAAAAAGTTATAGATTTTTGAAGGTGGGGAGTGAAAAATGGACATGAAAAAACAGGAAAGGGCCCGATCCTTAACCGGTTAAATAGTGTGGTCTGTGTAATATCCTCGCACAAAATAGTACAAATTACTACTTCCTGCCACCATTCCGTTAATGGGTTTAGGCAGGGGTCAGGAACCTTTTTTGGCAGAGAGAGCCATAAGCACCAAATATTTTAAAATATACCGTATATTCCGGCGTATAAGACGACCTGGTGTATAAGACGACCCCCATACTTTCCTGTTTAAAATATAGAGTTTAAGATATATTCGCCGTATAAGACTACCCCTTTTCCAACGCATACAAAACACCGGTAAAAATTTAAAAAAAAAACAGATTTGAATTTAACATGGTCCTTTTTTTTATTTTAAATTCTTATGACATGCAGGTATATAGCAGGAAAACTGTCGCTCATAAACATAAGGCATACAACAACAACATTACCATCGTCCATTTTACTGTAAATGTTTATTTATGTTTTATTTTATTAAATATTCCATGCCATGTACTCAGAAGCGGGGAAAAAAATTCCAAATGCAATGAAAATGGTGAAAAAACGCATTTGCGCCATTTTCTTGTGGGTGATTTGAATTTTTAGGTTTTTTTATTATAATTTTTTTTTAACTCTTTTTTATTTTTACCATTTTTCAGGCTCCCTAGGGTACTTTAACCCTAGGTTGTCTGATCGATCCTATCATATACTGCCATACTACATTACAATGTGCTATCAGGAAGTCCCGAGGCTACCATGGAGACGGATCGCTGCTCCCCGATGACGTCATGGGGAGTGATGATCCTAGGCAAGATGGCGGCAGCGGTCGCTGTGATAACACCCAAGATCAGTGCTAGCAGCGATCGCGGGTGTTACTGGTAAGTCTTTGCTGCAAAATGCAGCAAAGACTTACAGGCTATGGAGAGGGCTCAGCCAAAGTCTAAATACTCAGTCTAGACAGTCTTAAACTGCCAGATTTAATACAATGAGGCACATTTACTAAAGGTCCGAACGGCACATTTTTGTTGTGCCGCCTTGCATGCAACACAAATCGGGAGGTGTGGCGGACGGACAACCGGACTGATTCGGACTAAGTGCAGGATTTACAATTCAAATTGTGTCGCAAGACAATGCACTCACATACACCAGATGCAGGAAAATGGACGCACGATCTTGAAGAATCGCGCCAAACTTCATCCTCGTCGGACAATGCCCCAGGTGTCTTGTAGTGATGCTCGCTGATAAATTTGTTGCATTATGAACAACCATGCCACGTTCAAAGGCACTCAAATCACCTTTCTTCCCCATACTGATGCTCGGTTTGAACTGCAGGAGATTGTCTTGACCATGTCTACATGCCCAAATGCACTGAGTTGCCGCCATGTGATTGGCTGATTAGAAATTAAGTGTTAACGAGCAGTTGGACAGGTGTACCTAATAAAGTGGCCGGTGAGTGTAAGTGCCAGGTGAACATGTAGGTTAACTTTATAGGAAATACAGTATTTGCAAGGGCTGTCATTGTACAGTATACACAATAACAAAAGTTGTGATCATACAATAAAAAGTCAATGCAAAAGTAGGCATATAGAAGATTAAAAAATGCTTTCCCATATCTTAGTGCCTTCCTCCTGGGTTGTCTTCCTATCTAGTTTCAATTAGTGAAACCTATATCTGATACATTGCCCTTAAACTTTTGCCAGCGTTTCAGAATATGTTGGCTCCAGTTTACCTCAGATCTTAATGTACAGCAATCACCCATAAATGTGTGCAAAGGGACAAAGGGAAAAGTTGATGACTGTTTTCAGGAGGTAGAATGAGTACAGTAAACTACAAGGTGTATTGGCATAGAGTTTATGGAGAGAGTCAGTAGAGGAAAAAGGTGAGGCTGTGGGGAGTAATTATTTCAGGATTAGGCAATAGACACACGGCAAAGTATACTAAGCTGAAACTACAGTCAGCCAACTGTAAAACTTTCCAATGTTTTGTACACAGATCCGATGAATTATTGTTTTTACCAAGCTTTACTTTATCCTATGCTGATAGAGGGAAAGCAGCAGCCTTGCCATTTAAATAGGAAAATGATTGATAGTCAGGAATGTGCATGCAGTCTCCTATTTGCCTTTTAAATCATGCTATTCTAGCACAGTCTGGGTTTGTCTGCTTTTGTGTTTGCACTGTGGTTTATTGAAATGTCATACCTCCCTGGATCTAAAGGGTTTTAAGCTTCTGTTTATTCAGAGTGTACATAACACTGTGTTAGTGTGGGCACCTGACTTAGCAGTGCTAGACTAGTCCAGCCTTGATAATTATCTCCCATCACCACAGGGTTCAACTGCTCGGAGAAATAGAAGCCTGTCTGTAGCAAAGCGGACGAGGACTGGGCTGTACCTGTAGTCTTATTAACTGGAGACTTAGGAAAAACAGTGCTACTGTTCCTGGTTGTGGTCAACATTATTAAAGGGGATTTACAATGTACCGTATATATTTGTGTATAAGCCGAGTTTTTCAGCACAAAAAATGTACTGAAAAACCTCACCTCGGCTTATACACGAGTCAATAAAAAAAATAAACTTATATACTCACCCTCCGGAGCCCGATGCTCATCCCGGCTACCCTCTTCTGTCTTCCCCACGGCTCCTCTTCTTTCTTTGGTCTTCTGTAACAGCCGGCAGAGACACGCCCATGTTAGGCCAGAGGATAGGGTCAGAGGTCAGAGGATAGGGCCTAACTTACTGATCGGTGGGGGTCTCAGTGATGAGGCCCCCAAACAGATCAAGAAAACGAGGGGTACAATGGGGTCCCACATACCTTTAAGCGTCAGTGCTGTTCAACTGAGGTCACACCTGGCGTAGCTCTGCCTGGCTGAGTGACCGTCCGTCTGATATATCACCCGTATGCATGTAGCCCTGCCCTGCTGAAATGATTTGACCTTCTAAAGCAGAGGCGTCAAACTCAGTTTTGCAGAGGGCCATATTAGCCATATGTTTGACTAAAAAGGGCCAATTGTACATGCATATAAAATAAAGAATATTTTGGGATTCATGTCTCAATTATCAGGCATCAGAAAATTGGAATTTAAATTTAATCTATTTACATATTTAAACAGAATAAAAAAGGCACATAAAATCTAGCTTTATTTGTAAAGTTATCTGCTAACCATTAGATGATATATCAGCCTATCAAACTGTTATAAAACTACTATTTAATGTAATTCTTATTATTCTAATGGGGTTTTTTCATGAAGGAGTGAATCTGAAGCTGAGCCAAACCCGTGTAATTTAGAGAAGATGTAATTACCAATGAGTGACCACAAAGTGAAGACAGCTGTTAGAGTCACATACGTTGGCAGTGGTTGGTAGTGACAGCCTTCTGTGCAGTAATAGTCAAATCAAGATATTCTTAGCCAAAATTACAGCTAGTGGTCATCCGCATTATTATCTGTCGCCTCGATGCACAAGAAAAAGCCATGTGCACAGAACCTCTGCAGCTCTATATGCATAGCCTGTGTCTACAGGCACCAGGGGGAAAAGAAGTTTACACATAAGGCTTTTAATGGTCCATATCTTGATTTTCTTCTGTCTGACAGAAAAAAACTCTGTATGAACTGAGATGAATACATAGGTACAGTAGAGCACTCACTAGAGGCTCTAAAATATGAGTTATTTTTACAGTATAGAAACAATGTTTCTGCAGATGGCAGAACTGAGAATACAGAAAAATGATGAGAAACTAAGCCTTTAAGGGGATAGCAGTTTCCAAAGGATATCAGATCAGGGTTGGGGTCTAATACCAAGGACCCCCCACAAATCAACTGAATTCAGGTAACTGCAACTTGGGTCTTAATCTGAGTGATTAAGGCAACACAAAAATTGAGGATTGCACAAAGAATGGAGCTTTTATTACCCATAGAAAAGCTAACTGGCAGAGTATGCGTTGCTGAACGTCACCATAGAAATGTTACATTTCAGATGTCTTCACAAAGAAGTTTTTAACCTTTTGCAGATGACAGAGATTTGTAATATTTGATGTATGGAACCATCATACAAAATATGATCACCTACAAATTAAAAAAAACAGTTCCAAAACACTAGAATGTTTTCTTATTGCTAATCTGCTGTGGATATTTCTGTAAAGGGGTGATCTGCTGTGGACATTTAATTCAAGGGGGAATCTGCTGTGCATATTTCATTAAAGGGGGTATCTGCTGTGGACATTTCATTCAAGGGGGAATCTGCTGTGTACATTTCATTAAATAGGGACTCTACTGTAGACATTTCTTTAAAAGGAGGCCCTGCTGTAAAGGGGGTCTCTGCAGTCGACATTTCTTTAAAGGGAGCATCTGCTGTGGACATTTCTGTAAAGGGGGCCTCTCCTGTGGACATTTCATTAAAGGGGGTATCTACTGTGGTCATTCCATTAAGGGGGCAACTGCTGTGGATAATTAATTAAAGGTACATCTGCTGTAGACATTGCATTGAAGGGGGCTCTGCTGTGGACATTCATTAAAGGTGTCATCTGCTGTGGACACTTCATTAAAGGGGGACTCTGCTGTAGACATTTCTTTAAAGGGAGGTTCAGCTGTAGACATTTCTGTAAAAGGGGGCTCTGCTGTACACATTTCTGTAAAGGGAGCATCTGCTGTGTACATTTCTGTAAAGGGGAGCTCTCCTGTGGACATTTCATTAAAGGGGGTCCCTGCTGTGGACATTTCTTTACAGTGGGGTTCTGCTGTGGACATTTCATTAAAAGGGGGCTCTGCTGTGGACATTTCTGCTAAGGGGGTCCCTGCTGAAGACTTTAATTTCATTAATGAGATGGAGCTGCTGCTGGACATTTTATTAGAGTAGCGGCTACATTTCCTACCCTAGAGCTTATACCTGAGTCAATAACTTTTCCAATTTTATTTTTGTGGTAAAATTAGGAGCCTTGGCTTATACACGAGTATTTAAAGTATGCGGGAGAGTTCGGCTGCAGAGCACACAGATGCTGCGCCAGGGATAGCAGTCCACATCTCCTACACTGTCTGGGAGATCTAGTCTGGACGGTAGTTGGGATGGAATGTTTTATGCAGTAAGGAAATGTGATCAGTTTTTCTAAATAGATGGGTTATGAGAGCATGTTCATCATTAAATTACTTTTATGAACAGTACAAGATAAAGGATATAGAGTATATAGAGGATATAGAGTAGTACTTAAGTCCTAATGTCCAGGCACATGTGAGTTTGGACGCTGGGGGGCCCTAGTCATGTGAACAGCCTTGGGCCCATGGGACAGTGACTATGGGCGATTTTTTTATATGTTAGTGGTTAAAAGGTTGTACTAAGTTTCAAGAAAGAATCTTTATTCATTTAACCCCTAGAAAATAGAGGGTCAGTTTGCTATTCATGGAGATCACAGATAGCATAACAAGATGGATGTGTAGATAAGCCTTTAGAAAGTTAGGGACTTTTGAAGTCCTTTAGAATGTATATGTGAGCCCCAGGATATTATGAGTCACTTGTGAATATGAAGGAATTACATAACATCAATGGATACAAGTTAATATAATTATGTTATTCTTAATACTGACATCATTTGCAAAAAAAAAACTTCAATTGGTAGGAAATATAAAACAAGGTTAGTGCTGGTGTACGTGCGTGAACTGTAGCCATTTATCTGGCGTTTCAGCTCATTTTGGTATGGGTAAAACCCATTTTAATGGCATGATCAGCATGAGGTTTTGCTGAGAGTGATATTGCTGTCCCAAAGCTAATTAAGCTTGAGTGTGACTGTGCTAATTATCAGGTCCAGAATGAGGTTTCACACCAGGTCTAAATTACACTGTTCTCAGCGGGCCGTGTTTTTTTTTTCCTATCTCCTTGCCCTTGATGGACAACCAATAACCTCTTATTTTCTTCCTGCTAGGTCTCCCAGATGTGCATTGCTTTTTGGATATTAAGAGGAAGAAAATGCATTTTTGTAAAATAAATTAACTCTTCAGGGCTTCTGACGTGGCACAGAAGCCCTTATAAATAACCCCCAAAATGTGCAAATAAATAGGACAGCAGCTGAAACTTTTACAGAATATTTTATTGTTTTAGGGATGCAACGCTAATACAGAATTTAAATAAGTAATAAAATCATACTGCCCCCTCTACACCAGCTGGTTCTCAGATAAAGTGAAATATACTTTTCCCACCATTTTAATGCAGTAAATGTAAACCAACATACAGTATACTAGCCAATTGTGATAAACTTTTAACATTAATCTTATATTGGTCATATTGCATATTGAAGTAAATTGCCAGTATATACACTAAACATGTTTATTGATGCCAGTCTTTCTTAAAGCGTAACTCCAAGGTTATAATGATTTTTACCAAATTGTCATACTCGATTCCCCCTTTAAGTACAAACAGAACAATCTTCATTTTGTGCCCCTTGCCCTTTTCTTTCCAGAGTTATGTCATTTTCTGATATGAAAAATCTAACTGCAGTGAAGACAGTAAGATTCCTACGGGTTTATCCACTGAACACAGTGTACATACAAGATGCATATGGCAACTAGCCTTGCAGCTTTCATCACATGGAGCAGCATGGACACTTTTATATGTGGTAGAAACTAATAGTGGAACAGTTACATGAAGTGTATAATTTGTGCTGTGTGAGGACTAAGAGTGAATAGCTTCTCCACACTGTGCACAAAGTGCTGAGTAGACGGTGGGGGAGAGGGTGCAGCATGAGGTGCAGAGAGAGACAGAGAAAGTTCTGTAGAATCACAGACTGAGATGGGGGGACTCACTATTCTGTGTAAGAGACTTCTGCATCCACAGCAATTAACACATTCAGCTCTGCTACACCTCTCTCTGCAACACACAGAGAGTCACATGACTTCCTCTTCCTTCCTCCTCTGTGAGCAGGGAGGAGCAGCCCCTCCCCTCTTACAGTTTCGTATCTTTTTTTCAACTCTATGGATCATAAAAGAAATCAGCACGGTTGGACGACAAGCTAGTGCAAGTTTAGGCTAAACTGAGGAGGATAGCAAAGAAGCTGCTGCACCTAGGTAATCAAAAAAATAGGGAACGTAGGCATCCCAAGAGCTATTGATTTGTGAAAAAGCAATTGTTGGAGTTGCGCTTTAAATCTCAATCTTTTACTGCAGCAAACATACTCTCACTAGACATGTATGGAATTAGTTTTCCTTGATTACTTTCATCCTTTTCTTTCTTTATGGTAATAGTTGCAAAGCAGTATTCAGAGGAAATGTTGTATGGAAAATATTTGTTTGTTGAAGGATTCTGATAAACAATGAGGAGTCTTGAAAGTATCTCATGTTTAACAATAGTCTCAACTGGAATGTATTGAAGATTTACTTACTGTCAAACAATCAAAATTCAACAAAAAGTGATACAAGCATAACAATAAAGAAAACATCAGATCAGTGCTTAGGTGCCAGCAGCAGATTCCCATTGGGCCACTCATAAAGCACGCTGCTCTGATAACCCTGTTTATTCTAAACTGACCTGTACCATAAATCCGTGACTCAGCTATGTCTGGTCTGTAAATAGTTCAGGAGTCTGCTGTACTGTTGCTGCTTATGACTTGTGAATTAGATGTCCAGGGGTTATGTCTCCATAAAGAGGATGACCCATGGAGAATAATTGTTAGTCCTCGTGGCCCTTTAGTCCTCCTCTGCTGCTGGAAGGAAAAAGAGAAGAAAGAAACATCCAGATGCAGGAAAAGTATTATAGTAAAATGTGTGTGCTTAGTGGAAAGGAATGCTAGCTTTGACAAATAGTCAGAGTTCGGTAGAGCAGAAGTTTCAATAAATTGTATGTGTGTAGGATATCCGGGATCTCCTTGTTACCCCAATAGCAATGTTTCAAGTTGAATTTCAACATTTCAAGTTGTCTTTTATTCAGTTGTTAACAGCATTTTAGTACTGTATTAAATGACATCTGCTATCAGATATAATGATGGTAGACAGCTGTAACTTACCTGCTTGTCCTGTAATCTAAGGGACGGAATCGTTTTAATTTAGTTGCTGGCATTCTTAAAACATAGGCCCAGATCTAATAACCCCTTAACTACGCAGCGCTATTTAGTTAATTTTTCGCTCACTACCTTCAAAAATCTATAATTTTTTAAAATTTTTTCGTGTACAGAGCTGTGTGATGGCTTATTTTCTGCAAAACAAATTTTACTTCTCAGTGACGTTATTTATTATTTTATGACGTGTAAGTGGAAAGCGTGAAAAAATGCCAAATGTGGCAAAATTAGTGAAAAAATGAATTTGCATAACTTTCTTGTGGGCGACTTTCACTGTGCACTCCAAATGATATGTCTACTTTATTCTTTGGTGTGGTACGATCACAGTTAAAACAATTTTATATAGATTTCATTGTGTTTTAATAAATTTTCAAAAATTAAAAAAAAATTGTACAAAAAAAAATGGTTTTGCCATCTTTTGAGGCTAATAACGTTTTCATACTTGTATACTAAGCTGTGTAAGATGGAATTTTTTGCCAGATGAGCTCACATTTGCATTACCACCATTTTGAGGACTGTGCAAACTTTTGATCACATTATATTACATTTTTTATGTGATGTAAAATGGTGTAAAAGTGGCGTTTCAGATTATTTTCAGTCATGGGGTTCCCCAACTGTTTTTATATTTTGTTAGATTGGGCATTTTGGGATGTGGCAATACCTTACAAGTTTGTGGGTTTTACTGTTTATTGAGTTTTATATCAATTCTAGGGAAAAGGGGGGTTGAATTTGAATTTAATTTTTTTTTCACTTTTTTTTAGACCATCTAGGGTTTCATTTACCACCTAGGGATTCATTACAATGCGCCACTGGCACTTTCGGGGATCGCGTCAGGACAGGTAAGTAAATGTAGCCCAGTATCTTTTCTATATGACAATTGATCAGTGAAAAACGCATTCCGTTTGCATGTGTATGTGAGTGCAATGCGTCTCCATAGATGGGGTGCGTACCTTGCAAAAGTAGAGCCGGGCGCCATTTTAATACATCAGGCTTTGCTTTCAGGAGACTGACCTCCGATGCCGACAGTCGTGCTTGCGGCAGAATTAGTAAATCCCCCCCAATGGGTCAGAGTGCAATGCAATTTCCTGCACGTCATTTACACGCGCATGAAAAACGCAAGTGTGAAAGGGGCCTTGTCCTGTAGAGGAGATACCATAAATGATGATTATAAGCCTGGGGACACACAGAATCACTTCAGGTTAGTCACTGCAGGGATTTACTAAAGCAGCATCAGATCCATCTATAAACACACTAGCACAAAATAGGTTCAATGCAAGGTTGAAAGTGGGTCCAGACACACTGGAATAGCAGTTATCTGCTGCAGTTGGGTCTGCTGGACTATATCAGCAACAGAAACTCTGCAGCAAACCCAGCACATGTCCCCAATCTTAAAGAGCAAAACTTCTAAGCACTGTATCTGCTTTGTAGAACAACTCAAGGCTAAGCACTTATATTGTACAGTAAAACATGTTCCAAGAATGGACTATGTCACGGGAAAATTGCTCTGATAACATGGCCTCAGGATCATTACTTCTTGGATTCTCACACCTCCATCATTCATATACGTAGCAGCAAAACCTACATGTCACAGGGAAATGATATAAAATTGTGCAAGGCATTGGAAAAAAATGCTTTTATGTTTCATTAGAGCAGATAATGCATATAATTCATTGTTATAAAAGTGACATATTTTCTGTACCGCTCTGGCAAAACTGCCCTAGTGTAAATTTTCCTGTCTTCATTTTCCTATTAACTTCAGTGGGTACAATCTCATAAACTGGATGACATAAGGCTTCTAAGACACAGGCAATGTCAAAAGCACATTGCTAGATATGTATTAAAACTTTTGTATTTAAACATTTTGTATTTTAGTGGGAAATTATATATATATATTTTTTTTACATGCACTTCTAGTATGTTTTTTTCCTCTTCTCTTTACTTCTAAGAATGTATGTTTTAGCTTATTATTAGCAATCATTGAGTTTGCACATGTGGAGACACATTATTATAACCAGTGCACAAAGCTTATGTATTGTCGTAATTTATATATATTACTAGGAAATGCAGTGATAAATAAGTTGAAAACAAATAATATTGTGTGACAGTGACATCTTCATTACTATGTATCAAATTATTCTAAGAAGTCAACAGCTAAAGTAACACAGTAAATGGAAGACAAAGAGGAGAGGGTGTAGCAGAAGTTTCCATTTGTCCTTGTGTCTACAGTTTGTGAGAGGGAGGGACAAGGAGTGAGGGGTATCTGACGGGTACAGACTGATGAACATAGCATTTCCAGCAAGAATCTGCCCACTTTACAGGTATAAAGGGAGCAAAGGGGCATCACAACAGACATGTAGAGGAATGAAGCAGCGGTGAAGGAATGAGGAAGGTCTATTGCGTAATACGTTTTATAACAGGATTTCCCCAGCATGGTCTTTGGTTTACCCCCTCCACTCTTATTTTATCATCTTAAAATGAGTCAATTTGATTTTCTATGGCTATTACTCTAATAACTTTATGGGAGGGTCAAAGGGCATCCCCAAACCCACAAACCCCAGACTTTGGTATGTAAACCCTTTACAATGGCTCCCTCTTGGTCCCCATTGGTGACCCATGAATCCCAATCCCAGTGGAAACACCGGCTTACACCTTTTGGTTTAATAGTCCCTAGACAATGACCAAGGCATTCAGCATAAAGGCATACATCTGGTAATAGAAGACAAGTTGAGCATCCAGCACTCATGTTCTTTAAGGTTAAAAATCCATTTTCTTTATTTAACTCCGTAAAAATACAAAAATATGACATATAGAACAAAAGAAGTAGTAAGCTTCCATACAAATAAAAAATAAAGCACAGATGGACCTACGCGTTTCATACGTTACATATTTCGTCCTTAGTCATGGTCTGACAAAAGTGAATTCACACTGGATGGGTGAGCTGTATACTTTTTTTGTTATTTCTCCTAGTTATACATCTGGTAATGCTAGTGTTTTCACTGACATTCTTCTGCTTTTAAATGTATGAATAAGGAGATTTGTGGACTTTTCCCCCAAATAGGTTGAGTTGCTGACCAATGTACACATTGAAAAATACATAACCACCAATATTTTTAGCTTAGTACCTACAACGCACCTAAAGGACCTACAGTATCACGCTGGTGGTCTAATAAATACATCTGCATTTACAAGTTCTTCATTTATATACGGTACACTTCGCTATTACAAATTGGAAGAAAATAGATTGTGGAGTGTAAGTATTCTAACCCCAAACAATAATAATAATAACCCTGATAATGTAAAATGGGAATATGTTTCCATCTGTGGGGCATGAAATAAAGTGTATCCAGCAGACAGGGCTAGAAGTGATTGCTTTGTGGCTCCATACAGGGAAAGTGTATGCCCAGACATAAAGGGCATTTCCAGTTATTTAACGGCTACTTTGTCCTTTTGGTTGAGATTTCTTATCACTGGGCCTAGAGCAGATCTGACTAGCTTATAACCATTGTTGTCTGGTTTGGTCGGCACTCGGAGATTCTTACCTCGTGCTCGTGGATAGGGGTAAAGGTATCCAATAGAAGAAATGATCCCGGCACTTCGAGGTAGATCAGGCAGCTGATGAAGGCTCGGTCAGAGCCGAAAAACGCGTTTACCGCGATATGCTTTGTATCATTTTGAAAATTTGATAATTAAAAACCAATATATAATTGATCTACCTCGAAGTGCCGGGATCATTTCTTCTATTGGATAGCTTATAACCATGTCTGTGCTCACTGACCTTTGATGTCTAGATCCGTGCCTTTGTGTGACGAATGTGGAACAATGGAGAACTGTTGCATGTTTATGGTAAGATGTACTGTAAAATGGCTTAACCTGCTGAATTGTCCTGTGGAATTATGTCATTACTATTCTGGGTAAAAATTAGTTTCGGAACTGTTTCATCTCTGTTCTCTGGACGTAGAAAAGTCCTCCAGTCATTCGTGATCCCTCCATCAGATAACATCTTCCCTTTGTTTCTTTTTGTCTGAGTTACTGCGTTAATTTTCTGCTTTTCCATTCTCTTCTGATCCTGCTAATTATGCCTTAAATTCTTATACCTCTATGCATTTTCATTTGAGTTTAATAATGAGGATTTTAATTATAATTTTAATGCTTTGGTTCTGCTGTTCTATTTTATATTAAATTGCAGTTTCTTTTATTACTCTTCGCGGATGTAATCTCATTAACTGTTTTGCTACCAGAGCTCTGCAAAATGATTCGTTTCAGCATAACTACATTTGATATTATGATTAAGAGTGATAAGTGAACTGTCTGGGATATCAAGAGTTAAAAAAAAGATCTTAAGTCTGGCAAAGAAAAGAGTGTCTTACCCATTAATTCTAAAATTGTGCAAGATGAGCAATTCATAATGAATAATATAAAATATAATGAATAATAATATAAAACTATCATAGTATTTCAGATGTGCATACACAAGCATAGATATATATATATTTTTAAATGTATTTATATATATGTATATGGTTATGAAAATGAGACATACAAAGCGGAGACTCTAATGTAATATTGCACCGTGCAGACAACACCTTGGTATGCAATCAAGTTCTAGGCTCTGCATTTCAAAACGTGTATGGTAAAAAGTGAATTTGAGAGGGCTCAAAAATGAACAACCCACAATGAAAGGCTAAAAAAAATTGGGATTGTTCAGCAGGGGAAAAAGTTAGTGCAGATACATGTGAGTTTGTGGTGCAACTGTGTACACAGATTGATTAAGAGTGCATGACACTCCCCCGCGGCAGTACTTACCTTCCCTTGTTCCAATGGCGGCCCCGTCGCTAGGGTGGGTGCGTCGGTGTTCTGAGCTTTAAAAGGCCGGTGTGCTGATAATTGGCGCTGGCAGGCAGCCTTCCCTGTTAAGTTCCCGGCCCCTTCATGTGTCCCCTGCCTCTGAGAAAGCTTCCCCTGTGTGATTTTTGCGATCATTGTGATTTCCTGTTGTGATCTTGAATCCTGCTCCTGACTCTGCTCCTGTGCTCCCTGTCCTGGCCTCCTGCCTGACTATGACTCCGCCTCGGTCCCACCATTCTGTACCTCGCCTTGGCCGCCACCACAAGCAAAGTCGCGCCTGTGGAGCGAACTGGTGGTATCCCGCCATTGGAAGTCCAACCCGCTCTGCGGCAGGCTCAGGTGAAAACCGGGTGCCACTTAGATTCTGCTCCCACGTGTCGGTTTACACTAAGTTACAGTGAAGAACTGCTACCCGCCACCTTTGATCACAGAACTCTTCAATGTGGTACCAAGGTTTTCACCAAATTGGACCTGCGGGGGATCATATAATCTCATCCGCATCTGAGAAGGCGATGAATGGAAAACCACCTTCAATATCAAGATGGGCACTTCGAGTACCTTGTTACGAATCTTCCACCTTCTTCCGGAAATACTGTAATGTGGGTGGTCAAAGACTGTTTTTTTCTAAGATGTCCCATGTCATTCCTGTGCCTGGCCTACCGTCATCTCCTCATCCGCAGTCTAATGGACAAGTGGAGAGAGTTAATCAGACTCTGGGCTGCAATCTCCGCCATTTTGTCTCTGTCCCACAGGACGAGACAACCCTGTTGGCGTGGGCAGAATTTTCCTATAATTCCTTGGATTCTGAACCTGCCAGTTCTGCCCCTTCTTCAATGTCTATGGACATCATCCACGGCCACCTCTTCCTTCTGATGTTCCTGCCGTGGAAGAGTTGGTTCGAGAAATCCATCTGGGAGCAGACTTGTCTTTTCCTACTTCAGGCGTCTGCTCAAACCAAAACCCAGGCTGACAAAAAGCGCAGGCTCCCTCCGATCTTCTCTCTGGGTGATGAAGTGTGGCTGTCCTCCAGGTATGTCTGACTGAAGATTTCCAGCTACAAGCTTGGTCCTCGCTTCCTGGGTCCATTTGAAGTACTGAAGCGCATTAATACTGTGGCTTCATTTTCCGCCCACTATGTGCATCCCAAACTCTTTTCATGTCTTTTCATGTCCCGATGCTGAAGCCTGTTATCCTGAATCGCTTTTCCTGGCAAGTACCTCCTCCTGAGACTGATGTCACTGATGTTTTCAAGGTCAAAGAGGTCCTTGATATGAAGACGGTCAATTTTTTTCTTGTCGTCTGGAAAGGGTTGAGGCTAGAGGAGAGGTCTTGCGATCCCGAGGACAGCATCCTGTATCGTGCTCTTCTGCTCTGATTCCTCCAGTCCAAGAAGAGGGGGAGGCTGAAAGGTCTCATGGGTGCTCCTGCAACCCATGTTCCAGGTTGCAGGCGCAGCTGTGTGCCTCCCCGCGCCCCTGGAGCTCCGTGGCAGCACTTGCCTTCCCTAGTTCCAGCGGCGGTCCCTTCGCTCCAACGCAGGTCCCCGCCACCTAGGGTGCACACGCCGGCGTTCTGAGATGAAAAGGGCCAGCACATGATAATTGCAACTGGCTGGCCACCTTCCCTGTTAAATTCTCGGACCATTCCTGTGTCCCCTGCCAGATCTTTGAGTCCATGAGAAAGCTTCCCCTGTGTTATTCCTGCATTTATTTCGATTTCCGGTTGTGACCTCAATTCCTGCTGCTGACTCCGATTCTCTGCCACCTGTCCAGACCGTCTGCCTCATCCCTGGCTCCTGTCCTGACCTCCTGCCTGACCACGACTCAGCCTCCATCCAACGATTCTGTACCTCACCTTGACGGCCACCGCGAGTAAAGTCGCGCCTATGGAGTGACCCGGTGGTATCCATCCGCAGTAAGTTCAACCCACTTTGTGGCGAGCTCTGGTGAAAACCGGGTGTCACTTAGACTTTGTTCCCAGGTGTCAGCTTACGTCATCTCTCGTGGTGGTACAGTGGGTCCCCTACCCCTGACTCCTGACACAAAGCAAGTACAATGAAAACTAATGCACACTGCAACAGTTTTAACAGATTTAGGCGAAGGTGCTTATGAGTTTGGAAGGGCAATTGGACATAGACAGTTATTACCACACACCCCCTTCCCATCTTTGGTCATTTTATGGACATGAATGGCAGATGTTGAGGTAAAATACATATTCGGAACAAGGGTATAAATTACCTAATATCCAGCCCCACCCACACCCACTTACACAAACAATACAAAAAAAGCAAGTAAAGCAAGTAAAGCAAGTCGCCACTCCAGAACGTAAAACTGCTTATGTTAACCAACATTTTGGGCTCAGTTCAGCAATTCTGTGTTGAAACATGTAAATCCAAAATAAATGTCGGTCACAACAGACCTATTAGACTTTCCAGTGTCAATCTATGTAGAGTTTGAATCCAAAGATTTTTTCACAAAAAAACAATGTATTAATACAATAAAACAGAATAAAAAGTAAATGCGCCATAAAACCTATATAATTTAGAAATCAGACAACCAGGCGATGCATTTGGCAATTAACATTCAAAATTTCCTCAAAAATATGTACAAATCCAGAATACTTATATAAAGAAAATATACTTTCCTAAAACAGCAAGATGTGAGGAGATCATACAGACCCCACACCAATATATTCACCAAAATATGCAGCAAAGGGAACGTTAAATCCACAGAGGACACCAAACTATTTTTGCAGAAAATTGCACTGGGCGTTACACAGATCTATCATTGTATGATCCTTACACAATGGTAACCCAAATAAATAACTATATATCCATAAACCAAGCTAATGAGATAGCAACAGTCACTTTTAGCTGTGCGCCATTGTATTATCCGCACATTAACAGAACCCTCCGCGCTTCATAAGAATTTGGGTGAGAACGTCATAACATAGGTGTAAATAATGGACGATGGTGTGAAATAAAATCTTTATTACAGAACATGTGTGTGTTTTTTGTGTTTCATATATCTTTATGGACATGTTCTGGGTTGCGGTGTTAATATATAATAGTGACATTAGGCGAAGAGGATCGAATGTTCATCGTATCAGTCAATTTTCGCAAAAACCTAAGTAAAGTGGCGGGTGAGTGTAAGTGCCAGGTGAACATGAGTTAACTTTATAGGAAATACGTATTTGCAAGGGTGCGTCATTGTACAGTATACACCATAACAAAATTGTATCATACAATAAAAAGTAATGCAAAAGTAGGCATATAGAAGATTGAAAAATGCTTTCCCATATCTAGTGCCTTCCTCCTGGGTTGTCTCCTATCTAGTTTTGAATTAGTGAAAACCTATATCTGATACATTGCCCTTAAACTTTTGCCAGCGTTTCGAATATGTTGGCTCCAGTTTACCTCAGATCTAATGTACAGCAATCACCCATGAATGTGTGCAAAGGGACAAAGGGAAAGTTGATGACTGTTTTCAGGAGGTTAGAATGAGTACAGTAAACTACAAGGTTGTATTGGCATAGAGTTATGGAGAGAAGTCAGTAGAGGAAAAGGTGAGGCTGTGGGGAGTAATGATTTCAGGATTAGGACAATAGACACACGAACGCAAGTATGACTAGCTGAACTACAGTCAGCCACTGTACAACTTTCAATGTTTTGTACACAGATCCGATGAATTAATTTTTTGAATAATTACCAAGCTTTATCTTTACCTATGCTGATGAGGGAAAGCAGCAGCCTTGCCAATTTTAAATAGAAATGATTGATAGTCAGGAATGTGCATGCGTCTCCTATTTTGCCTTTTAAATCATGCGTATTCTAGCACAGTCTGGGTTTTGTCTGCTTTTGGTGTTGCCTGTGTTTATTGAATGTCAACCTCCCTGGATCTAAAGGGGTTTTAAGCTTCGTTTATTCAGAGTGTACATAACACTGGTTAGTGGGCACCTGACTAGCAGTGCTAGAGACTAGAGTCAGCCTTGATAATTATCTCCCACTCACCACGGGTTCAACTGCTCGGAGAAATAGAAGCCTGTCTGTAGCAAAGCGACGAGGGACTGGGCTGTACCTGTAGTCTTATTAACTGGAGACTTAGGAAAAACAGTGCTACTGTTCCTGGTTGTGGTCAACATTATTAAAGGGGATTTACAATGTCCCGTATATATTTGTGTATAAGCCGAGTTTTTCAGCACAAAAAATTACGAAAAACCTCACCTCGGCTTATACACGAGTCAATAAAAAAATAAACTTATATACTCACCCTCCGGAGCCCGATGCTCCATCCCGGCTACCCTCTTCTGTCTTCCCCACGGCTCCTCTTTTCTTTGGATTCTGTAACAGCCGGCAGAGACGCGCCCATGTTAGGCCAGAGGATAGGGTCAGAGGTCAGAGGATGGGCCACAACAACCACGATCGGTGGGGTCTCAGTGATGAGGCCCCCAAACAGATCAAGAAAACGAGGGTGTACAATGGGGTCCCACTACCTTTAAGCGTCAGTGCTGTTCAATGAGGTCACAACCTGGCGTAGCTCTGCCTGCTGAGTGACCGTCCTCTGATATTCACCCGTCTGCATGTAGCCTGCCCTGCTCCAATGATTTGACCTTCGAAAGCAGAGGCGTCAGACTCAGTTTTGGCAACGGGGCCATATTAGCCATATGTTTGACTCTAAAAAGGCCAATTGTAACATGCATATAAATAAAGAATATTTTGGATTCGTCTCAATTATCAGGCATCAGAAAAATAGAATTTAAATTTAATCTATTTACATATTAAACAGCATAAAAAAGCACATAAAATCTAGCTTATTTGTAAAGTTATCTGCTAACTATTAGATGATATATCGGCCTATCAAACTGTTATTAAAACTACTATTTTAATGTATTCTTATTCTAATGGGGTTTTTTCATGAAGGTAGTGAATCTGAAGCTGAGCCAAACCGTGTAATTTAGAGAAGATGTAATTACCAATGAGTGACCACAAAGTGAAGACAGCTGTTAGAGTCACATACGTTGGCAGTGGTTGGTAGTGACAGCCTCTGTGCAGTAATAGTCAAATCAAGATATTCTAGCCAAAATTACAGCTAGTGGTCCTCACGCATTATTATCTGTCGCCTCGATGCACAGAAAAAGCCATGTGCACAGAACCTCTGCAGCTCTATATGCATAGCCTTGGTCTACAGGCACCAGGGGGAAAAGAAGTTTACAATAAGGTTTTTAATGGTCCATATCTGATTTTCTTCTGTCTGACAGAAAAAAAAACTCTTGGTAGAACTGAGATGAATACATCAGGTACAGTAGAGCACCTACTCACTAGAGGCTCTAAAATCTAGTTATTTTTACAGTATAGAACAATGGTTTCTGCAGATGGCAAACTGAGAATACAGAAAAATGATGAGAAACTAAGCTTTAAGGGATAAAGCATTCCAAAGGATGGTAGCAATATCAGATCAGGGTTGGGGTCTAATACCAGGACCCCCCACAAATCAACTGAATTCAGGTAACTGCAACTTGGGTCTTAATCTGAGTGATTAAGGCAACACAAAAATTGGGGATTGCACAAAGAATGGAGCTTTATTACCCTAGAAAGCTAACTGGCAGACGTATGCGTTGCTGAACGGACCATAGAAATGTTACATTTCAGATGTCTTCACAAAGAAGTTTTTAACCTTTTGCAGATGACAGAGATTTGTAATATTTGATGTATGGAACCATCATACAAAATATGATCACCTACAAATTAAAAAAAACTGTTCCAAAACACTAGAACTGTTTTTCTTATTGCTAACTGCTGTGCATATTTCATTAAAGGGGGCATCTGCTGTGGACATTCATTCAGGGAATCTCTGTGTAAGTCATAATAGGGGATTACTGTAGACATTTCTCTATTTCTTATTTTTAAAAGGAGGCCCCTGCTGTAAAGGGGGTCTCGCAGTCGACATTTCTTAAGGGAGCTCTGCTGTGGACATTTCTGTAAAGGGGGCCTCTCCTTGGACATTTCATTAAGGGGGTATCTACTGTGGTCATTCTTAAGGGGGCAACTGCTGTGGATAATTAATTAATGGTACATTGCTGTAGACATTGCATTGAAGGGGGCTCTGCTTGTGGACATCATTAAAGGTGTCATCTGCTGTGGACACTTCATTAAAGGGGGACTCTGCTGGAGACTTTCTTTAAAGAGGTTCAGCTGTAGACATTTCTGTAAAAGGGGGCTCTGCTGTAGACATTTCTGTGAAAGGGAGCATCTGCTGTGTACATTTCTGTAAAGGGGAGCTCTCTGTGGACATTTCATTAAAGGGTCCCTTGGGGACATTCTTTACAGTGGGGTTCTGCTGTGGACATGTTCATTAAAAGGGGGCTCTGTGTGGACATTTCTGTAAGGGGGTCCCTGCTGAAACTTCTAATTTCATTAATGAGACGGAGCTGCTGCTGGACATTTTATTAGAGTAGCAGCTCATTCCTACCCTAGAGCTTATACACTGAGTCAATAACTTTTCCAATTTTATTTTTTGGTTAAAATTAGGAGCCTTGGCTTATACGAGTATTTAAAAGTATGCGGGAGAGTTCGGCTGCAGAGCACCTAGATGCTGGCCAGGGATAGCATCCACATCTCCACACTGTCTGGGAGATCTAGTCTGAGGTAGTTGGGATGGAATGTTTTATGCAGTAAGGAAATGTGTCAGTTTTCTAAATAGATGGGTTATGAGAGCATGTTCATCATTAAAATTACTTTTATGAACAGTACAAGATAAAGGATATAGAGTATATAGAGGATATAGAGTAGTATCTAAGTCCTAATGTCCAGGCACATGTAAGTTTGGACGCTGGGGGCCCTAGTCATGTGAACACCTTGGCCCATGGGACAGTGACTATGGGCGATTATTTTTATTGTTAGTGGAAAAGGTGTACTAAGTTCAAGAAAGAATCTTTATTCATTTAACCCTAAAAATAGAGGGTCAGTTTGCTATTCATGGAGATCACAGATAGCATAACATAACAAGTTAGGGACTTTTCGAAGTTCTTTAGTAATGTCTATGTGAGCCCCAGGATATTATGATCACTTGTGAATATGAAAATGATTACCTAACATCAATGGATACAAGTTATATAATTATGTTATTCATTACATGACATCATTTGCAAAAAAAAAAACTTCAATTGGTAGGAAATATAAAACAGGTTAGTGCTGGTGTACGTGCGTGAACTGTAGCCAATTTATCTGGGTTTACAGCTCATTTTGGTATGGGTACACCCATTTTAATGGCATGGATCAGCAGAGGTTTGCTGAGAGTGAATTGCTGTCCCAAATGCTAATTAACGTTGAGTGTGATGTGCTAATTATCAGGTCCAGAATGAGGTTTCACACCAGGTCTAAATACACGTTCTCAGCGGGCCGTGGTTTTTTTTTCCTATCTCCTTGCCCTTGGATGGACAACCAATAACCTTTATTTTCTTCGCAGCTCGGTCCTCCCCAGATGTGCATTGCTTTTTGGATATTAAGGAAGAAAATGCTTTTTGTAAAAAATTACTCTTCGGGCTTCTGACATGGCGCAGAAGCCCTTAAATACACCCCCAAATGTGCAAATAAATGGACAGCAGCTGAAAATTTTGCTGAAATTTTATGTTTTAGGGATGCAGCCTAATACAGAATTTCTTTTAAATAAGTAATAAAATCATACCTACCCCTCTAGACCAGCTGGTTCTCAGATAAAGTGAAATATAGTTTTTGTCCACCCTTTGTAAGCCAGTAATGTAAACACACATACAGTATACTGTACTAGGCCAATGTGATAACTTTTACCATTAATCTATATTAGTCATATGGTATATTGAAGTAAATTGGCCAGTATATACACTAAAATGTTTATTGATGCCAGTCTTCTTAAAGCGTAACTCCGAGGTTTAATGATTTTACTAATCATCTCATATTGATTCCCCCTTTAAAACAACCAGAATGATTGTCATATTGTGCCCTTTCCCTTTCTTTGCAGAGTTATGTCATTTTTGTTTGAAGACACTTGTCGAAGAACCTAACTGCAGTGAAGACAGTAAGATTCCTACGGGTTTATCCACTGAAACTGCACATATAATACAAGATCTATATGGCCCTAGCCTTGCAAGCTTCATCACATGGAGCAGCATGGACCCTTTTACATGTGGGTAGAACTAACAGTGTAAAGTTACATGAAGTGTATATTTTGTGTGTGTGAGGACTAAGAGTGAATAGCTTCTCCACACTGTGCACAAAGTGCTGAGTAGAGGTGGGGAGAGGGTGCAGCATGAGGTGCAGAGAGAGACAAGAAAGTTCTGTAGAATCACAGATGAGATGGAGGGACTAGACAGGGAAAATCTTACCCACCTACTTTCTGTAAGCACTTCTCTTCTCCACAGCAATAAACACATTCAGCTCTGCTACCCCTCCTCTGCAACACACAGAGAGTCAATGACTTCCTCTTCCTTCCTCCTCTGTGAGCAGGAGGAGCAGCCCCTCCCTCTTCATTTCGTATCTTTTTTCAACTCTATGGATCATAAAAGAAATCAGCACGGTGGGACGACAAGAGTGCAATTTAGAGGCTAAAGCTGAGTAGGATAGCAAAGAACTGTCTGCACTAGGTAACTCAAAAACAAAGGGAACGTAGATCCAAGAGCTATTGATTCGTGAAAAAGCAATGTTTGAGGTTGCGCTTTAAATTCTCAATCTTTACTGCAGCAAAATACTCTCACTAGACATGTATGGAATTAGTTTTCCTTGATTACTTTCATCCTTCTCTTTCTTATGGTAATAGTTGCAAAGCAGTATTCAGAGGAAATGTGTACAGAAAATATTGTTTGCTGAAGGATTCTGATAAACAATGAGGAGTCTTGAAAGTATCTCAGTGTTAACATAGTCTGCACTGGAATGTATTGACAGATTTATTTACTGTCAAAATCAAAAATTCAACAAAACGTGATACAAGCATAACAATAAGAAAAACATCAGATCAGTGCTTAGGTGCCAGCAGCAGATTCCCATTGGGCCATCATAAAGCACGCTGCTCTGATAACCTTTTATTCTAAAACTGACCTGTACGATAAATCCGCGGCTCAGCTATGTTCTGGTCTTGTGAATAGTTCAGGAGTATGCTTGTACTGTTGCTGCTTATGACTTGTGAATTAGATGTCCGGGTTTTCTCCATAAAGAGGATAACCCATGGAGATACTAAGCTTGTTAGTGTCTCGGGCCCTCTAGTCCTCCTCTGCTGCTTAAAGGAAAAAGAGGAAGAAAGAAACTCCAGATGCAGGAAAGCTATTATAGTAAAATGTGTGTGCTTAGTGGAAAGGAATTCTAGCTTTGACAAATAGTCAGAGTTCGGTAGAGCAGAGTTTCAATAAATTGTATGTGTAGGATATCCGGGATTCCTTGTTACCCCAATAGAAATGTTTCAAGTTGAATTTCAACATTTCAAGTTGTCTTTTATTCAGTTGTTAAACAGCATTTTTTATATAGTAATGTATTAAATGACATCTACTATCAGATATAATGATGCTAGACTGCTGTAACTTACCATGCTTCCTGTAATCTAAGGGACGGAAGCGTTTTCTTAGTTGCTACATTCTTAAAACATAGGCCCAGTCTAATAAACCCCTTAAGAAGCAGCGTTTTTTCGTAAATTTATCGCTCACTACTCTAAAAATCTATAATTTTTTTTCATTTTTCCGTGTACAGAGCTGTGTGATGGCTTATTTTCTGAAAAACAAATTTTACTTCTCAGTGCGTATTTATTATTTATGGTGTGTAAGAGTGAAAGCTGAAAAAATGCCAAATGCAAATTAGTGAAAAAAATGAATTTGCGACTTTCACTGTGCACTCCAAATGATATTCTACTTTATTCTTTGGTGTGGTACGATCACAGTTAATACCAATTTTATATAGATTTCATTGTGTTTTAATAAATTTTTCAAAAATTACAAAAAAATTGTAGTACCAAAAAAAATGGTTTCGCCATCTTTTGAGGCTAATAACGTTTTCATACTTGTATACTAAGTTGTGTAAGATGGAATTTTTTGCAGATGAGCTCACATTTGCATTACCCACCATTTGAGACTGTGCAACCTTTTTGATCACATTATTACATTTTTATGTGATGTAAAATGGTGTAAAAGTGGCATTTCAGGTATTATTTCAGTCATGGGGTTCCCCAACCGTTTTATATTTGTTGATCGGGCATTTTGTGGATGTGGCATACATTACAAGTTGTGTGGTTTTACTGTTTATTGGAGTTTTATATCATTCTAGGGAAAAGGGGGGTTGAATTTGAATTTAATTTTTTTTCACTATTTTTTAGACCATCTTTGTGTTCACTACCACCATAGGATTCATTACATGCGCCACTGGCACTTTCGGGGATCGCGTCAGGACAGGTAAGTAAATGTAGCCACCAGTATCTTTCTATGCAATTGATTCAGTGAAAACGCATTCCGTTGCATGTGTATGTGAGTGCAATTCCGTTTTTAATGTGTCTCCATGGATGGGGTGCGTACCTTGCAAAAGTAGAGCCGGGCCCATTTTATACATTAGGCTGGCGCTTTCAGGAGACTGACCTCCGATGCCGACAGTCGTGCTTGCGGCAGAATTAGTAAATCCCCCCAATGGGTCAGAGTGCATGCAATTTCTGCACGTCATTACACGGCGCATGAAAAACGCAAGTGTGAAAGGGGCTCTTGTCCTGTAGAGGAGATACCATAAATGATGATTAATACGCCTGGGACACACGAATCACTTCAGGTTAGTCACTGCAGGGATTTACTAAAGCAGCATCAGATCCATCTAAAACACACTAGCACAAAATAGGTTCAATGCAAGGGTGAAAGTGGGTCCAGACACCTGGAATAGCAGTTATCTGCTCAGTTGTGTGTCTGCTGGACATATCAGCAACAGAAAACTCTGCACGCAAACCCAACACGTGTCCCCTTCTTAAAGAGCAAAACTTCTAAGCACTGTACCTGCTTTGTAGAACAACTCAAGCTAAGCACTTATATTGTACAGTAAAACCTGTTCCAGAATGGACTAGTCACAGAAATTGCTCTGATAACATGGCCTCAGGATCATTACTTCTTGGATTCCACACCTCCATCATTCATATACGTAGCAGCAAAACCTACATGTCACAGGGGAAAAAAAAAAAATTGATTCATAAAATTGTGCAATGCATGGAAAAAAATGCTTTATGTTTCATTAGAGCAGATAATGCATATAATTCATTGTTATAAAAGTGACATATTTCTGTACTGCTCTGGCAAACTGCCCCTAGTGTAAATTTTCTGTCTTCATTTTCATATTAATTCAGTGGGTACAATCTCATAAACTGGATGACATAAGGCTTCTAAAGAACAGGCAATGTCAAAAGCACATTGCTAGATATATTAACCTTTTGTATTTAAAAATTTTGTATTTTGTGGGAAATTATATATTATTATTTTTTTTTTTACATGCATGCACTTTTTTTTTTTTTCTCTCTTCTCTTTACTTCTAAGAATGTATGTTTTACGCTTATTAGCAATCATGAGTTTGCACATGTGGAGACACAATTATATAACCAGTGCACAAAGCTTATATGTATTGTCGTAATTTATACTATTACTAGGAATGCAGTGATAAATAAGTTTAAACAAATAATTATTGTTGACATGACATCTTCAATACTATGTATCAAATATTCTGAGAAGTCAACAGCAAAGTAATACAGTTAAATGGAAGACAAGGAGGAGGGGGTGTAGCAGCAGTTTCCATTTTGTCCTTGTATCAACAGTTTGTGAGAGGGAGGGACAAGGAGTGAGGGGTATCTGATGGGTACAGAATGCTCAACATAGCATTTCCAGCCAAGAATCTGCCCTTTACAGGTAATAAAGGGAGCAAAGGGGCATCAACAACAGACTGTAGAGGAATGAAGACAGCGGTGAGGAATGAGGAAGGTCTATTGCACACGTTTTATAACAGGATTCCCCAGCATGGTCTTTGGTTACCCCCTTCACTCTTATTTTATCATCTTAAAATGAGTCATTTGATTTCTATGGCTATTACTCTAATAACTTTATTTATGGGAGGTTCAAAGGGCCAAGGCATACCCAAACCCACAAACCCCAGACTTTGGTATGTAAACCTTTACAATGGCTCCCTCTTGGTCCCCATTGTGACCCATGAATCCCAATCCAGTGGAAACCCGGTTACGCCTTTTGGTTTAATAGTCCCTAGACAATGATTAAGGCATTCCGCATAAAGGCATACATCTGGTAATAGAAGACAAGTTGAGCATCCAGCACTCATGTTCTTTAAGGTTAAAATCCATTTTGCTTATTTAACTCCGTAAAAATACAAAAATATGACATAGAACAAAGAATAGTAAGCTTCCATACAAATAAAAAATAAAGCACAGAGTGACCTACGCGGTTTCGGACGTCTACATATTCGTCCTTAGGCGGTGGATTCACACGACCGGTGGCCGCCGTACCGTAGCACGGCGGGCACACGAACAGCGCGCGGGGAGAGGAGAGGGGGAGAGCGCTGCTCACCCCCGCCCCTCTCCATAGGGATATATGGCGACGGCGCGTATCCCTAAAAAATAGGACAGTCCTATTTTTTCACGGGAGCACAGAGCAGTACTGCCGCATGTGTGCGCACTGTACCGCTCCGAGTAGCCCGCGCGCCCATTGCCGTCTATGGGGGGCGTATATCGGCCGTATATACGCCGGCCGTATATACGTCCCCCTTGCGGTAGTGTGAATGCAGCCTTAGTCATGGTCTGACAAAAGTGAATTCACACTGGATGGGTGAGCTGTATACCTTTTTTGTTATTTCTCCTAGTTATACATCTGGTAATGCTAGTGTTTCACTGACATTTCTTCTGCTTTTAAATGTATGAATAAGGAGATTGTGGACTTTTCCCCCAAATAGGTTGAGTTGCTGACCAATGTACACATTGAAAAAATACATAACACCAATATACATTAGACTTCAGTTCCCATAAATGAAAAAGTAAAGGGTTCCTAGTGCAATTATTAGCTTAGTACCTATAAAGCACCTAAGGACCTACAGTATCAAGCTGGGTGGTCTAATAAATACATCTGCATTTACAAGTTCTCATTTATATACGGTCCCTTCGCTATTACAAATTGGAAGAAATAGATTGTGAGTTGTAAGTATTCTAACCCCAAACCATAATAATAATAACCTGAATGTAAATGGGAATATGTTCCCATCTGTGGGCATGAAATAAAGTGTATCCAGCGACAGGCTAAGACAGTGATTGCTTTGTGGCTCCATACAGGAAAGTGTATGCCCAGACATAAAGGGCATTTCCGTTATTTAACGGCTACTTGCCTTTGTTGGTTGAGGTTTTTTATCACTGGGCCTAGAGCGATCTGACTAGTCTTATAACCATGTCTGTGCTCACTGACCTTTGATGTCTAGATCCGTGCCTTGTGTGACGAATGTGGAACAATGGAGACTGTTGCATGTATATGGTAAGATGTAACTGTAAATGGCTTAACCTGCTGAATGGTCCTGTGGAATATGTCATTACTATTTGGGTAAAAATTAGTTCGGAACTGTCATCTCTCTCGTTCTCTGGACGTAGAAAAGTCCCCAGTCATTCGTGATCCCTCCATCAGATAACATCTTCCTTTTTTTCTTTTGTCTGAGTTACCGTTAATTTTCTGCTTTCTCTCTTTGACTCTAATTATGCCTTAATTTACTCTATGCATTTTCATGAGTTAATAAGAGGATTTTAATTATAATTTTTATGCTTTGGTTCTGCTGGTTTTTTTTCTATTTATATTAATTGCAGTTTCTTTTATTACTCTTCGCGATGTAATCTCATTAAACTGTTTGCTGACCAGAGCTTGCACAATGATTCGTTTCAGCATAACTACATTGATATTATGATTAAGAGTGATAAGTGAACTGTCTGGGATATCAAGTGTTAAAAAGAGATCTTAAGTCTGGCAAAGAAAAGAGTGTCTTACCATTAATTCTAAAATTGTGCAAGATGAGCAATTCATAATGAAATATAAAATATATGAATAATATATAAAACTATCAAGTATTTCAGATGTGCATACACAAGCATAGATATATATATTTTTAAATGTTTTATATATATGTATATGATTGAAAAATGAGACATGACATAAAGCGGAGACTCTAATGTATATTGCACCGTGCAGGACAACACCTTGGTTTGCAATCAAGTTCTACGGCTCTGCATTTCAAAACTTGTATGGTAAAAGTGATTTGAGAGGGTTCAAAAATGAACAACCCACAATGAAAGGCTAAAAAACATTGGGATTGTTCAGCAGGGGGAAAAAGTTAGTTGCACATACATGTGAGTTTGTGGTGGCAAAACTGTGTACACATCTGAAAACGAGCAGATTGATTAAGAGTGACTGACACTCCCCCGCGGCAGTACTACCTTCCCTTGTCCAATGGCGGCCCGTCGCTAGGGTGGGTGGCGTCGGTGTTTCTGAGCTTTAAAAGGCCGGTGTGCTGATAATGGCGCTGGCCGGCAGCCTTCCCTGTAAGTTTCCCAGCCCCTCATGTGTCCCCTGACGGATCTTTGTGCTCTGCCTCTGAGAAAGCTTCCCTGTGTGATTTTTGCGATCATTGTGATTTCCTGTGTGATCTAGAATCCTGCTCCTGACTCCGCTCCTGGCTCCCTGTCTGGCCTCCTGCCTGACCATGACTCCGCCTCGGTCCCACCATTCTGTACTTGCTGGCCGCCACCACAGCAAAGTCGCGCCTTGGAGCGAACTGGTGGTATTAGAAGTCCACCCGCTCTGCGCAGGCTCGTGAAACCGGGTGCCACTTAGATTCTGCTCCACGTGTCGGTTTACACTAAGTTACAGTGAAGAACTGCTACCCGCCACTTTATCACAGAACTCTTCAATGTGGTACCAGGTTTTCACCAAATGTGACCTGCGGGGGATCATATAATCTCATCTCATCTGAGAAGGCGATGAAATGGAAAGACCATCTCAATATCAAGATGGGCACTTCGAGTACCTTGTTTTACGAATCTTCCACCTTCTTCCCGGAAAATACTGTAATGTGGGTGGTCAAAAGAAGTTTTTTTCTAAGATGTCCATGTCATTCTCTGCCTGGGCCTTCCGCATCTCCTCATCCGCAGTCTAATGGACAAGTGGAGAGAGTTAATCAGCAGCTCTGGGTGCAATCTCCCGCCATTTGTCTCTGTCCCACAGGACGATACAACCGTTGGCGTGGGCAGAATTTTCCTATAATTCCTTGATTCTGAACCTGCCAGTTCTGCCCCTTCTTCAATGTCTAGGACATCATCCACGGCCCTCCTTCCTTCTGATGTTCCTGCCGTGGAAGAGTTGGTTTGAGAAATCCTCTGGGAGCAGACTGTCTTTCCCTACTTCTGCGTCTGCTCAAACCAAAACCCAGGCTGACAAAAAGCCAGGCTCCCTCAGTTCTTCTCTCTGGGTGATGAAGTGTGGCTGTCCTCAGTTGTCTGACTGAAGATTTCCAGCTACAAGCTTGGCCCTCGCTCCTGGGTCATTTGAGGTATGAAGCGCATTTATACTGTGGCTTCATTTTCCGCCCCACTATGCGCATCCCAAACTCTTTCATGTCTTTTCATGTCCCGATGCTGAAGCCTGTTATCTGAATCGCTTTCCTGGCAAGTACTCCTCTCTGAGACTGATGTCACTGATGTTTTCAAGGTCAAAGAGGTCCTTGATATGAAGACGGTCAATTTTTTCTTGTCGTCTGGAAAGGTTAGGCGAGGAGGAGGTCTTGAATCCCGAGCAGCATCCGTTCGTGCTCTCTGCTCTGGTTCCTCCAGTCCAAGAAGAGGGGGAGGCTGAAAAGGTCTATGGATGCTCCTGCAACCATGTTCCAGTGCAGGCGCAGCGTGTGTGCCTCCCCGCCCCTGGAGCCCGCGCGAGCACTTGCCTTCCCTAGTTCCAGCGGCGTTCCCTTCGCTCCAACGCAGGTCCCCGCACCTAGGGTGCACACTACGTCGGCGTTCTGAAATGAAAAGGGCCAGCACATGATAATTGCAAACTGGCTGGCCACCCTTCCCTGTTAAATCCGGACCATTCCTTGTCCCCTGCCAGATCTTTGAGTCCTGAGAAAGCTTCGTCCCTGTGTTATTCCTGCATTATTCGATTTCCGGTTGGACCTCAATTCTGCTGCTGACTGCCCGTTCTCTTGCACCTGTCCAGACCGTCTGCCTTCCCTGACTCCTGTCCTGACCTCTGCCTGACCAGGACTGCACCTCCATCCAACGTTCTGTACCTCACCTTGACTGCCACCGCGAGTAACAGTCGCGCCTATGGAGCGACCTGGTGGTATCATTCGCGATAAGTTAAACCCGCTTTGTGGCGAGCTATGGTGAAAAACCGGGTGTCACTTAGACTTTGTTCCCGCTGTCAGCGTCGTATCTCTCGTGGTGGTACAGTGGTCCCCTACCCCTGACTCCGACACAAAGCAAGTACAATGAAAACTAATGACACACTGCAACAGTTTTAACAAATTTAGGCGAAGGTGCTTATGAGTTTGGAAGGCAATTGGACATAGACAGTTATTACCACACACCCCCTTCCCATCTTTGGGTCATTTATGGACATGAATGGCAGATGTTGAGGTAAAATACATATTCGGAACAAGGGTATAATTACCTAATATCCATCCTCCCACCCACACGCACTTACACACACAATACAAAAAAAGCAAGAAAGTCGCCATCTCCAAACGTAAAACTGCTTATGTTAACCAACATTTTGGGCTCAGTTCAGCAATTCTGTGTTGAAACATGTAAATCCAAAATAAATTTCGGTCACAACAGACCTATTAGACTTTCCAGTTCAATCTATGTAGAGTTGAATCCAAAGATTTTTTCCCAAAAAACATGTATTAATATAAGACAATAAAACAGAATAAAAAGTAAATGCACCATAAAACCTATATATTTAGAAATCAGACAACCAGGCGATGCATTTGGCAATTAACATTTAAAATTCCTCAAAAATATGTACAAATCCAGAAATACTTAATAAAAAATATACTTTCCTAAAACAGCAAATGTGAGGAGATCATACAGACCCCACACCAATATATTCACCAAAATATGCAGCAAAGGGAACGTTAAGTCCACAGAGGACACCAAACAATTTTTGCGAAAATGCACTGAAGCGTTACACAGATCTATCATTGTATGATCCTTATACAATGGTACACAAAATAATAACTATATATCCATAAACCAAGCTATGAGATAACAAAAGTCACTTTTAGATGAAGAGGCACTGCAGGCGGAGCTGCCGCTGCGGGCCGACGGAATGGTGAGTACAGATTTTTTTTTTACGGGCAGGCATCTGCCGGGGGCTGGCTGGTAGGCAGGCATACGGGGTGCAGGCAGCAGACTCGGGGGCTCAGGCAGGCAGCATCTACCGCTGGACGCAGGGGGCTGGCAGGCATGCAGGCATCTACAGGGGGCTGACAGGCTATCTGTAAAAAAATGTATTAGGGGCTGTTATTGGGTACACAGGTAAATTATATTTTATAGCTTGTGGAACATGCAGCACTTTTAAACAAAAGTGGGAAGTGTGTGCTCTGAAAGCATGGAAATATATTTTTCTGGTTTGCCAATAAAGGGATCACTCCTGTATCACTATAGAACTTTTTACACAAAATTTTTAACAGCTGTTTAGCTGTTGCTAAAGAGAATGGTAACGCCTGCTTCACAGTAAGTCAAGAGCTACACAGAGACTTTTTGTAGAGCAATGGGTTGATTTTAAAGGAAACCTAGCACCACGGCTCTACCTATTAAGGTAGATCCGGTGGCAGGTTACTTTTATGTAGAGTACTATAGCCCTTTTTAGGGCTAATTCGTTCCTGGCCCAGAACTTTTATACATTTTTATTCCCCTAATATTCAAATTTTCTAAAGAGACTACTGGAGCATGGAGTAGCCGGGGATAAGGCTCCACGCCCCAGTAGCCTCTTGCTTTTTGACTACCAGTGCATCTTCAGCGCGCAGCTCCTCGTAGCATCTGCAAAGCCGGCTTCTGCACACGAGCAGTAGCTACATCTTTGGAGCCGAGACCGTGCAGCCGGCGGCATGCTCTCTCTGTATGTGCAGAACCCGGTTTTGTAGACAAGTGCGCACAGTGCCTTGTAGCTGCGCGCTAACACATCGTTAACGTTAACGCATGGTAGGTGGAATTTATTGTTATTGTTATTTGCTATATTTATTGTTATTGTTGTTTGCTATATTGCCGGAAGCCTGCTTTCTCTGTATGTGCAAAACCCGGTTTTGTAGACAAGTGCGCACAGTGCCTTGTAGCTGCGCGCTACCATCGTATGTTATAACGCATGGTAGACGAATTAGTTTGTTATGTTGTTGCTATTATTTATTCACTTACTAGGACCAAGGAATTTACGTTTTCATTGATCATTAATCAATAATGTATGATTGTAATATATGGTGCGGTATGTATTTATATATATATATATATAATAATATATCAATACATATATAATACACTCACCGGCCACTTTATTAGGTACACGATGTAACTAGTAAGCGGTTGGCCAGCCACTTTGACTTGGCAAATGTCAATTTCTTCGTGGCTAGATTCAACAGGTGCTGGAAGTATTCCTCAGAGATTTTGGTCCAATTGACATGATGGCATCACACGTTGCCGCAGATTGTCGGCTGCACTCCATGATGCGAATCTCCCGGTCCCCCACATCTAAAAGATGCTCTTTGGGATTGAGATTGGTGACTGTGGAGGCCATTTGGTACAGTGCATCATGTCATGTTCAAGAACCCAGTCTGAGATGATTCCAGCTTTATACATGGCGCATTATCTGCTGAAAGTAGCCATCAGATGTTTGGGTACATTGCGGTAATAACGGGTGGACATGGTCAGCAACAATACTCAGTAGGCTGTGCGTGTTGCAACGATGCTCATGGTACCAAGGGGCCCAAAGAGTGCCAAGAAAATGTTCCCCACACCATGACACACCAGCCTGAACCTTGATATACAGGCAGGATGGATCCAGCTTTCATGTTGTTGACGCCAAAATTTGACCCTACCATCGAATGTCGCAGCAGAAATTCGAGACTCAGACCATGCAAAGTTTTCCAATCTTCTACTGGCCAATTTCGATGAGCTGTGCAAATTGTAGCCTCAGTTTCCTGTTTTAGTGAAAGGTGGCACCCGTGTGGGTCTTTGCTGCTGTAGCCCATCTACCTCAAAGTTCGACGTACTGTGCGTTCAGAGATGCTCTTCTGCCTACTTGGTTGTCGGGGGTGGCGATTTGAGTCACTGTTGCCTTTCTATCAGCTCGAACCAGTCGGCCCATTCTCCTCGGTTTGAACTGCAGGAGATTGTCTTGACCATGTCTACATGCCTAAATCGCCATGTGATTGGCTGATTGCCGCCATGTGATTGGCTGATTAGAAATTAAGTGTTAATGAGCAGTTGGACAGGTGTACCTAATAAATTGGCCGGTGAGTGTATATAGACACACCCCCTATGCATATGTGCACATTGTGTTTCCTATTTATACCCCAAATGGGGCACTTGTAAAATTGCTTGAGAAAGGTGTATCACATCGAAACGTCGTCACTTGTTCCAATAAAAATCACCTTTATTTGACCTGAATTCTGGAGTGCTGCCTACCATTTCCAACGCATATACAAGTAAGGACCTGGCCAGGATCCTTGGGTGCTCTGCACCCCTCCTTTGAAGGAGTTTTCCACTGTGCGGACTTGAACGTTCCATGAGTATCTATCTGTCTAGTTATCTGTCTCCTATAATCTGACCATTTATATATCTCGCTTTCTCTCTATCTATTTATTAGTCAATCTTCTATTTCTCTTCTACTGTATTTATCTCTCATATCCATCTTCTGTATATATCATCTCCTGTATATACCATCTACTGTATATATCATCTACTTTATAGTTCTGCATCTAGAAATCATCTTTCATGTTTATCTTCTATCATAATAATTATAATTAATAATTCTTTATTTATATAGCGCACACAGATTAAGCAGCACTGCACTGTGCTTGCCAGATCAGTCCCTGTCCCCAATGGGGCTCACAATCTAATCAACCTACCAGTCATTTTTTGGAGGTAGGAGGAAAACGGAGGACCCGGAGGAAACCCACGGAAATACAGAGAGAACATAAAACTCTATGCAGATGTTGACTGACACTGCAAGGCTGTAGTGCTAACCACTGAGCCACCGTGATGCCCCTCGATCTCCCTATCATCTATGTATCTCCTATAAAATTTGCCCATATTACAGTGTGTTTTACCATACTAACAGGACCCTCTTGCTGACTGTGACTGATCATAAAATAGTTTTATTTTGGGGCCCCACTTTTAGTTTTGCCCAGGGCCCCACTTTGTCTAGAACCGGCCCTGACTATGAGGCACAATTCTAACAACACACAGGGATTTTGACTGTGTGATACCAACAATGCTACAGAGCAGCATTCAACAAGGTAGCTTTCAAGTGTTCTCATTTGACATTGATGTGTGCATACTGTATGTGTTCTTAAGGAAAGAAAGCACTTATCTTAAGTATATCCACAACCTTATCTTTGGTTTATGCTATACATTTCTTTCAATAATACAAACATTAGCGCTGAGTGTTTCTTTAGTTCACTAGGTACGTTTATGGAAAATGAAAGACATACAATGGTCTTGTGCTTACATGTGCAAAGATCTTTGGAAAATGAATGAATAGACAATAGCCTCCAACCGTGATAGCGGAGAATTGTTGGTATAGATTTTCAGAGATGCACATATAGGTCTCAGTCCAGATCTATCATTACTGATCCATGCCGAGACTGGCACTTCAAAAAAAAAAAAAAAAAAAAGTTAGCTCATTTTATTCACATAGCTCAGCTTTTATATAACACTACATCTATTGACTTATGTTTTAGTAGAAATCAAGATTAATTTTCCCTCAAGGAAAGCTTTGTTTCGAACGAATAGGATCAATAACCTGCTTGTTCTTTTCAACAATGGTCAATCTGAAGTTCTTCTGTAATGGAATTTTAAAAATAGACATTTGCCTGATCTATCCATAGCCAGACTATGATATTTAACCATTTCATGGATAGCTGCATTGCATGTCTAGACTGGAGGAACTAGTCATTAATACACATAAAAAGAAACTGAAGCCAATAGCATTCATCTATTTCACAAATGGCTAGCAACTGCAAGCCCTCGGATAGGGGGGCTTATTTACTAAGGGTCCCGTATCGCAGTTTCATCGGACTGTTCACTGTTTTCAGGATTTGCGCAGCTTAAACCGGTATTTAACATGGGTTTGCACTGGGATTGTGTCGCACGCAATTGGTTTGTGGCACAGCTGCGCTGGCTTTCATGCCACAGAAATTGAGGGGGCGAGTTGTATGACGATCTGACTGATTCGGACTGAGCGTGGGATTTAACTTTAAAATTGTGTCGCAAGACAATGCACTTACATACACAAGGAAGAAGAGGGTTAACTCCGGCGGACCTGAACGGGGAAGCGCCACATGCAAGATACTTGGACAATGCACTTTAGATGAATTCAGTCGGACGAGTAAATAAATGTGCCACAATAGGTTAGATTTACCATGTATCATAATACTCCTGGTGGAGAAAGTTTTGTATGGAGAGCTTTCTTTATGTATTCTGCATGTCAGACTTATTGGGGCAAATTTACTTACCCGGCCCATTCGCAATCCAGCGGCGCGTTCTCTGCTCTGGATTCGGGTCCGGATGGGATTTAAGAAGGTACTTCCGCCGGCCACCAGGTGGCGCTGCTGCGCTGAAAGTCATCTCATCGCACCGGAATGCACCACCTCGGACCAGGTGAAGGTAAGCGCTCCCCAAGCGACACTTTTTCGGTTTTTAAATGCAGCGGTTTTTCCGAATACGTCAGGTTTTCGTTCGGCCACGCCCCCTGATTTCCGTCGCGCGCATGCCGGCGCCGATGCGCCACAATCCGATCGCTTGCGCCACAATCCCGGGGCAATTCAGGTACAATCAGCGCAAATCGGAAATATTCGGGTAACACGTCGGGAAAACGCGAATCGGGCCCTTAGTAAATGACCCCCATTATATTGGCTTAGACAGGATAAGGTGTTAAATTGGTTTTCCAGAAATCCTGGCAAACCCTTTAGGGGTAGGGATAACCAAAAACAACTTCCCCTCCTCTGGCATCCAGCTCCAGTGTCAAGACGGTCTTCCATATTTCAACACTGCTGGCTGGGCTGGAAGTGCCAGGGGGGTCATAGGAACCAACAGTGGCTTCCGAGGCATCCAGTTTATCACTTGTTCTACTTCACAAGTGCAGTCTCCATGGATGCTTAGGCCAACTATTGGCCAAGGTGGATCCCAAAGCGACAAAGAAGGAAGTGTGCCAGGGTGCACCAAACACTAACTTATCAACAATGAAGATTATAAGCAGGGCTTACAAAAGCTGTTTTAACTCCCCAGGGGCTATCTTAGGGCACTGAAGGATAATTTCCTTACAGATGGGACAAGCATACATCAACAATAGTACTGGCTCCTCAGCTGAAGGTTATCTGTCATAGCTGACCTGCTGAAGACATCATTCCAATGTCAAAATGTGTTTTTTTTTTTACAATAGCATCCACTTATTCATTTTGTGAATGTCCTTTGGCATCTGGGCAACCACAATCTGAATGCAACTGCTAAGAATTCTCCCCTTATAACATTACCTCTTACCAAGACGCCTACATAAAACCTACAATGTCCATAGTTCTGCCGTTCAGTGCAGTAATAGTTTTCTATGCCTTCCTACACAATTATAATATTTTATCATATTATTTCATGTATGGATTGATGCACTTCATACTTTATATGTGTGACAATTATATTATCTTAGAAATGACCATGATGTGATTCATTTTATTTATTAACTATAATAAAACACTTTAATATCTTATAGTGGTGGATGCGTTTATAATCTGACAGTGATATAATATGACAGTACAGAGAGGTTTCACGATTTTATGGCTCATATCTTAAACAAACAGCAACAAAGAAATGTGAATGAAAATCTTTTTTTTTGCCTGGGGCATTTATTGCTGTGTACCAAAATGACAAGCTGACAATAGTCACACACTGACCTCAATGTTCTGATGTTGGTTGGCAGGCGGCAAAAGTCAGAGTGGTGATGGATGAAAGGAGAGCATCATGTGACTGAAGATCAATAGAAATGTGCAGTGATGGAACACTGGTGAGAGACCCTAAAGTAGGTGAGGGACAACAGGGTCTTGCTGGTCAGGGTCAGAAGTAGAGCAAGCGTCAGTAAATAATATCTTCATATTTCTAGTACACAAATTCACACAGTAGATTTGGTTCTTTCTTTTCGATTAGCAATATAATGTATTCAATTCTAGATTCAAAATGTATGCATTACCCATAGTTCTAGAGATGCCCATAGGAACCAGGTTATGTTTTTTTCTAGTCCAATATAGCATTTTGTAGCTGACTTCAAACACTAGCCATGCAGCCTGGGTCTCATCATGTTATGGCAGGTGAGGCATTTTTACGGACATTTCTTGGAGCGTGTTCACACATGGCACTAGGACAGGCCTTGGTTTGATCACATATATTTTCCAGTAATACACATGTGATGGGTAACACGCACCTGGTTTTGTTTAAATGCAAGACAAACGTGTGAGCGCAGCCGTACAGTATTTGGGGAGATTGTTAGGGGGGGCAGCAGGATAACACTGCCAGGGAACCAAGATGTAGGGACAATGAGGAACATAAGTTGTGGTGATGGGGATTTCTCCTTTGTTCTCTGTAGCTGTATATACCTGAAGTAACCTTGTTATTGGCACAAGCAGATGTGAGGGGGTCATGTACAGGAGGGGGCATTACTGAAAGTGCAATACACATGCATTGGGGCCCGTGCCCCGGATCTTTTACCACCCTAGCAACGCCCCTGCGGACGGGTAAGTAAATGTGCCACAATAGGTTAGATTTACCATGTATGATAATACTCCTGTTGGAGAAAGTTTTGTATGGAGCGCTTTCTTTATGTATTCTGCATGTCAGACTTATTATATTGGCTTAGACAGGATAAGGTGTTAAATTGGTTTTCCAGAAATCCTGGCAAACCCTTTAGGGTAGGGATAACCAAAAACAACTTCCCCTCCTCTGGCACCAGCTCCAGTGTCAAGACGGTCTTCCATATTTCAACAATGCTGGCTGGGCTGGAAGTGCAAGGGGGGTCATAGGAACCAACAGTGGCTTCCGAGGCATCCAGTTTATCACTTGTTCTACTTCACAAGTGCAGTCTCCATGGATGCTTAGGCCAACTATTGGCCAAAGTGGATCCCAAAGCGACAAAGAAGGAAGTTTGCCAGGGTGCACCAAACACTAACTTATCAACAATGACGATTATAAGCAGGGCTTACAAAAGCTGTTTTAACTCCCCAGGGGCTATCTTAGGGCACTGAAGGATAATTTCCTTACAGATGGGACAAGCATACATCAACAATAGTACTGGCTCCGCAGCTGAAGGTTATCTGTCATAACTGACCTGCTGAAGACATCATTCTAATGTCAAAATGTGTTGTCTTTTTTTTTTACAATAGCATCCACTTATTCATTTTGTGAGTGTCCTTTGGCATCTGGGCAACCAAAATCTGAATGCAACTGCTAAGAATTCTCCCCTTATAACATTACCTCTTACCAAGACGCCTACATAAAACCTACAATGTCCACAGTTCTGCCGTTCAGTGCAGTAATAGTTTTCTATGCCTTCCTACACAATTATAATATTTTATCATATTATTTCATGTATGGATTGATGCACTTCATACTTTATATGTGTGACAATGATATTATCTTAGAAATTACCATGATGTGATTCATGTTATTTATTAACTATAATAAAACACTTTAATATCTTATAGTGGTGGATGCGTTTATAATCTGACAGTGATATAATATGACAGTACAGAGAGGTTTCACGATTTTATGGCTCATATCTTAAACAAACAGCAACAAAGAAATGTGAATGAAAATCTTTTTTTTTGCCTGGGGCATTTATTGCTGTGTACCAAAATGACAAGCTGACAATAGTCACACACTGACCTCAATGTTCTGATGTTGGTTGGCAGGCGGCAAAAGTCAGAGTGGTGATGGATGAAAGGAGAGCATCATGTGACTGAAGATCAATAGAAATGTGCAGTGATGGAACACTGGTGAGAGACCCTAAAGTAGGTGAGGGACAACAGGGTCTTGCTGGTCAGGGTCAGAAGTAGAGCAAGCGTCAGTAAATAATATCTTCATATTTAGTACACAAATTCACACAGTAGATTTGGTTCTTTCTTTTCGATTAGCAATATAATGTATTCAATTCTAGATTCAAAATGTATGCATTACCCATAGTTCTAGAGATGCCCATAGGAACCAGGTTATGTTTTTTTCTAGTCCAATATAGCATTTTGTAGCTGACTTCAAACACTAGCCATGCAGCCTGGGTCTCATCATGTTATGGCAGGTGAGGCATTTTTACAAAAAAATATATGAATAAATGGAAAAAAGTAGGGCTACCGGCACACAAAAGTAAGGCCACTGCACACAAAAGTAAGGCCACTGCACACAAAAGTAAGGCTACTTGTTCTTGTATATACAGAAATATGATACAATGACTTCCCGTGTACCAGAAAAACTCTAGCACTCGGGAAGTCCTTGCATCATGTTTTTGTATGGTGCAAGGCTTCCCTTCAAGTGCAATGTCCATGGGATTGAACCACATACAGTCCAAATCAGAAGTTTACATATATATGCACAGGGCTGCCACTAGGAATTTCGGGGCCCCTGACTGGCAACTTTTATGTGCCCCCCTCCTTTCCCAGACACATTAGATTCCCATGTTCGAGCGCAAACTTGTGCCAACCCCCTCATCCCAAAGTTATTTTGACAGCTGCCGCACCCACCTCATCTGCTTCAAAACCAGTTGCTGTAGAACCTCATCATACACACCTCAGTTGCTGCAAAAACCCCATAATGCACACAGTAGCTGCTGCAGAACATCATAATACACACCTCAGCTGCTGCCAGACCCCACTATAATTGCTGTAAAATGCAATTATGCTATGCTGCTAATGCTGCTATGCCAGTCTATGTGGATAGTCTTTGTTCTTGTAGATCCTGACCAGTCATAAAGTTTCAGTTCACAATGGGGCTAATAGTTTCCGTTATGTCCTTTTGTTATAAAAGAGAATAACAGAAACTGTATAGAAAGTCTCCATCATCCCTCCTATCCCAATTGTGTTACATGTATGGGGCTTCCTTTTGTCATTCTTCTTTTACTCATAGCACTAGCGCTATTTTCTACTTTAAATAAAGGAAGTTCGTGATGGAAACTGAGATCACACCAGCACCTTTTCTCTGTTAGAAGAGGATAAAGGAAACTATAAATGGAAGGTGAACAGAAGTTCTTCCGCTCACCTTTCATTAAACATAACAACCAAAATTAAGTGCACTGCAGCTCTATTTTCAAACAGGAGGATGGAGGGTGTGATGGAAAAGAGACCTAGGCCTTACATACTGTATATAAATACCATTCTATACATTGCTAATAAATAATGTCCTATGCACAAATAAATGACCTACCCTATACAATTTTATGATCATACAGACATAGAAATATTCACATCTCCATTAGCATACATAACCATTTATACAAATATACATACATTTATATACACATATGCAAAAATGTGCACATACGTATGTATGCCAGGCACATGCATACACACACACACAAGTTATATACTGCGTGTCCATGCATTTCACACATACATACAGACACGTGCATCACACCCACACTGCAGGAAGGCAAATCAACTTGCAGGGAGCAATGCAGGGGGGAATACAAAGGGTAAAACACCTCCCTCTACTTCCACTTCCTGTACTATGATCTCCTGCCATTCCCTGCCCCCTCCTCTATTCTCCGACTGCTGCTGCAGTTAAAACATACCAGAGGCAGCGTAGGCTATGCAGGTACCCTAGAGAGGCACTGGGCCCCTCTCTAGTCAAGGCTCCCTGAACAAATTACCACTAAACCCCCAGATGGCAGCTCTGCATATGCATGTTTTCTAACTGACATGAAATCAGAATAAACCTTTCCGGTTTTAGGTCAATCAGGGCTACCAAAATTATTTATATTTACCAAATGAATAATAAGAGAGAATGTTTTAAGGCATTTTTATTACATTCTGCAAAGTCAAAAGTTGACATCTATTTCATTAGTTTAGGTCCATATCAGATACATACATATAGTATGTGTTATAGTGTATGCAAACGTATTGGTGCTTATTTACTAAGGATCGCGGAACGCACTTTCAGCTGTATTTTTACAGGCGCTTTTACAGGTATTTAACAGGGGTCTGTGCTGGGATTGTGTCACACGCGATCAGATTGTGGCGCAGCTGCGCTGGGTTTCATGCGACATCAGATCATGTGGTTACATATAGCATCAACCTACAAGTGCAGAAACACTATTATGCTCTACTGCAAACCAGTTTGTTCATTCCTAGCCCAAACTGGTGTGCTGACTGTCAAACAAACCAACTTTAAAGTTTTTTCTGTCCATAATTAAATTGTAACTGTAAAGTTACATACAAAATTAGTTTTAGCACAGATGGAGAGAGCCTTGAAAACAATTATAACAATACCGCCATCATGCTGCTAGCTTCTTTCTAGCCTGAGATGTATCTGGCTTATATATATATAAGCCAGATACATATATATATATATATATCCAATTCAGCTAATTCTTATGTGGATGAGCACTTTCTGGTTGTGACATCAGCTAACCATGCCAGAAGAGGAGAGCATGTTTGTAACTGGCCGATCTGAGCATGTGATGAGTCACATGCCTGTGACATCACTGAAGGTCCTTTGCATCAAACTAAGTACTTTAAAATGATGCAGGACAGCTTGTTTGTAATTGGCCGACCTGAAGCATGTGATGACAGTTGATCAATCATGAAGGAAACCAGAAAGCATGGCAAATGGAAGGTAAAACCTCTGCTAGATGCTAAACAGCTGTAGCTAGGTAATTAGAGTAAATTAGAGATTTGCTTATTTTTACTTAGTGCAAAGTTAGGGAAAACTTTTTATACTTTACAGTTGTACTTATTTGAGAGTTGTCTTTATTTGACATGATGCCAAGGGTGACATGATTTCATTTGCCCATTTTTAAGTATAATACATTATCATCATTAAGGCCTGATTCAGATATTGTGCTGGAGCTTTAGGTTACACATTAGCTAATAGATTATAGTAGTTGTCTACAGGTTAGGGCACTCTTCTATTAACCCCATAACTAAAAATGGTTATCACTACCAGATAAAAATGTTAATTCAATGCTGAGGAGCAGACTTTCCTATGAGATGAGAATACCTGTTGCTGCAGTTACCTAAAGTAGCCAGGATTATGGAATTACCCAAGTCTTATCCTATTATGACTCCCATGTAAATGATTCCAGTTTGATGCCCTATGCTGTTGTCCTGCCGTTTTTTTGTAACTCCTATTTACCCTGTTTCCCCTTAAATAAGACAGTGTCTTATATTAATTTTTGCTCCTAAAAAGGCACTAGGTCTTATTTTCAGGGGATGTGTTATATTTCCTTGAAAAATAATTCACATTTATTGTTGAACAAAAATTAAACTTCTCTAACATCCTTATAACTCTCCAAACTTATTTAATGCCGGATTTCTTGTGACTCCATTTCTATTGGAATCATTGGCCCCAATCTCTCATGTTTAGCAATAGCACTTTCCTTAAAGGACACCTGTCATCAGGTCTGTGTCACTTGTCCTGTCACTACTACCTGTTGGAGCAGCTCACAAGGATCCCATACCAGCGTTTATCTAGTTATTTCATACATTAATCATTGTAAAATCATCTATTTTTTATCATGTAAATGAGGCTGTCACATGGTCAGAGGCAGTGATGTCACCCCTGTTCCCCCTCCCCTCTCCTCCTCCTGCTCATGTTTGTGTGTAATGTATAGTAAAGCATTGCTAGTGTGTATGTCATCTGCTGACATGCTGCAGCCTCCTAATATACAGGTGAGAGACACAGACATCAGCTACACATGAATCTGACATGTTCTGCTGTAACATGGCTGCCTGGAGCTGCTGTATCTCTCCTAAACACACACACATGCTGCGGGGGGCGTGGCCACCAGCACCAGAAAGCACATGATTATACAGCCTCACATCATTTTACAGGCTGTCAGTCAAGCACTGGGGGTGTGGCTGTGCCTCCCACTCATGAATGGAGTGGACAGCTTGAATATGCTAATGCTTCATTGGACATTTCACAGGTCATTTGCATACAGCTTTAGCACCTCATTGCTTAGGTTTACAGGCATGAAGAGGGACAATGAAGGGATAGAGGCAATGCTCTCTAATGGCAGTTTATGAAAATATATTTAGATTAGGGGGGTTATTTTGCATGACGGGTTCTCTTTAAATGATCCCCTTCTTGTCAGCACTTCAGTCTGGGTAGCTGCTGGTATCACATTTGCAGCCCAATAGATTTTATCCCACAAATTCTTCCACCATGTCACAACCTCTTGCAGCATCTAAATGATCTACTAATATTAATGTACGATATGGGGGGGAAGCTGCTGCAATTATTATTTTCAGGTCTTATTTTCAGGGGAGGCCTTATATTTCTAAGCTTGAACAAAATTGTACTGGGTCTTATTTTCGGGGGATGTCCTATTTTAGGGGAAACAGGGTACTTCTATAGAACAGAACAACCCACTTACCTGTTGCAAAGCAGGGATGGGTATCCTAAACGTAGCCTGGAAGGCTTGCAATAGGGGTACTCCTTTAAGAGCTACTAGATGAGGAATTGGTGGAAGGATTTTAATGGGTTTCTTTATATGAATTCTTTGTGGCTTTTTTTCATTGTGATATTTTGTATTTTGTATGTACTTCTTATGGAAATGACTTGGCTGCAAAAGCGGTAAAAGCTCTAAAAGCTGTATAATGTTGTGTGTGTCATAAGGACAACCAATTCCAAAAGAACATAGCTTACCATATTGGCATGGCATTGCCTGTTATGTTACTTTCCATACATGAAACCTCTAAAACGGAATGATACTGCAGGTGATATTGTATGGTATTAGTTTAAATCTACAAATTATAATAATTTATGCAATAATAATTATTCTACTACATTTATGTAGAATCTAAGTGACCTGAAAGTAGTGTGTGATTTTCGTGCCAAAAAATTGTTCCGCTGGCTGCTTTACTGTTACACCATACATATTATTTAGGTTTAGAAGATCCCTGGAGGCTCCTCTTGCATCTAAAGAAACTGAAAACAGGCACTCTAAGACTGCATTTGACAGGTCATTTTCTAGTCATTTTGAAACATTATTTAAATAGTTGTCTATGAAGTACATCATATATATATTTTATATGCTGCATTTATGAAACTTAAGTTTATTGAAGCTTACACAAAGATTGTTATTGACTTAGTTTTAATATTTTTATGTTATTCTCTTAGAGTCATTCAGGGCTAAATCAGAAGATGCAGCAGCATTGCTGGTCACTAACCCAAAGGTATTATGTAGGTGTTCCTGTTGGGTTTTCCAACTTTCAACCATCTGAACTTTGCAGAGACAAGAGGCTCCTACTTCTCAGAGTTGTCCTGGTGTAGGTGAACTCTGAACTCTGAAATATGTTTTTTGTCTCATATTAAAGATGATCTCTTTCAGATGACATCGGGCTTATGCCTTTTTATATGATGCATTTTTGGACATACCTGGTGTTTAGTGGCCAGACGGAGGAAACAACTATGCCTCCATCTGCCACTATTTCTCAATGTATATGCTAAGTATATGCGTCGGGTGCCTTCCCAACATATATGATTAGTGTATGTAAAACATGATGTGAACCCAACCTAAATAATGTAAAATACAGCTAATACCATCATTTATAGAGATGGCTCAGTTTATCAAGCTAAACAACACCATGATGTACAGAAAAGGGAGAACTAGAGAAATATGGTAGAGGTGGTGAAAGATTATCATTAAAGTCAGGGGATCACATGGCGTAACTGTCTCTGGTCAGTCACCATGATTGACATAAGCGACACAGTGGTTGGGATTTGTACTCATGCCATCTCTATCCTGGTTTCTAGAGCAATTGTGTTTTTAAATGCAGTTTATTCCCCTTTTTATATTGAGAACACATGCATGCTTGCATACATATACCGATGAAAGCATTGTATAAAGTCTATTTTATTTATAACTGGCTGTAGCTCCCGGCGTTGCCTGGGATAGTAAAGAACTGCTCTTAGCTACAATAAAATAGAATGGGTTAACAAAAAATATTTTATATTTATCTATAGACTGTCTCAGACTGTCTCTTTCAGTGACCGTCTGTCTGTCGCCGGCAGTCTCTTTCAGTGATCGTCTGTCTGTCGCCGGCAGTCTCTTTCAGTGACTGTCTGTCTGTCGCTGGCAGTCTCTTTCAGTGACTGTCTGTCTGTTGCTGGCAGTCTCCTTCTGTCAACTGACAGTCTTAGAGCTCAAGTTTCATTTTTGCAAAGCTGTTTATAAAATTACAGCTGATCTCTGATTGGCTTCCATGGGCAAATGGGACAGTTTTACCTTAGACATTTTTAATAATCTCCCCCTATCTCTGTATCCCTATTAATCTTACCTCACACATAAGCGTCTTCTACTCATTACCTATAGTAACCAATCACAGCTCAGGGAGAAGCGATTCAGGACAGAGAGAATGCGAGAAGCTGGAAACAAACTGGAAACAACCCCGGTCAGAGACAATGTCAGTGTAGCCGGAAGATGTGGGTGAAGAACAGGCTGGCAGGGCAAGGGGCTGATGGCAGACCTGGCAGAGGTACAAAATGGGGCATCTTGGAGAACCAGTCAGTTACCACCCAGATGATGGCATTCCCAGAGGAAGATGGAAGATCCGTGATGAAGTCCATAGCCACAGGGGACCACGGATGGCTGGGTATCGGTAACAGCAGTAGTACACCAGCTCGTTTGAGGCGAGATGGCTTATTACGAGCACAGGAAGTGCAGGAGCCCACGAAATCCTGTACATTTATGACCAGATCAGGCCATCAATAGAAATGGGAAATGAGGGCTACAGAGCGTTGCACTCCGTGGTGCCCAGGTCTTGCCAGGAGGAAGCTGCCATTGGAGCAGCAACAAACAGTTGCTCGGGAGGAATAATATGCCAAGGAGCCATTTCTTCCTCAACGACAGAGGCACAAGAGAGGGCATCAGCCTTGACATTCTTCTCAGCAGGTTGGAAATGAATCAAGAGGCTAAAACGTGAAAAGATGAGTGACCAGGGGGCTTGACGTGGAAGGTTGAGGGAGGTTGAGGTGCTGAGGAGGTTCTTATGATCTCTATACACACAGACTGGATGGTAAGCTCCCTCCAGAAGATAACGCCATTCTTCCAGAGCCAGTTTAATGGCCAGTAGTTCTTTGTCTCATATGGAGTAATTCCTCTCTGTGGAGGAGAAAGTCTTCGAGATAAACCTGCAAGTGAGAGTTCGGCCTTTTGGCCCTTTCTGGGTAAGCACCGCTCCCGCTCCTACTGAGGGCCTAGGCAAAAGCAGACTTAATTTAGAGAAGGCCTCTTCAGCTGCCTGAGGCCAGAGTGAGGGATTGCCATCCATCTTTGTGAGTGCCACAATGGGAGACACAAGGGAGAAGAAGTGTGGAATAAACAGCCGATAGTAATTTGCAGAGCCCAGAAACCTCTGTATTGCACGTAGTCCTACTGGGTGAGGCCATTGAAGAACTTGGCAGGATACATCTGCAGACCCCTGTCAGAGATTATATAGACGAGGAAGGGGAGACTCCTCTAATGGAACTGGCACTTCTCACGTTTGGCATACAGGCAATTGGCCCTTAAACGACTGAGGACTTGCCGTACATGGGACTGGTGAGACTCAAGGTCCGGAAAGAACACCAGGATAGACCACAACACAGGTATATATCAAGTCCCTAAAGATGTCATTGACGAACTCCTAGAGGGCAGCTGGAGGTGATGAGGCGCAGGAGCACCCGTGACATATATATTAGATTTCATTATCTATATTGGTCTCATTATTCTTCTAACCTATCTGGGTACTATAAATAATACACAATCTAAGGGACATTTGATATCACTGGTTGTTCTGCTCTATCTTACATTACAATTAGTGATATTTGTAACAGGGTGTTAGAAAGCTGGCCCACAGAGATGTTCTGAGATGTTCTGGGAAGACAAATGTAAGTAAATTCTCACTTACACAAACCAGTATATGTTTGCCTATAACACTGTTATTGCGTGGAAACAGTTTCAAGTGAAGTTGTAATTTTTTTTGTCCAGGGTTTACATAACAGGATGTCTAAAGATCTGGCTCAGTATCACTGCTTTTTGAAGGGACCATATGGTATACCGGCTGCCCAGTCTGTTCTTGTACTGCAGAACATTACAGGAGACGATGGATGTTTTCCTAATGTTAATTAGAGACGCAGCAGCAGTCTTGGGTTAGGTCAGATTCGTTGTCTCCTGTGATCAGATTTAGTTCATAAAGTCATCAGACAATTAGCCTTCACTTCTCTTCTTTGTTTTAAAGTTTAGCATTGTTATCCCATACCCTGAGCATAAAGCCCTGGGCTAGCCATCAATGCATCAATCATATATATATGCAACTTTTCATATGTGGGAAAAAAGTTTACTAACAGCGCTATCACAAATGTCTTAGCTTGTCATATCTAAATTCAGATGATTCTTTTCGTTCTACTAAAGACAAAATTCTCACATCACTGCATTTTGAACATTGGACAACTTGCTCCAGATTTTATGAATCCAGATATGGTAGACAGATTTTAAAAAAGTCACAAATTTAGAAGCAAATCCACTGCAGTCCTCCTGCAAAAAATGTCACCTTATATAGTTCCGTAAATCCAAAGTATGAATAAGTTATTAGTGTGGAAAAATGGTGTGAAAAAAAAGGTTTTAATTTTTTTTAAATCTATTTGTTAAAATCTGGACTATTAAATACTGACACTAGAAAGTACAATTTGTTACGCAGTAAACAAGCCCTTATAGAGCTCTGTACACTAAAAATAAAAAAAAACATGCATTTCTGAAGGAGGCGAGCAAAAAATGGCAACACAAAAACATAAAGGGCCAGGTTATTAAGAGGTTACTGCCTATATTGCTTCTGACATGTTAATAGCTGCTATAGAACAAAAGAGAGGGGCGTCTGAAATTACATCTTTTCTACAGGCTCTAAAATTGACTCATCTCAAGTAAAATATGACTCTTTTTTGCATTTGCATAGGACTTTGGAGGAGATTTTTTTATAGCTAATTCGTTGAGATTTCCCATAAAAGAGGGAATTCTAGAAACTTAATGGAGTAAAATATGGTGACAGTGTACCTTTATGTTTCCAGCGCTACTGCTGCAGTCTGTGATTTTTACAATCAATCACAAAATGCAAGTTGGCGGTGGCATTTAGGGAGGAGGGATGTGGGCCAGCTTAGGTGATGGGAATAATGTCATCTGTGCTCTAGACTTTATCTTGGGCGCCAATCCAAAACTAAGCTTAACAGTATTGCCAGGCAAAGTTCATATCATATAGTGCTTACAGTGGCTCGACATAGCTGCCTTGGTTCCCCAAAATATCAGTGCAGTCATGCAAAACCACTTGAGTCCTGCTCACTTAAGCAAGCTCATAATGAATGACAAGCGCAATACAGACAGAAAATAACCAGTTAGGCACAAAGATTATTATGGCTTTTATATGTACAAAAATTAAGGAGTGTCCCATTGCTAAGCTGATTACTTTCTCGCTGGCTCTTAATAGGATTGCCCCTTTACAAGTGACAGGTTCACTCATTAATGACTATTCCTTTGCCGCTTGCTTTTAGATTTAATATCTTGATAACCTGCCTGTCTTTTGACAAGTAGGAAGCTTGCAGGTTTATCACAGGAGAATCAGGATGACAAGGTTCATCAGCTAATGGGGTGGCTGGCAAGTGAAGTGAAAATGTGTAAATCTGTTTTTATTTGCAAGCGCCGGTATGAGGTGTTGAACAGCCATCACATTGATGTGAAGTCAAAGCTCGGAGCTTGTCAGAGAGTACTGTCACTCACTCCCACCCACTAGCTCTCACATGAATAGGTAATTCTGCCAGTGATACGCATGCTACTGTTCCTCTACAGTTCTCATCCCTGTGTTTGTAACTGAACTTACATAGCAGACAACACATACTGATGAAATGGTAGGCAACCTGTTATGTTTGCAGAGGTTGGTGTGCATTTTACACTGATGTGCAACATAGGCCTGGGCTGTTCACATAACTGCAGATAGAGAAAAGGCAAAGTACATGCAGAAGGCAGGTGGGTTCAGCACTGCTTCCTATCTGGGACAGGCAATGCCCCTGCCCTAGTATAACATCTTCAAACTCTGGATGTACAGACAGTTTCTGCCCCCTCCCCGGCAAACACCACCCTTATTACAATCCACATTTGAGATAAGATATTCAGTACAATATTAGATGCAAAACTATTCCGCTGACAGCTATCACTCGAATGCCTGGCTCTGGTGATCATGCATGTTATTAAGAAAGTTTAATTCAATGCTCTTTAGTTTTATACTAAGTACATAAATTGCACACCCTCTTAATGGTGCCATTGACAATCCCCTATTCCGCCGAACCTTCATCTTCTTGGTATTTTATTTAGTTGGTTGATTTGATGTTGTAAGCTTTTGTAATCCATATACATATATATAAATACATTTATATAGAAAATACAAGAACAGCCTTGTTATGAAGCTCCAGTTAGATCAAATAAGGGGGTATTGCAGATACACTATATCCTTCAGGCATCCACAAAATTTACAATGTAATGCCTCATGCAAACAACCATGCGTAATTTCCAGACCATGGAAATTGCCACACCATGTAGTGCGGATCAATGGTGCACTACATGGTGTGATGAGACATGGTAGATGCACCACACTCGTAATGTGCACAATAGAAATTAAACACTTAAGTATAAGTCAAGTTTCTAAGCACATCTTTTGTGCTGAAAAAGCCCCACTCGGCTTATACATGAGTCGGGTGGGAGGATGCATGATGTACTTTGGTAGTTTCATGCTCAGAACGGGTTCCTGCAAGGGAATCCTCTCTGAGATGATGTGCGTGTTAACTTGACCAGGGAAATCCCATCACCTTTACATATATGGTATTTCTACATCTCTGAGGGCTTCCCCTGACACACATGTCTCTAGTCTATGCAGTAACCTACTATCAATGTAAGTATGTTATCTTACTAAGAGCTTCACTAGACTATATATATAAAATAACAGCCTTGACTTTTGCTATGACTCCGTGTGAATACACTTGTTTTTTAGAAGCCTGCAAATAAAGATAACTTCCTGGCTGATGTCTTGAGATGTTGCTTCCATATCACATTTTCTTTCCTCGTGATGCCATCTATTTTGTGAAGTGCAGCAGTCCCTCCTGCGGCAAAACAGACCCACAACATGATTATTTCACAGACAGGGTGGTGTAGTCAGGTTCAGATGTCTCTCTAATTAACTCAGATGTTGCCATTAAACCAGAAGCAGAATCTTCCAATGGGCTATCTCATATTATTTAAAGGAATACTCATCTTAGTGTATGTAAAATTTTGACTTTGCTGAAAGTCATAAATAAAAAAAACACATACTTATTTGGCAAATAAAAATTTTGGTAATCTTATTTGACCTAAAACAGGAAAGGTCTATTCTGGTTCTGATAGTGGGAAAAACATGCATGTGTCTTTTTATATAGGGTATATAAACTTCTAATTTCAACTGTGGAATTTAAAATTAACAATGTAATATTTGCTCTAGCTGAGGCCATTACCATGGGAAAAAACATTGTTCTGCTTTTATTTCAGTGCATTACATTCCTATTGATCTAATCTCCTAATTTGCTAGTTATATCTAAATATTATGTAATATAATTTACATACGGTCAACCACAATCTGTACTCTTTAAACATAGTGGAGGGTATCAAGAGCTGGAGTATCATGACTCTACACAGATCAATTCTATGGCAGAATTAGGCTATAACCTGAATCAGAAACTCATACAAGCTATGGCTAATACAACGGTATGAGGCGTCCCCATCGACTTGGGGCATAGATGGTGTAAGGAAGGGCCTTACGCCAGGAATGGTGACTTTCTCTTAGCTTGTACTCCAGTACAAATCTTGATAAACCTGCAACCTCCCCAGCATATTGAAGACACAGGGCTTTCCTGCTAGATACCTTTTCTAATCCGTTTATATTTTTTGTGTGTTCTGTTTTCTGTCTATGATTATGGGGCTACAGCATTCTGTGATATGCTTTACTGCAGTTTCACAGCCATAGGCCGCAATAGAAGCTGATATATCGTATTGTATGGTAGGGCTTTGTAAGCATGCTCTGTACAGAAGTCCTCTATGGAAGCCGGATGAACAGCTAAAGGCATGAAATGCCCAACGCAGTCTATAGTACCACTGTTCTGAATGTTACATTGCAATTTATTTAGCAGCAGTTGCCACCTCATTCCCTCTGCTCCCCACCGCCAGACAAGTCTCCTATAAAAGTGTTATTTTCTAGTGAAATTCTGTGTTTGTTTAGGTTTGGCTTTTCCTTCTGTTTTGCGACATTTTGTCGAACATGTGATCTTTTGAAGTTGCACATCTGGCGCAAATCCATACCTGCTCTTGGGTCTAAAGACATAAATCTCAGATGGATTAAAAGGGCAAAACTCCTAAAATGCATCTGACCAGTAGAAAAGAAAATACTAAGATACAACTATCCCTAACTGTCTTGTCTGTAATGTAAATGTGGCGACTACTGCAAAGAAACGGCAACAATCAGTCTATTATTAGGCTTTTGTTACTTATAGTGACATGGAAAAAAAATGTTGAAACGCTTGAAATTTCTTTAAAAAAATTTAACATAAAACAACTGATTAAAAAAGCGGTCATTTTCTGGTTACATAGTCGCTTTAAGACCCTTATTATTTATTTCCAAACCAAACATTGTTTTGCAACATCGAACAAGAAAAATTCAAGAAGTGATCCAAAATTTAGACAAATGATTTTACCCACAGCACTCAGTCAGTCTATGTCCTGTTGTGACATTAATATACACTTCCAATTACAACTGTGCAGGTTTTCCTTTCAGAACAAATCCGGGCCTCTCTTCAATGCTACAGGGTTAATCATTACCTTGTTAGCTCAGCTATCCCTCTGCTGACTTGGACACTACGTTTAGCAGACGAGGATTAAATGGAGTGAGGAGCAGTTCCATTAAGAAGCCGTTTCAGATCCCTTGCCTTCTATTTAACTTTCCATTAAATCTTCCATCTGGCTTTCAATCTGCTTTTATTTCCTATTTCCCCCTATGTCCAGCGGTTATATTCTTACATCTCTAGTAAATACATTTAATAATAGATATTTAGGAATGGTTAAGAATTAAAAAAAAAAAGAAGACCGTGACTTCTATAGTTATATTCAGAGTTATTAGCTGCCAAAGAGCATTCAATCTATTGGAATCGTGATCATATTACACATCATAACGTGGTTCCAGCAGTTATGCTGCAATTATCACCTCTTATTAAAGAAGCATCATTAATTCTGTACATTGTACAGTGTGACATAAAAAATAGCTATAAAGCCATATACTGTAGATGTTGTAACTGAACGGAAATCTACCACCAGAATGAAGGATTGTAAACCAAGCACACTTCCATGCTGGTGTGTGCCCATCTGGCAGGATCCTTCTTTTAGCTTCTTATGCCCTTGTTTTTACAAAAAGAAAAAGCTTCAAAACATATGCAAATTAAGCTGAGGGGCTCTAGGCTCCATAGCTGTCAATGGAGCCTGGAGGACCCCAAGGTTCATTTTCATAATATTCAAAGCCTTTTTATATAAAAAGGGCTTAAGAATCTAAAGAAGAGTGGATCCGGCCAGAGGGGGCACACACCAGTATGTCAGTGTGCTTGGTGTACAATCCTTCATCCTGGTGGTAGATGTGCTTTAAATGATGAAATACAGTGCTTTTATTACATTGCCCATCAACATAGGAATAGGGGTGAAAAATACTGGGTCTGAATCTCTTCTCTTTCTTTGGAAGATGGGTATCATTTCATTATCATATCACAGATAGTTTTATGGTATGTAATGCCAGTTTCTGTGAAAATAATACCCCATGCTTATATTGGTTCTCTGTTAACTGTGGGCGTACAAAGAAATCAGAGGACCCCATAGTAAAAGTCAGATTTAGTCCTTCACAGCCTAAAAAATAAATGGGAACTAATCAAAAAGTAAAGCCTACTTACCTCCCAGTGATCCCAACCTGAGCTGCTGAATTCAGCCTATTCTAGTAACCTGTACATCTGTTGTGGAGGGTATTATTGCAGGTTGTTCTCAGTAACATGTACCTTTCTATTCTTCAGTGAACATTCATGAGATCCACTGGGCACAAACTGTGTGATATTCTAGTGTTTTATTCATTGTTGTCATTTCATTGAAACCAATTTTAAGCTCCTTAATAAAGTTCCCTGATCATAGTCCATTAAGTCCACGCTCTTTATTTTGTTTTTGTCTCCCATATTAATAATCTTTATTTATGTAGAGCCATCATATTCCATGGCACTTTACGAATTATGGGGGACATAAACAAATAAAATAAGACAAAACAGGTAAAACACAGTCATATGAAACAATAGGAGTGAGGGCCCTGCTCGCTTACAGTCTATGAGGATGAAGGGGGTGACATAAGAGGCATAAGTGCTTGCGTAATGGTCCGGCCATTCTTTATAAGGGTACAGAATAAAATAATTGAATAAATAAAATGAAAATGCTGATGCTTGAACCATTTATCAGCCATCATCTTGTTTACAGAGTCCAAGGTCAGAGTCATGGCACCGGTCTGTCTCTGCCACACACAGCAGTAGCAGAAGCTGAATGGTGCCTCCTCTGGGCCACCCCTCTGGATGATATCAGCTGGCTTTTGAAGCAGAGAGCAGGAAGGGGCGGTGGATGAGGAGGTAGCGGACGGGTTAGAATTGTTTTTCTATGTATTATCCTGTCTTTCATTGGATGGCCATGATGACATGCTTTGACAACTAATGCCATTTATTGACAAGCTGAAGTTTTCCTCCAAAAAGAAAGACTCAACCCACCAACTGTGACATCTGAAAAAGAAAAGAAAAACACATCCATACCTAAGAACCATTAGAGCAATGAAACACTATGTAGATTTTGTCTTCCTCATTTAATTGAAGTCCAAGCGTTTGTAAATTTATATGCCCCCTCAGCACCTCCCCTATAACCCTTTCCCATCACTCAGTACCTCCCCCATAACCCTTTCCCATCACTCAGCAGGAACTCCTGTTTTACCTGACAAAATTCCTGCACAGTAGTTCATCCTTTCAAACCTCTCAACAATTAAATGAAATTAAAATATTTAGACTTGCACTGCAAACATTGAGAAGTCACAGTTTTTTGCTCCAGTGGGCCGTCCAGTCTACGTATAGTAAGGACAGCCATTCATTATTAATCTACTTTTTTTCTCAAATTTCTTGCAGCTTTCTTAATAATATTCCCTTTACATACTGAACATAACTTAAAACATGTTTTTTTGGTTAATTATTTTGAAATTCTATGGGGGATTTCCTGCTTTGCACATGTACGCTTCAGCATATGTTATCATTAATATTTATGTTCACTAAATTCTAACAACAAAATTAACCCCAGTAACCTGCTAGAATATTATCATATTCTTATTAGTCTTAGAATTACCGTACAAAGGTCCAAATCACTGTCAGCCTACAGTAGGCTCAGTGATGACAACGTCTATCCCTATCTTACAATTTCCAGCTGAACGTCGGATATTGAATGTAATAATGCAGCGCACAGTAATCAGCCACTGTCACATTGTTTATTACACAATAAAATAGTCTGCTTTGTTTCAGAGCCTGAAGGTCTTGCCATACTTATGTAAATTGTCTGTGATTTGTTCCTGAATCCCAGTGGATGCCTACAGCTAACCTGTTTATTTCCTGAAATTTGAAATCCCAAGGCCACTTACAACAGTCCTACCGAGGCAAAGCTTAGGGACCAAGTGGCTGCGGCTCAATCTCCCCCAGGCTCTCACTGAACAACAACAGGAACCTGTCTATAAGAAGCCGAACAAGTCTTTCTGTTTACCTCCCTTAATATGATCCCATTTCTAATCAACGTGATCAGGAATACAAGAACATGTAATGGGCTCACAGCTTATTAAATTCTGTATCCAGTGTGTAACATAATGACTACAATTCTGGTGTCAGAGTACAAGTTCTGTGACAGTGTACAAATAAACAGTACAGAACGCTAGCGTCATAGTGAAGGCTGTACACTCTGGGAAATATACTTCTCAACCTTGTAGTCTAATCTAGCTAAACGCACTGAAAAACAACTCACGGCAGTATTGCACTGCTCTGACCTGTACAAATAGCAAACACTGCTGATATTATTATAACCGTGGGAGGTTAGGTTCCAGCTGCCGGACTGCCATACACAGGAATAACAATAATTCAAGGGAAAACTTATGTTTTCCTAATAAAGATGAATAAAGATGTTTTCTGGATACACAGAGAATGGAACAGGAGACAGACAGTACAGGGGTCAAACCAGGTTACTGCAGATCAACTTTCATTCACTTGCATAGGACGATTGCCTGGGAAACTGCAGTAACTTGTCTCAGCCACTATAGTGAGATCAGAGCTGTCTGCTTTTTGCTCCATTCATGATGATTTAACTAGAGCTGATCTGATCAATGGGGTACACAGTGCAGACACCCACCAATGTCATACTGATGACCAATTGCAAAGATTGGTCATCAATATTTTTATCCTTGAAAGTACCTCTAATATTTCTGGTGATCTACTGTGGTAAAGGGTTTGCTTTGGTTGGTAGGAAGGGTTAACAGTGAATATGCGAACACTGGAAAGTGGCAGGGTGTAGAGGACCCTAGCCTTGATCCTAGCCTTAACCTACCAAACTGTGAGGTAACCAGATATATCTTCTTTAAATGGGAAACTGTGACTATTAGAAAAAACCCATACATAAAACTGTGTACCACTATGCCAATATAGATGTGGCTAAACATTGAGTTTGACTGCACATGAACAGCCTCCCCGAAGTGATATGCAGAGAGCCAATGTAAGGTAACAGCAGGGGGCACCAATCAGAGTTTATACTTGTTATATCTGGTTATCACAACATTCTTTAAAAAGAGTCCAATTAGCAAAATGATTAACTTAATGAGAGGAATCATTAATGAGACCCTGCATATGTGCAACAACTTAAAGGGGCGTGTTAGTACTTAGTCAGAGTTTGCGACACATTGAACTACTTAACGCTCCATGACATGTACATACTTCATGAAGCTTTAAAATACAGTGGCCAGAGACCCTCCCTCCCACATGTACATTGGCAGCAGCCAGAGATTGGCTACTGGTGATGTACAGGGTTTTTCTTCAGTGATGCTGCGTCTTTCCATCCAGCCTTTCTCGCTGGATATATAATGGTCAGACATAGAAAAAAACTCTGGATTTACATCATTCTTTTTGGACCTGTCCCTTAGTACAAAACTTCTGAAAAGAGATACAGGATTTACTGGAACATTCCTATGGAATACTTCTCCCCCTACAACCTTTGGCTTATCTCTTTCATTCAACTGTTATGCTGATGGCAGACATGGACACCGGACATACCCTGTCCCCAATAGCCCAAATCATTCTGTTGGTAGCTAAAAGTACTCTCCTCAATCACTAGTTGGTGTCTACCAACGCTCTCTGAAATAATCTCCCAGGTCAAGATCAATCTGGAGGTCGATAGATTGGAGGGGATACTGAGGGGAGGCAGACCAAAGCCTTCTTGCGAAAATATCAATACATCTCATTGATACTGAAATCCATACCATCCTGCTCAAGTTCCGTTACACCAAATGGTATCTTAAAGAGGAACTTAAGGGCACATTGGGTACACTAAAGATACCAAACTGATCCACACCTGAGCCCCCAAAGCTTATAACATCTATAAAGCTCATTTAGACCAGCCGACCTGCCCAAAAGTAGCATCTCCAAAACCTACCCCCTGTATAATAACTTTGTGTGATATATTCATTAATCTACATGCTGCAAAGGTTGTTCATATGTTACTTCTATTATGACGCACGTTGCGTCTTCATTTACTTTAAGAGGCAAACTTGAAAATGTCATGTGGAAAGTCAAAGTGGTGGCATGACCATGGAGATTACATGCCCTAATATTTCAGAGCATTTGAGTTATTACCCAAACTTGTTATCAAACTTGTTATGAATTTATTGAATTGTGCTGCTTTGACCAATAAACATCTTTGTGCGAAAAAAAATCAAGAATGATAACCCGGGATACTTATTCGTAGATCTAGATACAGTGACTGTGGTAATCCTTTTAAAAATCAACATTTATAATTATGCTAATGAGTCAGAAGGGCTTTGGAGGTATTACCAGAGCCCTTCTATTCTCTGGCTGTGAAATTAATTCTTAAAACTGCTCTCAAAATCTTGAACATGATTTTTTTTCTTCTTTGTGAACATTACTTACTTAGACTTAGTCTCAAATGTCAATTATTTTTCCACAAGCAATTTCCCCCATACTCAGTAGAATGAAATTTAATTTGGATTATTGTACCTCCAGTGCATGTTCTGAAGTTTGCGTGAGTCCAACTTTTCATCAGGGTTACGCATAACTTCTTTCCTGGCACTTACAACCTTTTAAGCATAAGATACAATTCAAAATTATAGCTGCAGCTTCCAATGGACAATACAATATAGCACCGCTTTATAACTTGTTACCCATCTCTCAAATCTCTCTTAGTACTTACCTGTATATAGTGCCATCTTTCTTCTTAGAACAGAAGCAAGTGCTTCAAGGTTGCAGAAAAAGCTGGCTCTGTATTTTCTTACGTTCTGGTTTACGTGTGTATGTACTGGACTGTATATATGTACTAATATAGAATGTTTGTGACCCTGCTTACAGTATTCTATTAATATGCTCATGGTCTGCAAAAGATACTGCATATATTTTATAGTATCAACAGGGTTAAAACACAAAATGTGACAGGTTACCGTGACAACCTCAGAAATGGAAACGGCAATTAGGCATAATCTAACAATCATGCATGAATCCTCCTGATACATTCCACCCTGTTATTGCTTTATCCTCAGGAGCAAAAGATTCTTACAAGCTCAATTAGGTTTTAATCACTAGTTGAGGTATAGAAGCCTTAAATTAAAGTTTACGGGTGAACAGCTTTTTCACGGGTCTTATCATTCGGAGACCTGCCAGTTTATAGTTTTTTCGCTTGCAGTTGAATGTTGCTCTATAAAACCCCCAAACTGCTGTCTTTAAAATCTCATGCTTTACATTTTTTGTTTTGGAAAATTGGGATATTTGGTGGATTTTTGAAATCTGTGAACTGAGTAACTTTATTTGTGTCTATAAAGTTAACATTTACTAGCGTTTTGTAACAATTTTCAAGAGAAACGCAAAATTAGTAATATTGAAAAATATAACAAATAACCAAGATCTCAAAACTAACATTTAGTGGACACCTGGCGAAGTCACACATAACACCAGATTTTTATCTGTTATCACATACAGGCTTAATAAAAGATCAGAACCTAGATTAGAACTATGGGGGACATGTATTATCGTATCTGCGCCTAAAAAATGCTGGGATCTTTAGTTTTTTTGGGCGCAGAATTGTTGCGGATCATTTATAGTGAGTTTGCGCAGAAAGAACAGACGTTTCCGACTATCCCGACTCCTCCAACTTTTTTTTTTGTGCAAGTGGGCGTGGCCTAACTTTTCCACATTATCCGTCACATTTATGTGTATTTTTTCTGCATTTTTAGGCGCAATTTTTGGCACACAAAAGACCAGGAAAAAGATGATCAGTGAGCAAAATTAAGGCGCAGTCCATTGAATATTTTGGCGCACATCTCATTGATGTTGGCATTTTTATGGCGCTCGACTAATTATTACCGCCTACCCATTATTTACTTACAGCTGTGCGCCACTTTGAAACATCGGGCTGTGCTTTCCGGAGACTGATCTCCGATGCCGGCAGTCGTGCTTGCGCCAGAATTAGGAAAATCCCCCCCTATGTTCCGTAGCTAACTGGGAACAATGTGGACACACTGGATTGCTGTGGATTTAATATCTGCTGTGGATTCTAATGAATTGGGAGTTACTGGCCCTAAAAATTCTGCAAGCAGTTTAGACTTCCTCACAGGGAATCAGCAGGTTGTAATATTGGGCCGAACAGACCAATATGTACTAAGGAAGCAGGCAAGAATCACAGTCAGACAGGAGGGCAGGATGGGAATGACTACAACAATGGAGAGGCTTCTGTATCAATTCCTTATAGTTTTTTATGCTTGCTTTCATTCTATAGGAAACTTGATTGTTTACTTCCTATGTACAGAAATGGTCACACATGTGCACAGCTCGTTAGTATCATATAGAGTAATTAGAGTTGTGTGATATAACGAGCCGTGCACCTGTGTGACCAAGGTCGGATTTCTGTCCACTTCAAATAAACAATGAAGCTTTCTAGAAGGAAAGCAAGCAGGGATCCATAAAACAATTACAATTATCTGATGTGCCTTAAAGGCACAGATTGAATTTTTGAGTCCTATCGCAAAATGAATACCTAATAAGTATCCATGCCACTTTATATAATGGCCATCTAACCTATACCATCAATGTACACAACATAATGTATATCAATATGTATAGCAGGTCATATTTCATATTTTCTATTATCTTAAATTCATAGGTTGTCCTTGATTCTGATGTCTATGGTTTGCAATCTTTACTTTGGTCTCTTCAAAGCTCAATTGGTTTTGTATAGATAAACTGATCACAGGTCACACAATAAAACAGCGGCAGTCGATTTGCAGGCCATGAAGCACAGATATGGGAGGAAGAGCAAAGTTACAGGATCGCATAAAAGTTTCCCTTAAACCAAATAACAGTCACCAGAACATTCATCAAATCATAATTGCATGAGGTACATGAGATGCATCCTTTTACCTAAGGCAGTAATATTTATGAGGATTGCAATGCCCCTGGTGATAGCAAAAGAAGCAAGGATCAGATCAAGTATGTCAAAAGTGGAGGCAGGGCACAGTGGTTAGAAGCCTCTGAGGTAAATAAATTAGGTATGCCCCTGGGTAAGTCATTTTATTGTATACATTACCATGTGTAATCTAGATGATATGAACAGCAGCTATGCCATTAAAATGTATAAAGAGGTATATGTCAGAACTGTGCAATATCATCCGTGTTATTAATAATGTCATGTTTCTGAATAATCGAATATTAGCAAACTTTAAATATAAAATTAATATGAAAAAAATATTTTATTTTTTGTTTGACATCAAGAAACTTCACTTAAAACTACATAAAAAGCTGGGGTGAAAATAAGGTTAGCAAAACCAAATAAAATTGCATGCAGTGGACTGTGGCAATATCTAACATAGGTCACATTGCGTGGTATTCATGGTATTTGCTATATGTTTGTATGAGCCCAAAAAGCCACCATACACATTAGATTAATGTTGGCTGGATTTGTCATTCGGCCCGGATCTTACTCCAGTCTTACACCCGCGTGCAGGTCATGGGCCGCAAGTAATGGTCTCATGGACCATTGTTTGCAGCCTATATGTCATCCGCAAAAAAAATAAGACTGTCCAGGGAGGGCAGGCATAGGACCTGCTCCAAACGTGGGTTATTTCTGGCGTAGACACACCCCCTTTTACTGAGGACACACCCCTTTTTCGTAGGAGTCGGAAATCATCCTAATACTGGTCTAAAACCTTCAGTAAATATGGCACACGGCAATTCAGGTCCAAATTATTCCAGATTTCTGGGGAAGAGAGATTGATAAATTTCCTCCATTATATCATACATCTGACCCATAAAAACAATGTGATATGTTCCATTAAAGGAAATCTGTCATCAAAATCAAACATGATAAACCAATGAAACTTTTTCATAGATACAGGCACTGTGGCTTTGGTAATTATATTTTATTTGTTTACCATGGCCATCTTTCTTTAAAAATTATGCTAATGAGCTAGAACAGCTACCCTTTGATCTGGCTTTAGAAATTGTTGTAACACTGTACAGTAGCACCACCAGCAGTGAGCTAGCACTGGGAGGGGGAAAGTGCTCCTTCACACTAACAGCCTTTGTAGCTACAACACGGAGGGGCTAGGGTAGCGCTGTATCATGTTTGTATCACGTATATACTTGAATCTGTATTCTATGGGTCTGCTAGTGCAGCAGAATCACTACATTGCCAGTTTCTTTTTGTTCTCTTTGAAAGGCTGATCATCCCGCAGCAGCTGGCATTAGAAGTTGTACAGTTTAGTGGGTGGAAAGTGGGAGGGTGGTTGGCCTGAAACTCACCGAGCAAACTTTATGGCAGGCACGCTAAACATGTGATCAATGACTGTGCTGACACAGGCGCTCAGTGTGTTATCATTGTGAGGCTACTGACAGATGAGAAAATTGTGTAAAGCAGATTTGCCTGTTAGAACAATATTGTGCAGCATTATTAACTCATCCATTAAAGCGGAAGAGTCAAAAGAAACAGCCTATACGAGGCTACGAGAGATTTACTGCATATGGAACAGTTTGCTTGGTTACAGTGGTTACTACAACTTAAGTACTTCTAGTACTTTATATATTTTGCTCTATATATTTTATATATTTGATCTATATATAAGCATCCTTTAGTCAAGACAGGCAGATAATCAGTTTAAGTAGTCATTGAGCAGGCTGTAGAATAGCATGAGATATGGCTTTGCAGACTGTGAGAAAGATAGGAAACAGGGTGCAGGCTAGAGAAAGAAGCAATGTGAACTGTGCAAAAGAACAGGCTGTGCATGGACATAGGGGTGCAGGTTGTATGAGAAGAAAAAGGGATACGTGGGAAGAAAGACTGTCTGTACCCCTGATGTTCGCATGGCTGGCAAACACTCCATAGACTACCATAGTAATAAAAAAACACATCCTTGGCTACAGTACACTATCACGGCAGAGTAAAGAGGAAGCTCAGTGTGAAGCTTTCTGACTCATACATGATACTGTCAAGCATCATTTGGTCAAAACAGGAACATAATCAGTTCAAGCAGTCAGTGAGCATTTGCCTCCTCCTTAGGTAGACACTGATATAAAAATGTTCCATCAAATTTATACTTTGGTTAAGGGCGCAGCTTATTTTGGTTTTGAGAATACAACATAGTTTCACATTTTGTTTGCATAATTTCAGATGTCATAACCTTCAAATTTGTTTAAAATCACTGGATGTGGTCTTTTTGTGTTTTATGTTTTATTTTTTAATTCTATGGTGTTTGACTTTACTTTTTGTATATAATTGGTGGTAGATAATATTTACTGTTTTGGTAATAATATAGGGACTGTGACCTTAGTTCTCCAAACTATTTGAATTGTGTTCTAAATTTAGATTTCTCATGTAATGATTAAAGGAAATCTTGCACTTGTTTGTAGCTATATTCACTCCTAATGCTGCTGGGTAGCTCCAGCTGGCTACAGCTATAAGTTTGTTAAGAGCTCTCTTCCAATAATTTAGTTAAAAATTGACTTTAATATTTATGTAAATTAAGTGGAAGGGCTACAGGAGCATCTATATGTTTATTAAGAGCTCTCTGCTCCTGTAGTTTGGTTAAGATTTTACTTTATTCTTTATGTAAAGCACTCTTGGGGGTTTCACAAGAGCCCCTCCGATCTCCAGGAGTATAGGATTGCGGCAGGTAGAGGGAGAGGAGAGAGTGCTGAGGGAATATGCAGGAGGGGGAGAAGTGCTCTGGAAGGAAGGCATGTAAGAGCCAGAGCCCAGGAGACTGGAGGGGCTTTGTTGATGCCCTTCCTGCAGCTGGATTTACCCTGCTCGGAGCTACTCTGCAGCGTTAAGTGGGAATTTAATTATAAACCATATGTAATAGATGTATTTCATTATTAGAATATGCAACACCCCTGTCAACGTGTAGGCAAGGGAGTAGTTGCGAATAAGGCCCTCTTCCTATCAGGATACATCTGGTGAGCCTGCGCAACTCACCCAAGGGATAATGCAGGGAGATCTCAAGTAACCTGCAGCTGAAGCCTCTGCCGGAACAGTTTGGACACAGCTCCATCCAAATTCTCCCAGCCTGCATCCACTACCAGACTGGTGCACTATTCCTGAGGACCACTCTCCACGACCACTCCAGTACCAGATCTGCTATTGACCGTTTAGGCCTGTTGCCTGCTACCTGTTCAATACAGAACCATGAGTTGATTTGCATAAAGTTGCCTCCGTGATCCCTGGATACGGCTGTCTACCACCACGGGCTTCCCCATCCATCACCCAGGGACCTATTTTACAGACACTCAGGGGTTGCCCCAGGGAGAACCATTACATCAGCCTCTCCCTCCTTATTTCTTGCGCACACCGCCTGCTGGAGACCTGCCAGGCTGTAGGTCAGCCCACTGGTCCCCATACCAATCAGCATGACATCAGCATGCCCTTGGCCGCTATCACCAGCCACTTCGGATTCTGGGCCCCGGCTGGCCCCAGGCTAGGCCAGGCCCCGTTGGGGGATGTTGCAAATACATACAAATTCTAATGCAGCCTCTTGCTGTAGGATTTTTGATCATAGGAGAAATTTGCATCTACCTGTGGATGCAATTTACTGGTGATGATGTCAAGACCATGTGATAAGCCCATGGTCTTGACCTAATTTAAAACCCTGTAGGTATACCAGAGAGTGGAATCTACATGATGGGGATTAGAAGATTCTGTGTGAAGAAGAAAGACATGGGGTGCAGCCTGGAGATAAAGAGAAACATTGGGTTCAGGCAAGAAAAAGAAGAGCAAATGTGATAAAAATGGGTTAAATGCTGGAGAAATAGGTGCTTATGGAGTGACGGCTGGAGGAAGAGGGAAACGTGGAGCAGCATGTGTAAGGATGAAGGCATGGGGGGCAGGCTGGGAAAAAGAGGGAGACATGGTGACCCCTGATGTTAGCATGGGTGGGAAACACTGCATAGACTACCACCTTAATAAAAAACAAATTACTATTGGATGGAGGAAGGGGGGGCTTCCTATGGTGCACCAACTTAATGGTCCTTTTTGGGTTCTTCAAGAAAATGTGAATATTTCTTGCTGTGGTTTCATTGCAATTGAAAAAAAATGTAGAAAGCTGCTTTAAAGACAGGAGCAAGGATGAATTTGACTATAATACTATATATCCAGGGGTCAGTATATAATGTACAAATAAAAGTAACCTACAAATGGACATAATTGGCTAATCCGTACCAACCATGGGCATATGAGACTTCATTATGATATGTAAAGTCAATGTTACAGCATGCTATATACATGCTGCAGACACAGTGGCAGTTATGCTGATATCACCATGGCTGGTGCACAGGTGGATCCATCTTGTACCAGTTGACATCTTGAAGGGAACAGGTTCAGGTATGTAGATCTTCTCTCCATGCTAAGGCCTTGTTCACACATTGGGGCAGATTTACTTACCCGGTCCTGTTGCGATCCCTCGGTGCGTTGTCCAATGAGGATTCGGGTCCGGCGCGATTCACGTAACTCGTGTGCCCGAGTTCCTGCATCCGTCGCTTCTGCGCCGAGGTCCGCTGGAGTTCACCTTCTTCTTCCCGATGCTTGTAAGTGCACGTCTTGAAACACATTTCTAATTGTTACATCCCGGGCGTTGTCCAATGGACCGCACCCCCCATTTCTGTCGTTTGCAGGCCGGTGCTGATGCGCCAAATCCGCTCGCATTCGCCAAAATCCGGGACAATTCGTCACAAAACAGAAATCATCAGGAAACCCAACTAAAATGCGTCCGACGGACCCTTAGTAAATGAGCCCCATTATGTAGCTGTGGGGTTTGTGGTGAGGGTCTGAACTGAACCTTTAACTCCTGTTTGAGAAACAAATGTCTGTGGATCTGTTTTGTGCTAAGAAATGGTTCACTTTGACACAGCTCATACCAGCCACTTAATACCAGCTATATCATACATTATAGATGATGACACTTTGTTGTAGTTAGAGGTTCCCAAAAATAAATGTTTAAGAGGGTTTTATCAGAACTGCAACATTGGCATTTATGACAATGAAATAGTGTTGCCTATGAGTAATTCTAATCTGCAAGCGGGAATTATGTTGTTAGTAGTTTGACGTGTTACAATAGGGGAATTAAATATTCTCCCAGCATTTATGGAAAAATTGATCTTTGTAACTATTTGGCATACTGTATGCTTAGATGACTGCAGCACAAGGAGGACGTATGCATGGCCGTAAACTTGCTGTATTTTTTAAAATGTAACTGTAAACATTAAACCAAAAGTGGAGAGGGCTACAGAAATGGGCTATTATATATGGGTGCTTATATAAATGGGGTTGTAGAGGAAAGGGGTATTACAGAATGGGGACATAATACATTTATGGTGTGGGTGGTGGTACAAAATGGAGCAAGGAGATACATAATAAGGGAGGCATTTTAAGGGGCAGGCAATAAAAAAGGTATTCTTGTCAGGATTCAGGGGTAGTGGACCCACTGTAAAACCCTGAGTGATGAAATAAGCCAACACCTGGGAGCGGAGTCTAAGTGGCACCCGGTTTTCACCAGGGATAACACCAGTTCACTCCACAGGCGTGACGGAGAACAGAATGGTGAGACACAATTGTGGTCGGGGACAGGCTGGAGGTCAGGACAGGCGGCATGGGATGTGGAGCAAGGCAAAAGGTCAAGGCAGGCTGCAGAGTAGTGAAGTCATAGACAGAACGGGGGTCACAACAGGAATTCACAATATCAGAATATAGCATCAGGAACAAGCTTTCTCTGGGGTACTAGGCGCAAAGAACCAGCAAGGCTTGCAGAAAGAGGCTGGCTATATATAAAAATCTGGAATTGCCAGAACCAATTAATGTTGCGCTGGGCCTTTAAATTGCGAGAAGTCCCAGGAGGTGGAGATGCGCACGTCTGATCGCGGGAGACAGAGCTGGAGCGTGGAGAGGTAAGTGAGATTACGGCACACATAAGGGGGCACAGGGAAGCACATGGGTGCGCCTTCGACCCAAGAAAGGAGTCGCAGGAGCACCCGTGATAGTTCTATTCAATTCTAGGTATGTATACAGTGTAGGATTGGTCAAATCTGTAATATCAATGTATGCCTTTATCTGCTTGATTTTTTTTTAATTAAATCCATATTCTATAATAGTTTTTTTATTAGCTGAAGTAATAAAAACAATGGGACTTATGCATTTTCGTCAGACTTTCCGACGTTTTCGGGTTTTGCACGGCTGTGGCAGGTGTTCAACAGGGGATTGTGTCACACGTGACCAGATTTTGGCGCAGCTGCTTTCATGCAACAGAAATTAGGGAGCCCTGTCCCCAGCATCCCACCCTGATTTCCTGCTGTATTCGGCTCCCCAGAACTGCAGGTAAATCTAGAAAAAGCATTTACAACCTGATCAGAAAATGCTGACAATTTTACTAACAATTTAGAACATACTCACACAATGTCACCGGCTCACTGACACCCTGTGACTGACACTGCATATGCTGATGCCATCTCACACAGTAGGAGCCAATTAGTGACATAGATATTAGTGACATGTAGTACCTTACAGGTGACAATCTTCTCTGTCAGGAAGAGAACTTCATTACAACTTCTCCCGGCCGCCACTTATTACTATTGAATTCACCGCCAGATGTTTTCAGCTCTGTGCAGCAAATCCCCCCACACTGTGCACCTAAAAATAACACAGTCACTTCCAGTATAATGTCACCTGTATAACAGTGTTAAATAATTTATAATCCTAAAACAAATAAAACATCCTATATACAGCATATAGTCCCCCGAATAAATTAAATATGTATAACACCCACAATTTATTATATATACCAGACCTCCTAATTAATATTTAAATAGTATATTGAGCCAGAGCCCCCTCCATAGATAGTATTTACAGCCAGAGCACCCTCCATAGATAGTATAAACAGATATTGAAACCCTCCATAGTATAGACATGCAATGAGCCCCTCTCCTCCATATGTAGTATAGAAAGGCAATGAGTCCCTCTCCTCCATAGGTAGTATAGACAGACAATGAGCCCCATTCATAGAAAGTATAGACTGGCAATGAGTCCCCTGCATAGATAGTATAGACAGGCAATGAACCCTGTCCATAGGTAGTATATTTATGCAATGAATCCCCTACTCCCATAGGTAGTATAGTCAGGCAATGCAGGCAATGACCCCCTCTCCTCTTTAGGTAGTATAGACAGGCAATGAGCCCCCTCCATTGGTAGTATAGTCAGGCAATGACCCCCCACCCCAGGTAGTAGAGTCAGGCAATAGTCCCCTCCCCTCCAAAGGTATTATAGTCAAGCAATAACCCTCCCCCCCTAGGTAGTAAAACCAGGCAATAACCCCCTCTCCTCCATAGGTAGTATAGTCGGGTAATGACCCCCTCCCCTCCATAGGAAGTATATTCTTGTCCCTTGCAAAAAAATAAAACTCATACTCATCTTCACCTCCAGTGCAACCCTGGCGCCTCAGTCTCTCCTATTCTTCTCCTGCTTTACACCTGGAAGCTGCTTCATCTGTGTAGTGACATAGGCTGGCATATGTGATGACGTCACACCGCCCTGTGTCACGCAGAGCAGTAGTCCCTACTACTGCTGATCTGCCGCCTGAGGCGGAATCTTCATCGTGCTTTATGGCAGATATGTCCTTAATTCTAAGTACATGAATATTTGAGAATATAATCTGATTTCTACACAATATAAAAATGATATTTATATTATATATACACACACTGGCACATATATACATTCATTACATGTTCTACAATTATGTATAAGCATGGCATATGTAACACAGTGTGGACTGCTTTCCTTTGAGCTCTCTCTTAAGGACAGCCTATAAGGAGAATGGACTGTGTGTGTTCGGTCCCCTCCAAACACAACCAATCTTCATTCTGCTTGGCAGAGGGGCTAGGGTGTGTGAAATATGGTTGCGGGGCCTGTAGTATATTACCAGTGTCAGGCTCTGCTGTATAAAACATGACTGTAGTCGGCTTTTGCACTCACTCACCCTCGCTGCCTCCTTCACTTCACAATCATATAAATCACAATGGAAAACCTTTTTCCCTTTCCCAGCCACACATAGCAGCACAAAGCAACATCATTTCTTGCATTTTACAGAAAAGTTACAATGAAACATAGACAGCAGCACCCGGGCAGATCTAAGCATAATACTAACGGATTAGATTGTAACCATGTTATAGAATGTATACATTATGTTACATTATGTATCATATATTACTTCAATGTATAGTCATAGTTATGATGTGTCACCATTATGTACTATCAGCAGGGTTGTTCATTACATGCCTTGTTAATTTGATTGCATTTGGAAGGTTATTTTTACAGTCAGGGGTGCAAGGAATAATAATGCAGACTGTCAATGGTTAATGTTGCTCTCCCAGCCAGAGCCAGTGGCTCTGTGACATTTTCAATAAAGACAATTAAAGGTCAAAGTTGTAAAGGTTACGAAAGGTCATTTATGGATGCAGCTTTTTTCTTATTCACAATACACATTTCGCTTGCTTGACCTACAAAACCTTACCAAGATTTAGTGATATTGATGAAGAGTACCCATTTTACATCTCTTATTGTGGATTCAAGAGAAAAGAAATATCAATGCACATTTATGCAAACAGACATCTATTCATATATACATATAGTATGAGTGATGAGTGATCACTCCCAGGAGTACAATTCAGATAAATAGAGAGGTGCTTTCCAGGGGCAACCTGACAATTTTTTTGTGCAACAGGTTAAAAGTATAAACAGTAATCTGATTGGAAGGTATAGACATATCTCCAACACCTGAAAATAGCTAGGGAAATGAAAATAGTATTCCTACTTTACAGACATTGGTATTATGGTATAACACTGTCCCTAGTCCTTTTGTGACTTGTAATCTTTAATTCTCCCATCTGCAGCCTCTTTCTGTAATTGCTGTTCACCAAGCTGGAACTCACTGCTCACCCTGCTACAAGATCTCATAATGTGACACCTCAGTGTCACACTACTTCTCTGACTGGACAAACGTGATGGAATTTAGCACAGGTTTTGAGGTGAAACTCATGACATTTGGGCACATTTACTTACCTGTCCTGTCGCGATCCCCGCTGTGCATTGTCCGACGAGGATTTGGATCTTCCGAGATTGTGCGTCCAATTTCCTGCATGTGTCGCTTCCCCCGCTGAGGTCCACCAGAGTTCACCTTCTTCTTCCCGGTGCATGTGAGTGCTGATCTTGCGACACCATTTGCTCTTTGAATTCCGTGGTTTGTCCGAATCAGTGGGGTTGTCCTACGTCCACACCCCCCGATTTTTGTCGCATGCAAGCCGGCACCGATGCCCCACAATCCGATCGTGTGCGCCAAAAAAACCCGGGGCAATTCAGCGCAAAACGGAAAAAACGAAAATGTGCTGTTCGGACCCTTAGTAAATGTGCCCCATTGCCCCAATTGGAAGTCCCATTCATGCTAAATAAAACACATGAACAAATAAATAACAACACAAGACATATAAGTGTGGTAAAATATTGCCACAATGCTTTATTATAGAGTAACCACAATTTTATGCTAAATAATTGGATAAAACAGCAATGAATATATAAAGAAATAACTTAATAAATCATCAGTAAATAACATTTTAATAATGATAAATAAATGTGAATCTGAATCTCGCCACTATTAGTTGGGGGTAGTGATGGGTGGTTCCCAAACGAGCCGCCACAAAGAGCCGGCTCATTCGCATGAACGACGTGAGCCGATGGCTCTCTATACCCCGCCCCTAATGGCTCATCACGCCCCCTTTAACCCAATACATTTGGGTTAAAAGTGGAATGTTGTGGGGTCATTGACTGGTCTGCGGCTCCCTATTATATATAATAATAGGGAGCCATTCAGGAGCCAGAAGAGCCATCTCTTCTTAGTTAGCGGAGCCTAATTAGCCAGCTCCCTAAGAAGAGCCGTAATTCCCGTCACTGGCTGAGAGAGAAACCCCCCAATAACAAAACATTGTGACAGTAAAAGTCTGAATAAAGGGAGGGACGGACAGCACAACTTGCTGCTTGAATGTTGATTGAAGACTGTTGATTGTCCCAGGTCCTCAGCTGACAGCCCTTTATAAAGGTGAGTAGCCAGATTCAATGACCAATCAAAAAGATGCTTACAATAGTTACCCTGGAAACACTATTATGATTTGTCCAACTCGTGACCAATCACAGCTAACCTAAGCCTATCATCAGGCAAATAAAAATAAGCGGGAAGTACAAACTCAGAAATCACCTCAGAACCTGAGGTCAAAAAGAGGGCAGAGCCAAGTGCATAATGCAATATGAACAGGAGCATACATCTCTATAATAAATGAATCTATATGTATACAAATATATATAGGGACTATCACACCATGCGTCCCCTTACACAGTTAGTTCCAGGGGCCCCTACTTTTTATTAGGGAGGGAGCATGAGAGGAGCTAAAGTACGTGGTGAAGGAAGCACTTTCCTCCATGAGCATATCACAAAGTTTCATATATTCTTTGTACTATTGAAGTTTGATAAAAGAAAGCGTTTGTGCTTATATTTGTTCTGACTATGTATAAAATCACATGCCTGCTCCCCAAAGTGTTTATTGTGGACTAAACAGAAGCCCCTTTAATTCCATGAGAAACCTGGGATGTTGTTAAACTCAACAATTACATTAATGAAAAATGCGTCCATGTAACCTATATCTAACTTTACTTACTGTGCCCTCATATTGCCTAAGCTAAAATCCAAGATAGATGTATAAGCTAAAAAATGGCACCCTGTCTTCATATATACAAGTTGAATCCAGTATGATCCTTTTGTTGGCTCTATTAAGCTTATTTTTATTTTCCAACCTCTTGACTTATGAATATTTATACAGTTCATGATTTTCTTGTACTGAAAGGAGTATTGTTTTACACAATTCTGGATATTTAAGAGCATTAAATCCCTGTTGGAAAAGTAAATAAAGAACTCCTCTTTGAAGAAACACTCTAATCAGCCATAAAATGGATATATACACTATATACTGAAATGATTCCTAATGCACTACTGATATGCTATCATTATATATTAGAAATACCTTGTATGACATATTTCCTTGCATGTACATGAGTACAAGCCATCTAAGAAAGAAATATATGTGCACATCTCCATCATCCTGAAAAGCCAACAGTAACCCTGAACTGACTTTGAACAGTGACTGTGTGCTGCCATCTAGTGGCTATTTTAAAATTGCATACAAATTTTATAACTGGCCAAATTGAATCTACATGGTAATTAAAACGACTAGCTTTTACTCTAATACTTTTATATGAAGCTTGCCAAAGGACCATTTACATATACATCGTTTTCCCTACACCCTATTACATCTGAATGATGCAGGGGCAGACTGACCGGTAGAGCATTAGGTCAGTGACCATGGCCTCTGGCCTTTGACAAATGCAAAGTATTTACCCAAAACAGAGACTATAGTGATAAGGGACTTGTGACCTTTACATTTTGGGGGCCCAGATTTATTGTATGTCCCTGTAAGAAAACTTTCTCAGAAGTTCTGATACTGTTTTGTATTTTCTGTACAGAACAAATAGACTTAACATATTAATATCTGAACTTTTTTGTTTTCAATTTATTTCATTTCTGTGACAGTTTTTTTTTTCAATTATTTTCTAACTTAAGAAAGTAACACACAAAATGAAACCGTTCTGGGAACATCCATAAGGATCCTTGCTGCAGCAAAAACCAAACAGATAAAAAGCCGACAACTTGAAGCTTCTGGTCCCCGATGAAAATCTGTAACATGGTCCCATTTATAATTATAGAGCAATAATTCACATGAATTCAAAACCCACAACCAAAAACATTTTACAGCATCATGGTGGGATTTGTAAAATGACTGCCCAAGAACTTATACCTCCACTGTCACCAGTGGAAATGTGCTACAGAATATGATGCTTTATAAGTAAAGATACATTATACTTAGTATTAGAGGGATGTCCAGGAAATTCTGTACCTCTGTGTATGATTTTACCACCTATATAAAAATAGTGATCTAAAGGTTGTACAGTTACCAAATAGATATTAATGAAAACCTGAGCTCGTCTCATAAAAATGACAACTTCCCCATTGGTAGCATTTTTTGGTTAATTGCACAATGTGCCATTTTTTCCAGCTTCATAGTGTATACCACCGAATATTAACCATTGCTACTAGTAAGTACAATTTTTGGAAGGTGGGGGAGTAAAAAACAGAAACCTAAAATGAAAAAAGGACTGCATTAGCATTATCTGATGCCTTTCTGTATTTATTACATGACAAACGTGTACTTTCATTTTAAAGGTACACACAGTTTTGGGGCACAACATTAGATACATTTGGCATGTCTTTAAGTCTGTTCTGAAATGTGACATCACTGTCCTCCGATGTCCTCCATTTCCCCTAAGGTTGTGGTGGATAGTTGACTGGGTTAGGGCACCACTATTGGCGGGTTTTTGTCAGGAATGCAGGGTTGGAGGCTACTGTTGGGAGAGTTTGTGGACCCTCTGGACCACCAGGGGAGTTGATGCTGCAACCTGGGACCTGGACACGGAGCAGGCAGGAGCGTAGAAATGCTGGTACACAGGAGACACAGAGGAACACTGGTAACGCTGGAGACACAGGAAACACCAGGAGCGTATGGGAACGCTGGAGACACATAGGAAGCGTAGGAACACAGGATGGCTTTCTCTTCCTCAGGAATGGCTTAGGGAAGCCTGGTATGAAAACCATAGGAGATACTAGGAGAGGATCCGGCGGGGAGTGAAGGGAGGTGCCGGATTATAAGGGCAAGCCGGATTCACAAGCTCCAATCAAGTGGACGCTGGCCCTTGAAATCTCAAAGAGCCAGCGTGCACCCGTCCTAATGATGCTAACGATAATAAATAAGTTAATACTGATTATTATAAAGGTGTTAGCACGTGTAATTCAACATGCTGTGTATGATGCTGCATAGCCAGAGACCAAGACCATATCACAAAACCTTTGGGGACTCCCTATCAGCAACAAAATAAGCATCAAAATGTATAAATGTATCCAGGCATAGTCAGTATTCAGATTACAACTAACGACCCTTTTGATCCTGTCCTTTCTTTCTTTCTTTCTTTCTAATAAAGTGAATTTTATTTCTCATACCTTGCCTGGATCCTGGACTCTTAGTTTACATTTTTTCTACTGGTCCCCGCACAGTACATCCGTGAACCTGATATTTCATATCATCGGTATAAAGAAGTGGCGAGCTGAACCTTTTTTTACTCTATTTTGTTGATCAAAATGTATACTTTGGAGAATACTTATAGTGACCTGGTGTGAACCTTTGGAGGAGATTGCCCCAGGAAGAAAGTAAGTTGGTACAAGAATTGGGATGATTTGGACATTTTGCTACAGGATGTTAGCAGATGAACACGAAGAAGGGTTGTAAGTTATGACTTGGCCTCCAAGTTCCCCAGACTTCAATCTATTCGAGCTATACAAGACTAGAGGAACATTCACTATCTTTTTGGTTCCAGATGCAAGATACTTTTAAAAGGTCTTGTGGAGTTCATGCCCAGATTGGACAGAAGTATGGGGGCACAACTGGTTCTAAGCTTCTGATGGTATCAATATTAGGCACGTCAATATAATATTTCTTATTCTCCAAGAAACAAGAAAGTTTCCTACTATAAACATGGATAAACATGTAATAATGAGTCATCATTTCATTCAGAGCAAGTGATTATTTTACATTTATCTTTCAGCTTCTTGGTTAGAACAGCAGGTTGTGGATGATCTAACTCAGGAGATATGATATTAATATGTTAAAGCAGCACATGCTGAGATGCCACTGGTATAGATAGGAAGCTACAGCCATTGTAGTACCAAATTGCCTGGAGGCAATGAATTCATGTCAATACAAGAAAAGCACACCAGCAAATATGATGCCAGCTCTGGTTACATCCAAGCATGAAGATCAGCAAAGTGCTACTAGGCCCCTGAGTCTAAATTGCTGGGGTGAGACCATTATGACGGTGCATCTGCAGCATTAGTGTCTTAAAAGATGGGAGAGACTATGATGGCGTCGATGGCTTTGGAAGATTGTTATTCTTGGTGACAGACAAGGGTAATTATCTGCAATCCACTAGCAGTTTCAGGCCTAATTTCATTACTGCTGTACAATCCTTCCCAAGTCGCTAGTCTATCAATGTCTCACAGAAAGGATTAGCTGGCATTTTCTTGGTCTTGAAATGAATCTCGCCTGTCATGCCCTTGATAGATAGTGCGTGGCTGGCCCAAGCAGAGACACAACCACAGGTACAGTCATCGCTGGCTTCTTTCAAGCTGTTAACCCCTCGGCAGCTGGGCCATTAATTAAGATGTGCTTTACCTCCTGCCAAACAGCTAACTTCTTGGACTATAGAAATTGTAGACTGCTATGAACAACTGTAAACAATACATGATGATCGGTCAATAGAACATTTCAAACAATTGTCCAATAAGTTTCTTTTTGTTAAGAATATAAAATGTATACAGCACTGCAAAAATGTAGATTATGTACTCTATACATAATACCGGTAATAGTAAAATAAGCAAAACTACCACAAGGGGAGTCCTTTATATGAATAATTTATTTGTTAATGTACCTGTTTAATGACCTTTTATGGTTTAATTTTAATATTTCTGCCCTACAAAATGCAATTGTGCAGTTAATATGATGCGCACAGTTAGGAAAAAAATCCCTTGATTTGCAAAACTAATATGACATGACAAAACAAAGCACTGCAGTTTTGTTGTTTCTAGATTTCTTACACCTACTTTTACAAGATAGATGGGAACAGGTCAGTTTTATGTTTATTTTGTTTGTATATCCAAAGAAATTGTTGGAATAATTAAACAGCAGGTCGTCATATTATAGAATATCCAAGAAGCAGAAGCAGTACTGATGCTGTCTGGCCACTACAAATGAAGGATCATCTCATTGAATGCTCAAGTTCAATTTAAAGTAGTAAATTTGGTTTTGTTCATACAGCAGTTGGAGACTCCATTAAAGGGTCTGTCAAAAATGTCAGACAAAAAACAAGAAGTATGATGTATTATTTAGGACAGAATTTCTCAGAGTTTCTTTTTTATGGTCAATGGGGTCCTCCAGATGTTGTTTATGTCCATAAATCAGCACAGATCTGAACGAAGCCCAAGGCTGTTACCGGAACCTTGAAAAGAATGCCCATTGTGTTATGGACAGGGTTGATTTAAACAGTATGTCAATCAACATGAAAGATATTCCAAAGTACCTCAACCAATGCTGAGAACATTAGGGTCTAGGTTGCTTTCACTGTGGCAGTACAACAGCTACTTTCTTCTGGACCATATAACAGGGTCCATGATGTGTTTTTTACCAAGCACCTTTTCATATTTGACATGCTCCCTAAATTTTAAGAGTTTTGTTGCTTCAAAGTAAACCTTTCACTAGGGTTGTCATCAACATACCCTATGCTTTGTTGATTTTAAAAATGCCTTTGTCAGCATTTCAGTAGTTTATAATAGTTTATTTCACATACCAGCAGTGTGTAGTGATGTGGGGAGGATAGGGGTGCAGCTGCAGCAGTCTATGTGCCTATGTCTCCTCATACATTCTTCCTCTCCTCCACACCATCCCCCTCCCCTGTCTGCTTAATGCACATGACAGGAAGGTCAGTTGGATGGGTGTAGAGGGGAGGAGACAGACACATCCAGACACAGGCTGCAGCTGCCTCCCCGGTACTCACCATACTCTACGGGCAGGGAGCCAGGTAATGTAAAATGAACTATTATAAAGTACTGAAATGATTCAGAATGCTGAAAAAGGTATTTTTAAAATCAGCATTGCATTGGCTATTGGAACCAGTCACCAGCTAAAAAACCCATTCCTGGCTTGCTATAAGTCAACAATTTGTATTTAGGCCTCTAACCAAGGAAAAACAAATTAAGGCTGGCTGCACACAATCATGTGCAGCCTATGGAAGTGGGAAGTGGTCCCCCACCTTGGTTCGCTCCCATGGACTGCACACCTTGCACAGGGCGGGAGTCCTTGACCCCTACAGAAATATGATGCAAACACTTACTGTGTGCCATCCAAACTTCAGCAGCTACACTGTATTAATTGTTACTGTACTGTAGGAAGGGAGTCTTTGTATCATATTATTATATGACTCAAGGACTTGAGTCCTGTGCAAAGTGTGCTGTCTGTAAGATTGGGCCCACATACAGGACCGTTTGCACAGGCAGCAGTGTCATGTGCAGCCAGCCTAAGGCTGATGTTTTGTGAAAAGTAATCAGAATTTACCACTGGGGGGATATGCAGGTAATGTGAACAATAGTAGAACCAGTATTGACCACTGCACCTATAATAGGCACAGCACAGGCCCCTGGTGGATGATAATAACATCAATTAGACAAAATGGTGAACCCGTAGGAGGAAATTTGCCCATTGGTGCTGTAATGGGATGGCAAAGGGTTCTATTGTATCCTGATAACAATGCTTTTGTTTTTTATGCAGGGCTTTATGGAAGAGACATGCAGATAAGCAGCCACTCTGGATGAAGAAACCATGTCTCTGGTCTATCAATTGAAGAGATGGCAAATTATCCACTGCCGCCAAGAAGTGTATAGAGAAACTGACTTTCTGAGCGTCCGTAGAATTATGTGTCATTTGGGGCATCTGAGTGCTGGTCAAATAACACAACTGTGGATCAGTAGGAAACTCACAAATGCATCCTCAGGTGAGCTTATCACTTTTACTATAATGTGCATCATTTACCTTTACAACAGCCCAAGGAATAAAATTATTTTGCGAAAGTGCTATTTAAGTAAACTTTACTCTTATCATTATTTTCCCAAATAACATAACTACTGAGCAGCACTGTACATTCTCCTTTCTGCACAATTGCAGGTAATTCCTATAAATAGAATAGCGGAGACCATTTTAGTTTCTCACGATGTGTTGGTCTATTATCACATTTTAAGCATACATGAGATAATTACATAATGTGCTGCTGACAGATGAAGATCAAAAAAGACCTGACATTTCCCATGCAGCCGGCAGAAAGCCACCATCACCTTGTGAATTAAATACATTATGTGTAATATGCTCACCACACAATCATATTACTCCGTGTGCTAAGAATTTCAATAAACTTTCTTTCGGATTTCAGCAAAACCCCACAGACTGCATAAAAATAGATTTATTCACAGCTGCCTTTTCGCCGATATTGTTTGAGGAAACCATCCCCAGAAAGACTGCAGATACTGTATTTTTTTCTCTGTGCTGTGGAATATAGTGCAGATCTATAAATAAATGATGATAATTTTTAGAGAGGTCACAAGACCACTTGCATGTTCAGTGCATTCGCTAACATTGACTATTTATGTTCTACTCCAAATGAAATCTAGAAGTGCCTACATGGCACAACATATGGATCCTTGCGGCCAAAGTGCCAGACACACACCTTTGGAAATGTTTAATGAGACTTCAAGATGCTAATGAGATTAAAAACACATTTCCTTTCTTCAAGAACTGCACATCAGCATATTCATATTTCATATCAGACATCTGCCATTGATTGCATTATATTTAACTAAAATTAGATGCTGCCCTCAAAATGAAAGAGGCCTGTGCCAAATTACCATCAGCAGAACTTTGCTGGGGTGTTTAAGACCTAATATGTAATTAGGAGCAATTTTTTAAGCCCAGAAATTATCTCCTCGTATTAATCACATAGAGAAACAGGGCCCTTTGCCAAAGCTCTTCGCAAATGATCCATCTTCTTGCAGCAGGAACTTTTAAAATACAAAATTCTCTTCCACTATGTGTGAGAGGCAGGCAACAGCAGGGCAGCCATCAGGAAATTCGGGGCCCCATACAGCAAAAGTGTCTGGGCCCCAACACACCCCAAAACCGAACAAGCCTCCTGCCCCCCGCAGTGACCTTTCACAAACAGGGTTTGAGGCCTGTTGCTACGACAAGGCACACTCTTCTGGTAGATTGCCAATAGGAGTCATACTTTTGGTCAAGTATATATATTATAGTGCAAATATGGCATCAAAAACTAAAGCATGGTGAACAGTAAACATATAAAAGTGTTTAACAGACAACATATAACAAATATAACATTATAAAGTGCAATTGCTAGGGCCGCCACTATCTTTTAATGTTTTAATAAAGAATTGTGTTAATTACCAGTGGGGGTGCTCCAGTGCACCTAAGGGCTCTTTACGTCACCCTGCCACCAGTCCTGAGGTAATCTGAAGTCCTGGTACCTGTGCCTGCTCAGCAACCTCTGTGAATCACTGCATAAGGGTCAGGACTTCATATTTCCTCAGAACCAATGGGAAGGAAAAGAAGGAGCGTTCATTGCATGCCCCAAGGAAACCTAAAGTCCCAGCACCTGCACACTGATTCACAGAGGCTGCTGAGCAGGCACAGGTATCGGGATTTCGGATCACCGCAGGACTGGCCGCTGGGTGACATAAGGAGCCCTTAGGTGCACTGGAGCACTCCCACTGCTCCTAAGCTGGTAATTAACATAATTCTTTATAAAAGCATTAAAGGATAACCATAGAGGCCATTTTGATGGAACTTACAGTGCTGAAGTCAGGGTCATCAGGTGCATAGCATGATACCTTCAGGTACTATGCTGTGCACCTGGTGCTCGATTCCCTTTAAACAAGGGATATATATAAAGACAAAATACTCATGTACCACACTATAAAAATAACTTTATTAGATGCATGCATCTATAAGTGTGTATTCACAAGAATGCCAATAAATAAGCATCAGCATTCAATGGATAAAGTAAATGCAACTCGTACTGCCTCTATTATAGAGGAATAATGCTTCTATTTTAAGAGCACACAACTTAATACTGCCATATATGTACACTAAAAACATACTACAATACCTTCTCTGATAAACAAGAATGTAACTACCATAGTACTGCCCCCTATGTACAAGAATATAACTACTATAATACTGCTCCCTATGTACAAGAATATAACTACTATAATACTGCCCCCTATGTACAAGAATATAACTACTATAATACTGCCCCCTATGTACAAGAATATAACTACTATAATACTGCCCCCTATGTACAGGAATATAACTACTATAATACTGACCCCTATGTACAGGGATATAACTACTATAATACTGTATACTACATAGCGGTACGCTGTATGCATTTTATACTACATGGCGGTTACCTTATGCATTTTATACTGCATGGTGATATTCTGTATGCATTTTATACTACATGGCGGTACGCTGTATGCATTTTATACTACATGGTGGTACTCTCTATGCATTTTATACTACATGGTGATATTCTGTATGCATTGTATACTACATGGCGGAATGCAGTATGCATGTTATACTACATGGTGATACGCTGTATGCATTTTATACTACATGGCAGTACACTGTGTGCATTTTATACTACATGGCAGTACGCTGTATGCATTTTATACTACATGGTGGTACGCTGTGTGCATTTTATACTGCATGGCAGTACGATACGCTTTATCTATCTTATACTATTTCGTGGCACGCTGTAGGCATTTTGCATTTTTACACCAAACCAATATGATGGATCTGGTCCTGACATTCCCTGATATATTACATATATGGGGGGGGCGTCTCTATGGCTCGCCTCAGGCAGCAGACAGGCTTGGTACACCCCTGGGCCCTCCCCACCGGCATCCATTCCCACATAGATACATAACATTGTGTACACAATTTCTTTTTTTGACCAAAACATTTTTTAAGCCATGCCAAGCAAGTGCATGTGCCCACTCAGTATATAGCTATCCCATCACAGGCCCACTCAGTATATAGATAGCTCCTACATGTGCCCACTCAGTATATAGATAGCTCCAGCATGTGCCCACTCAGTATATAGATAGCCCCTGCATGTGCCCACTCATTATATAAATAGCCCCTGCATGTGCCCACTCAGTATATAGATAGCCCCTGCATGTGTCCCCTCAATGTATAGATAGCCCCTGCACGTGCCCACTCAGTATATAGCTAGCCCATCACAGGCCAACTCCGTTTATAGCAAGCCCCATCACGTGCCCACTCAGTATATAGCTAGCCCCAGCACTTGCCCACTCAGTATATAGCTAGCCTCAGCACGTACCCACTCAGTATATAGCTAGCCCCAGCACGTACCCACTCAGTATATAGATAACCCCAGCATATGCCCACTCAATATATAGACAGCCCCTGAAAGTGCCCACTCAGTCCATAGACAGCCTCCTCCAGTCCACCAACAGCCCCCCTCCAGTCCATAGCCAGACCGACCCCTCAAGGCCACAGACTGCCCCCACCACTTCCAGTCCACAGACAAACCCCCTCTAATTCATAGCCAGACCCCCCCAGCCCACAGATAGCACCCACCACTTCCAGTCCACAGACAAACCCCCTCTAATCCATAGCCAGACCCCCCCAGCCCACAGAAGCCAAGCCCCCCCCCATCCACTGTACACGCCTCCCCCCAAGTCAAAAACAAATGCCAGCCGCCCCCCACAGTCCACAGACATCGCCTGCCCCCCCAGTCCACACCAAAAACCCCATAACGGTCCACACACCACTCCCGCCACCCTGTCCACAGACAGCTGCCGTCTCGCCAGCCCATAGACAACTATTGCAGCACAGTAAAAAGATAAAAATAAGTAAATTTTTTTTACTTATATTATATATATGATAATAATATATAGAGAGTAGTATATATTGTGGGGATTTGGGGCCAGAGAGACGGTGGTAACGGGTGGCGGGGAGCAGGTCACGAAGTGACCCAAGTTTAGGCCACCACAGGTCTCGCCCTGCGTTTATGCAGTTCTAAGTAAAATAAAAAAAACAGCCTTCACATTCAAGGCACCAATAACCAAAATAATATCCTACCCGTAGGGTGCTAACTAACATTGGTTCTCTGCGCACCTGCTAACACACTTTTGTTGCTCCGGCCCAGAGAACAAGGCTGCATGCTCCCCATCCTTCCTGCCAGACATAAGACATAACGAACTGTCAGCTCTGCTAGTGATTTAATCCATGCGATTAGCTGGTTCCATCACATGGTGTCCAAGTGCTGGCCCAACCCACCTCAGCACTAGGCTTGCATGAAGCAAAACCTAGGGGACCATACCGCCGCATCCACAGTTAACCCCTCAGGTCTCACATAATCCCCTCCCCCTCTGGTTTACCCTGTGGTGACAACACTTTTGGCCAGTCAGACAGTGGGTACGGATAGCGCATCGGCATTCGCCATCAGTCTGTCCTCTCGATGTTCCAGCCACCACCGTGAATTTGAAATTCTGAGCATAGCGGACCCCCTTGTGACCCTCGCGTTCTCTCTTTGGCATGACGTCATCCAGTTTCAGGCGTGTAGAGTGATCATCACTAGTGGTAAACTGAACTGCCGCCCGACCAGAAATAACCTCAGGTTTCCAGAGCCCATTTGAATGCAGGCACCGTCCCTCTCAACTATACTATATTTCTTCTCAGGGGTGTAGCTTGGCGCTCAGGAATTCACGGGATTTTCCTCACCCTGCCTCTCCCTACTTGGGACAGACAGCCCCTAAGTCCAGTCAGAAGCGTCAGTCTGGACAATAAAGTCCTGTGGTGAGTTAGGGGGGAATCAGTATCGGTACCTCACACAAAACCGTCTTAAGTCGCTGAAACGCCACCCCCTACTCAGCCTTCTTCACTCCACTTTAACCATCCCCGCCCTGCTACCCTAGTCAGGTCCATTCAGGGTGTCGCTATTTGCTCTCGCAAATCGGGGATAAATCGGCGTAATAGCCCCTATGCCAGAAAGCCCTCACTTGCTTCTTGCTCAAAGGTCGTGCCACTGGCTGGATCGCCTCCGCTTTCTTTACTTGGGTTGGCGACCCCTCGCCAAAATAGGTACCACTCCCCAGTAACGGCCTCTTTCCGACCCATTGCACAACTTGTGAGGGGTGCGATTCAGCCAGCTGCCCTCAGGTATCTACCACTTCTCAGCTTTGTACTTTGGCTAATGATCCTCCCAGCTCGTTACTATAGCGATGAGTCATCTAGTAGGCCGAAGCATAACTCCGTGAGGTTTTAGATAGACACGAATCCTTAACCTCTGGAAGGCTGGCGAGGGAGACGGAGCCCCATGTAGGCCCACAGGAATACCACCGTACTGAAGAAGCCCAATCAGGGGTACAAAACAGCGGTCTTCTCTTCAGCCCCTGTCAGTCAGGGGTCCGTCCAATAGCCCTTTCGTCAGGGGCAAGGTTGGAGGCAGACCCTAGCCTGTCCAAGTCCTGTTCCCCTATCAACTTCAACGCCTGTGCATGGCTAGAATCAATTTGACAGACCTCTGCAACTTCCTAAAATCATTGCAGAACCGTAGGGAACATCAGTTTGGGGAATCAACCCAATAGGACTTCGACCAGTCACTTTTAGAAGTCCTCGAGAACCCCCCAGGTCTAACATCTGCCTGAACGTCTGCGGATATTGCCAGTCCGCCGCGCGCAGGGACCGGTAAGTGGGTTGGGTTGTAAGCCCGGATGGTGGGGTTTCGGTTATGAGTCCATCCGTGATGACTGAAGGTCGCCGGCAACGACTTGAGAACACAGCCATAGGTCGTAGCAAAAAGCACTCGGATTCAAGGAAAGTATGGGCCCCGGAAGGGACTTCGAAGCCGTAACGGCAGGCCCGTGGCAGCGGGGGAAACCTCTCGCCCCTCCGGTGTACCCTTCTTGGAGACCGACTCTCCTCCCTGGGCACCAGGACTCTCTTTCACGCCATGGCTTGAGGAGGTTCAGCACGTGTATATTCGTTTCGGGCTTCCCTCCCCCCCCTGGCTGAGATACCTGTTCAGGTTACCTTCCCCACTTCGTCTCCATGACCGCTATTGGGTCCGTGCCAGTTTGGCAGAACTTGCTCTCCACGGTGGGCACCAAACTAGCAATCTGCGCTGGGTTGGAAAGGCCCTGGTCTGGCTGACCTGTGTCCCGAGACTGGGCTCTTGTGCCCTGTGTCAGTGCTCCTTACAAGGGGCATTACCGCCGTGCGGTCCTCTAAAGGGAGACGTGTTCTAAAATCACACACGACGGTGGGGGGTCACGCTCCTTGTTTCTCACGTCTCCTTCGCGCGATATCCAAACAGCCCCACGTGGGGAACGCCAATAACAGCTCAAGGGGCGGAGAAACGGCGGAGGACTGGGACTTCCCGTATGGCAACACAATAGGGCCACAACAAGCCGCCGTCTCCCATCGTTGCTGACCACCCTCTTAAGCATCCCGTCAAGCTCTTCTTACAGCGCTCGACCAAGCCATCGGCGAGGATGAGACACAGAGGTGCGGAGCTGGTATTACCTGTAGGTACGTGCACGCTCCTGCATTACCTAGACTAAATGGGGTACCTCTGGTCAGTCAAGATTTCCTTGGGAGGACCGTTGCGTGAGAACACCTTGGAACGCTCCCTAGCATATTCTTGGAGGAGGTGTTCCTTAATGGATCGCCATCGGGATACCGCGTACGAGTCCAGATAACTAGGATGTATGGGTGCCCGCCCCTTGGAGATTCTGACTATGGGGCCACCAGAATCCATTGCATCCGTTCAAGGGCACTTCTAAGATTGTAGTCGGGACCAAAGGACCCTGAATGGGAGACCGGTGCAGTAAGTTGACACTCAGGGCAGAGCTTCAATACCGTTTTACCTCCTCACCACCCCCGGGCACAAAATCGCTGCATGGGATCCTCTCTCGGTCGTTTCCCGCACCGGATGCCCCCCGCACCATGTTTGTGTGCCAACTTAGCACCAGCCTACGTGATATTGGGGTACTACAATTCTCACCTCCGCACCACCTCACTGCCCGTATCTGGGTCGACCCTGTACAACAGTCCCCATAATCACCATTCGGGGTATATTTTAATCACCCTCTGGTAATGTGGAGTACCCGCCCCATTTACCACCTTAACTTCTCTCCCGTGCTTACCAAGGTAGGTCCCGGTAGCTGTGCACCCAAATCTCAACGGAAAACCAAGGTCCATCATGTCGGCCGATCTCCTCGTGGCCCTCGACCGTCACCAGCTTAGACCTCTATGGAAGAATCATCACATGGGGTCACCCTACTGCTGGTGTGGGACATCGCCTCAAATGGTTCGAGGGGCCAAGGCCCGGACATACCTACGTCCATTATCTGCAACCAACCTGAGTGGGTCTTCGTCGCCAGATGTCCCAAAACACTGGTAGTCTCTCTCTTCCGATAATAGCCTCACTGAAACAGGGTCCACCACCCCCCTTCATGGTCATGTACACAGAGGTATAGGGTTGATGACGAGCAGTGGGATATTCGCGAGTGCCCCAATTAGACATAAACAATTCCCACTTTACGCCCCACTGTACAGTCCAGGATTCAACCAAAGTCCCCGCACCAGGTAACCAACTGGTCCCTGATCATCAAGGCTCCACCGTGTGGGGGGCGGGACCCACCGATTGTGACCATCACATGGGTTTCTCAGCCGTGACGGACTCGCTGGCCAGAACGGCCGTGCAACAGTGACATTCGTCGTGTCCTGGTTGCAGTCCCACGGTTCCACTGACAGGGACAGTTTGGCACAATATGGCCCATTTCATGCATCGCCAGCACGGGTTACGGCTATGACCCTCTGTCCGACGCCTCACTGGGTTCGGTGTAGCCAAGCCCCCCGGCGTACCCCCTCCCAACCCTGACCTGTTTCCCGTTTTCTGCAGTCAGCATCCGTCCAGTGGTGTAAGGGCTGGGTCACGGCACGTGCGTTCGTGGGGAGGGATAAGTAGAAGTCCTCCGTAGCCCGATATCCTCTCTACTAGGGACACAAGTGTCCCGCAGCATTGTGGAGCCAGCCTTTCCGCCCCACCGCTGGGAGCTCGAGAGGGCGAGAGAACGGGTGAACTTGTCAAGAACCACTCTCTCGACCATCTGTGCTGGGGTGCAGTCCTCGGGTTGTAGCCACTTCCGGACAAGATGGATCAGGTCATGCATTTGGGAGCGCGGGGGTAGTTTTTCAGAGTATGCCCACTGGTGGACCCGGCTGGAACGAACTTGAACGGTGACCCCAAGACGAGCCAGAATCTCCGCCTTTAGCTGGGGGTACTCACGGGCCTCCGTTTCACTCAGGTCGTAGTAAGCCTTCTGCGACTCGCCTGTCAGGAACGGTGCCAGGACATCTGCCCACTGCTCAGCCGGTAACTCCTCTCGCTCAGCTACTCGCTCGAACACAGTGAGATACGCCTCCACGTCGTCGGTCGCCGTCATCTTTTGTAAAGCCTTCTGCACTGCAGCCCGTGCGGAATGCTGGACAACCGGGTACCCTTGCAAACCAGTATGGGACCCCTGAGTAGTCGTCGCTTGCGGTGCTGCCATAACGCCAGAAAACTTTTCCATCATCAGCTGGAACATGGCTCGGGACTCTTCCTGCTGTTGCTGGAGCATGGCTTGCTGCTGGCGGGACCTCTCCTCCTGCTGCTGGAACATGGCTTGCTGCTGACGGGACCTCTCCTCCTGCTGCTGGCGGGACCTCTCCTCCTGCTGCTGGAGCATGGCTTGCTGCAGCTGTCGATTAGCCTGGGACTCTTCCTGCTGCTGGCGGAACCTCTCCTCCTGCTGCTGGAGCATGGCTTGCTGCTGTCGGGACCTCTCCTCCTGCTGCTGGAGCATGGCTTGCTGCAGCTGTCGATTAGCCTGGGATTCTTCCTGCTGCTGGCGGGACCTCTCCTCCTGCTGCTGGAGCATGGCCTGCTGCTGCTGCCGATTAGCTCTGGCCTCCTCTTGCAGGTATTTAATAAAGTCCTCCATCTTGGCTTTATCCTGCAATTTGCCTGCTGCTTTCACCCAGGCCATGCAATGTTGCAGGATGTAGCGAGCCTTTCAGGTGTGTGTCTTTTGAACTGCCCGCAATCCGAAGCACCATATGTGGGGATTTGGCCCAGTAGAGACTGTGGTAACGGGGTGCTGTGATGCAGTTCAAGACAGTGACACCAAGGTTTAGTCCAAAACAGGTCTCGCCTGCGTTTATTGCAGCAAAAGTAAAATAAAACAGCCTTCACATTCAGGCATCCAAACAAAATAATATCCTACCCGTCAGGGTGCTAACTAAACATAGGTTCTCTGACTCACCGCTAACAAAACACTTTTGTTGCTCCAGGCCCAGAGAACAAGGCTGCATGCTCCCCAGCCTCCTGCCAGAGAGAGACAACAACTTCAGCTCTGCTGAGTGATTTTATCCAGGCTGATTAGGCTGTTCCCATCACCTGTGTCCAAGGTGCTGGACAAACCCACCTCAGCACTAAGGCCTTGCATAGAAGCAAAACCTAGGGGAAACATACCGCCCATCCACAGTTAACCCCTTCAGTGTCTCACAATATATATATATATATATATATATATACTCACCAAGTCTTCCCTACCTGCTTTCCCATGCTCCCTAATCTGCGATCCGATGGCTTAAAATGAGAAGTTTTCTCCTAAAAACTCTTCATTTTACATAAAAAACTATTATAATACTGTTATGCTGCTGTAAGAGAATGGGAACATAAGGTAGGACAGACATGGACAGTGAGTCCTAAAGCTAGACCCCATAGCTGTCTCTACCTAATTACCCATTCTACCCTAAGAGGTGACAACTGGTCGACATTCCAAAACATGGAGACAAAAAAAATGACAAAACATACACAGAAGAATAGTCGTACACATACAGTTAAAACCAAGAGGAAAATTCAGAATCAAAAGGCAAATGAATAGTCAGAAGAAAAAGCAAAAGGTCAAAGAATCCAAAGTCCAGAAAACTCAAGCAGACTCCCAAGAAGACTTATAGCAAGCTCTGGGAATTGGGCAGACAAAGCTCTTCTGAGATATTGATTTCTATATTGTGCAGGAAATGATAGTGTCACCCTGACTCTACAACTGACACAGTGTCTTACATTAAAGACAAACATTGATGCTCCAATAGCGGTGAATATGAAAGAAACTGGCTTCGTGTTGATTATTGGATATCTATAATTCATACATTTCTTGTATTTAATTAAAATAAAGTCTCATTACCAATGCAATAGAACACATCATTAAAATGGTTTATCCAGCTCAAACCAAAATTTGCAGAATACGTGTGGTCAATAAGACCAGAAATAAAATGGTGAATAATGGGTTACTAGCTAAGAATGTGATGTGCCAGCAGAATATAAGGCTGAATCATTCTGTACAGTAAGCCCCAAAGAAAACTCCTTTGTTCTTTGCATAACTACTACTTATAGCCTACCACATTTTATCATTCTTACTTTCTTACTTAATCCATAGTTATGACTTTTATTGTGCTTTGTTCAGCTCACAAAATTTAATCTATCATGAAAAGAGAAAGAGTAGCACAGAATGTTAAACAACATCACAGAATTAAAACACACCATGTATTAAGAAGATGCATGGATCAAAGAGGCCTTTTGTGTAATAGAAGTAAATGTAGTTGAAAGCCTGAGGCATGATAGCGGAAAAACATGGAAATACAAGGGGTTATATGGGTTACTGATATCAATGACCTACACATATTATTATGTAATAATGCACAAAAAATAAGAGTAGATCCATGTCACTCACTGAGTTATATTGTTGCTGTTATCTTTGTCTCGTTTTCCTTGCTGCAAACCTCATGAAAGTTCAGTGGCAAATTGAAGTGTCAGTATTTTATCATTAGTTTTTTTTTTACTCTTCAAAGGGGATTTAAACGGGACCTGACGCAGTAGCAAACTGCATTTTTTAATATGGTATTTTGTAATAACAAAAGTAAGTTAACACAGAGTGATGCCTTGATGCACAAAGCAACAAGGTGAGCACCCCCACCCAATACCTACAATATATTTCAGACATCATGATATAAGTGCACAAGGGAGCGTTTTCTTCCTCTGTTTTCTCTATAGTTTTGGTTGCACACTGATGCGCCTTGCCACTCATTGCACAGAAAAATGCAACACAGTAGTATTCTCTTAAAGGAAACATACCAAATGATATGGTAGGTGTAAGATGGAAATACCGAGCACCAGCTCAGGGTGAGCTGGTGCCGGAGCTTATTTTTGTTAGTATCCTAAACCGCTGCATCGCGGTTTAAAACACTTTTTAATCTTTATAGCCGAAGCAGATGCATGTATGCCATAGGCTATACCGAGTTTTTAGTTCAATTAAAAAAAAAATTTAAAAAATTGTGTATTTTTAAAATTGTAGTTAATTTTACCTTGATAGTTATGCTGTCTAATAGACGCTGCCTATTACTGAATCTGGCGTTCCCTGCACTGGACAACTTTTTTTGATGCACCTTTAATATGTTAAATCTGGCGCATGGTCCAACTGAGCAAAGGAACGGGCATTTCAGTGACAAAATTTGAGTCGTATGAAGAATAGTGCATCAGTGACACATATGTGGTATGGACACATCTTAAATATATGTGTAAGCAGTTTGCACATGAAAGAATTTGCAAAGTCCAATAGAAAACTGTCTCAAGGAGCTTAGTAAATGTGCACCGCTAACTTTTCTTTTTAGTGAGTTTAGAGGTGATATATAGGTTCATAAATCTGAGCACAATGACGAGCAGGACACAGCTCTTCTTAATGAACTGCCTCATTAGGCCCCGCTCACTAAGAAGACCCAGCTCTTCTGGCTCCCTTATTAAATATATAATAGGGATCCGGAGGGCATTCCTTCACCCCACCACACTCCACTTTTAACCCAACTGTATGGGGTTAAAGGGGGTTTGGTGAGCCGGTTAGAGGCCGGGTTAAGCGAGCCATCGACTCACTGAGGTGACCCGGCTCCCATCATTCACGAACAAGTGCTTGTTGGCAGCCGACACATCACTAGTGAGGACCTGCTGAAGCAATAGGTGTAGTATAGCTGAGCAATGTACAGTACCATGAATCTAAGCACAATGATGAGCATTGCAGCAGGAATGTGAGGCAGACAGAGGATTCAGGAAGTATCTGCTCTGCACCCTGTGACTGCTCAGCTGGTGCCTGCCCAAAGAGCTGAAACTTACAGTGAGGACCTGCTAAAGTAGGTGCAAAAGCAGTAGCAAAAAAAAAAAAAAAAAAAGTAAAATTGCAAAGTGATTAAAAGTTATTTTTATCATGTCAGTATGACTAATATTCGAGGACTTTATTTTATGGGCCAAGGTCTTTAATCAGTATACACTGACCAAAGATGGCTTTATCATGGCAATATATAGGGATCAACTATACATGGTGAAATGTATAATGCCTTTTTACCTGTATCTCTTTCTATATAAAGATCCCTGTTGTTATTATTGTAATGATAAAGACATAATGCTTTATATATAAAAGGTCCTGGAGCCCATAAGGCCACATATCGGAAAACCAGTAGTACATATATCTAATGAAATCTTTGGTGGCCTTGTTACAAATTATGCAATGAGGAACAAGAGTACCACGTTTCCCGATATTATTGCATATACACTGCATTAATAGTGTTAATATTTATGACCCGTCCTGACATTACTTGTATATTTCTTATTAGCCTGAATCATATATTTCCTGTTTTCACATTCTGTGTGTTGTTCTGTAATGTGTTCTTCCATATTTTTCAGATAACACCTGAGTGCCGTTCTTTAGGGAAATGACAGTCAGGCCGGACCAAGCAGTACAGTATTCTGTTTCATGTTATCTGTTTGATACATGGCTCACTTGATCAATCCAAAGCTGCCAGAAGGTTATTAAAATGAATAACACCTGGCTTGTACAGCACGAATATTTCAACAAGCAATGCCATTGCCAGCTCTTACAAGACAGCCTAAATTTTTCAGTGAAGCATAGAATGTTGAGCTATAGGATATCCTTTAATAATAGGTTTAATATACATACGGGTTACTTCTTATGGCATCCATTACGACAAAAACTCATTTGCAGTAGACACATTCTTGTGCTAGAGGCTGTCTTTCCTTCTGATACATTTGTACCATTCTTTCCTTAGAGCTGGGACACTTTGATGAATGACCTTGTATGTGGCTGCAGAGGACAGAATATTAAATAATTGATGAGTTACAATGTGCTTTAGCAGCCTCCTTGATACATAGTCCAGCCTTTGTTTGGTTTTCAGATGGGCCTGCATGCTCTTGGGATGTACAAGCTTCCAACAGAAGACTTTTCTTTGTTTGTGCTGAAACATGATTCTATGATACGCCTTTCCTCCTGAAATTCAAATCCCACAGATCTTTCTTCTGCCGGTGTGAGTTCTGACGTGACACTGCTGAGATAATTTAGGAATTTGTGAGCACAAAGCCCCAGTTACTGTGAAAACAGTCCGTGGGCATCTTTTGAGTCGGAAACAAAAGCTGAGCCTTCGCTTTTGTTTTGCACAGTACGGCCTGTTTGTTGTCATTCAAATCGACGGCCTATTCGGGATTAATTATTAGTAATTACTCCATTAAAGAGCGAGTATGTCTACCCAAATTAACCCCTTCCCCACTGATTAGTGAGATGTGGTGTTGAGTATAAAATAACTCAACAGCTTGAACAAAAACTATAGGTTGAAACGAGAAAAAGTGAGGCCATTGGCAGACATTATTGTCTGCATTACAGCTTCTTCATTGTATGGCGCTACAATACAATGTGACTGAGGATTACTCTCCTAAAATACTCATGTGGAAATCTTTTGTGACTTTCCAAGTAGGTATTATGTCCCATGATAAAAGTTGCCAATTATAAAATAAGGGCAAATGTCTTTAGTGTATATAGCTTATGAATCAGTGAACTAATAGCTAGATAAAAAGCATAACTTAATGTTCAACAAAATATTATAAAATGAATGGTTCACATGATCGTAAAGTACTTTAAAGAAATATGTTCCTGTGTTCTTCTTTCTCCTCGCCTTTCTTTCTTATTTATGCAGTTTGTGTAAATCAGCTTTCTGTCCTGTACTCCACTGACAGCTGAGAGATAAAGAAGGAGATTTATCAGAAGTATCTAAGTTCTAGTTGCTCATGGGAACCAATCAGAGCTCAGCTTAATTGTCCCACAGCAGATACTGAAAGCTGAATTCTGATTGGCTGCCATTTAACAACTAGAACAGATTTTCTCGCAGACACCTCTGATAAATCTCCTCCTGTCTAATGACTTAAAGGGAACCTGTCACCATAAATGTAATTTTTCGCTGGTGACATATCTCAATAGCCTATTTTATGCTGATTTTACAAATGGTTTGTCAGCATTCTGAATCATTTCAGTAGTTTATAAACTAGAGGGTTACCAGGGCCCCTCTGTATAGCTTCACAGACCATTACACTGTTTTACACCCTTCCCCCAGCACTTCCTCCTCTCTCTGCCTGATGTAATCTCACTGGAGCAGATGAAGCTTCAGCAGACAGTAACAGCCTATGAAGCCAGAGCACGGAGGGTCTCGTTAGTATAAGGCTCATTAGTATAATTTTGAAAGCTTATTTTAGAAGGAAGGAGGCCATAGATAACAAATGTAAGAAGATTACTACAGTCACAGTGCCTGAATCTATGAGTTAGTGTCCCAGGTTTATCATGACAGATTTTTATAGCAGTTTTCCTTTAAATACATTACAAAGTTTACTAGTATCACATTTAGTTAAAGGACATCTACCACCAGAATGAGAGCCTGCATGCAAATGAGCCTGTGGGGCTCTAGTTTCCATTAAGACCTATGGAGCCTGGAGCCCCTCAGGCTTAGTTGCATACAGTCCTTCATCCTGGTGGTAGATGCCCTTTAACCTTTAAGTAAAATGAAGTAATATGCATTTACATTTTTGGTCTAGTGTGTTATTTTAACATCTAAATATCAGTCAACAATGTGGCCCATGTCATTCGGAAGCCTACTTTTCACTTTTTATGTGCCATTCTTCCAAAATCCATGTTATATATTATTGGGGTTATTCTGGATGAAAGATCTTGTGGATACTGTAAAATAAAAATATGAATCAACACTACCTTCTCCTCTTACTTCATTCACAGTATTACATCTCCAGTCTTTGCTCCTTTCTGCTCGTATGCAAAGACTGCAGTTATGAAGTCATGTTACCCTATGGTCTTTCTGAATCACTTATATGGCACTTCAATGAGTGTATATGACACCAATATGGAAGAGAACCAGGTCACCAGTGGCCAATTATGTTTTTCTCCCGGACAACCCCTTATATTTTACTTTCCATACTTGTAAAGGTCATGCCCATCTCTGAATCTCTAATAATGCATAAGTTTACACATAAAGATTGCCAAAACTGCATGTTTCTACTATAAAAAAGGTAGCTGTATGATCAAATTATTTCCCAGAGTCAAAGCATCTTCTAGGAACTTTGGTTGGATCCTCCAGAAAGGAAAATTGGTGAAATCTCTGCAAAAGTCAAGAACCCCACCTGGGAAATGACAAGTAATCTCATTTCAATGGCAATAAAATATGATAGAAAGATAAATGTCTCCTCCTATGTGTATTGTAGGACAGCGACATACAGTTACAACCGCTACATTTTGGAAAGTGTATGTTGTCTGCCATTGACCTTGTGTGATAGAGGCTTTCAGTTTGATAAATTCTTGTAGTCCCGTCCTTCACACTGCAATCTTTCATTGAATTCTCTTTGCAGCCATTTAAAACTATTGCAGTATTTCACTTCATGCAGTCTTCTGAGGAATAAAGTATGCTACATAGATACTACAATCCTAAGATAAAAGGAGCCATATTAAATGTAAATTATTAATATTTCATGTTTGATTATTTTTCTATGAAGCAATAAACACTAATAAATAATGATACATCACTGAAACATCTTAGCTATTGAACACGGGTTCAATAAGTACCCGTGTTAGAAATGAAGACACCATTTTTCCCAAAGATTTTTTTTTTTTCAACATAGTCCCCTTTTAGAAAGATACACTACTCCCAACATTCCTGCAATTTTTTTAACCCCTGCAAAAAAAAAAAAAGGATTTGTCGAACTTTCCAAAATACGCCTCTGGCTCGGCAATGACTTCCTCGTTGGGGCTAATTTTTTTTCCCGCAAGCCATTTCTTTATGTTAGGGAACAAGAAAATGTCACATGGAGCCAGATCGGGTGAATATGGGGGAAACCACAACTCCGGATGAATGTGCTGTTCGGTTATCGTGGTAGAACAGCAGCTTCTTTTTCGACAAATGGGGCCGTGTCTCCTTCAATTTTTTGTCAAAGCGATCCAATAACTCACTGTAGTATTGTCCAGTGATCTTCTTCCTTTTTCTAAAAAATCCATGAGGATGACGCTGTTCGCATCCAAAAAATCATTGCCATTACCTTTCCGGCCGGTGGGACCGTTTCACCAGGAGAAATTCATTGTTTTGATTGATGCTTAATTTCTGGTGTGTGATGATGAATCCAGGTTTCATCAACGATGACAACTCGACGCAAAAACTCCTTCTGATCTTGCTTAAATTGCTCCAAACACTGCTTTAAAGTTAACAAGCAATCTCGGCACCCATCGAGCCGACAATTTTTTCATCGCCAACTTATCATGTAAAATATTCTACTACTGCTACTTCGTACACTTTCGTTCGTCAATCAGCGATTATCATGTTGTGGACTTTTTGAATGATTTGAATTTCAAAAACGGATGTTTGCCCAAGTTTAAATTTGTTGAACCAATATCTAAACAGCATCCTTATCTCCTTGCATTTTTTCCCATCCAAAAACAAAAAGCAAATTACCGAACGATACAGCTTTTCTTCCATCTTAGCCAAAATCACGATACACGTCTTACTCAAATGGCTGCCAACTCCAAACCAACCAATCAGTCTGCGATTTGTTTTGCTGTCGATTGATAGATGGCAGCACACGTTGATAACACCAACTTCCCAAAGTACTTATTGAAGTACCACTTTTGCTGACAGAGCACCCTGTTAATTCAGCAACTGGTCCTGGGCTGACAATTTTCTTTACCGGGCAAGTGGGCTGCCTTGGCTGACTCTACAAAACCAGGGCTTTTTATGTTAAATTTAAATAAAGGAGTTACTGGAAGGCCGGCAGTGGGGGAGGCACTTTTGACCAATGTGCCCCAATGTCCTCAAAGTAAGAAAGTGCTCAGCTAGACTAGACAGTCTTCCTAACCCCTGACCCTTTTAGCCAAGACATGACTAAGATCAATTATTTATATTGCAGGTTCATCTGGGGGAGGGCTCACCAAATAATAATATTTTATATTCTGAAACACCCAAAATTTAACTTCCTGACATTCAGGCATATAACCTGGCGGCAAATATGAGAATCGTCAGAAACTGAATACACAATACCTCCATATATATAAAAAAATAAGTGGACCAATATTTTAGGGCAGAGACAAGTCCTACCAATTCGCAAGCTAAGACCCACATGGACAAGACACTTTCACATCAGCCCCTCTTACTCCACATTTCATGTGCAACCAAGGCCAAGACGGCTGTTCACATCATAACTTTAATACCTAGTTAACGGCGGGTCTACGCACGTTAGGACACATAATACACAGTTCTAAATAAAAGATTATTTAGAACTACAGGAGAATTTAAAGATTTAAGGATATCTTTTTTTCCCTTTCTGCAAGTAACTCGCTATGCCTAGAGGGTAATGGTAAGTTTGGCCGATAATGACTAGTACCCGAGCTGTCTTCTCTAGTTCAGTAGACCTAATGGTCAGTACAGACGGATCTCACTTGACTATAGAATGCTGTAGGACGACACCTCCATCACCCAGTCACAACTCTTGGATAAACTCAAGTTCAAGTGCATGGATTGGAGTGATGTCTGATTACATAGGAAATAACAAGTGTAGAGTTTTATAGCCCTTATGTCCCATGAGATGCAGAGGGATATCAGAGAGTATTTTTGCAACAATTATTTTGATACCAGAAGAGGCTGCTAGAAAAAGACCCAGAAGTATTACACTCCGAATAAAAGTGATGATACTTCATTGACTTTCACCTGGCGTACCAGTCTACTTGTGCCTTGGTGACCTGATCATCCCCCCACCTGACTACTACGAATTGGTCCTAAGGCAATCTTTTTTTCCTTCCACCCAAACCTTCTTACTTTTTGCAGTCAATTTTTGACTCTACAAAAGTTCTGTTTTATATATTTAAATGTTACTAGTCTTTTTTTGTAAAAAGTTATAAATCTGCAGAATAATTCTGTCGTAGTTTAAGATTGGCTAGTCATACCGTACACCTCCTATTAGTTGGCTTAGTTTAACCAGAAAATTGCACAACCGTACCAGTAGAAGTGTCTAAAAACTGGTCTTTAACTGCTTGATAAATGTGGATCAATCCTCAGACAGTTCCACCACTCTCCTTGACTGCACAGTTTTCCATCAGCTTACCCTGCTAGTGAGGAGTAAGGACTCTGGTAGTAATAGCGGTTTTGAGCACAGATCAAAATAAGAGGGTAGGGAACAGCTCACCTCCCTCATCCTTTGATAGATAGAGTGCAGTAAGATTTAAGTTTAAATCTGTTGTAAAACTGCTGAAGCCAGAGCAACCCACTGTATCAATAGGCGCTGTCTGCGAACTAAGATGGTATCCAATAACTAGAACCATATATAGAGAAGTCCTATCTAAATACTCACATATATATGTATATATACACTTGCCTACTTTGCATTAAATGGCTGTGTTGTATCATTTTCTACCTGGCCTGATCTACCTGACACTCAGTCCAAATGACACATTCACTTATTTTCAGAGATCAGAGTGTTGTTATGGCTGAATGGAGAAGGCTCTCAGACTGAGCCCTCTTGATACAGCAAAGTGATTGCTGTATTATACAGCCAACGCCTGCCCCAAGCATGCCCCGCCTATAAAAAAAAAAAAAAAAAAAAACTTTCTGAAGTCCTCTTCTGTCTTCTGATGCTCCGGATCCAGCTCTAGGTCCCCACGCGCTGCCGTCTCATATACCATGACGTAAGTCGCTTGCTGACATCATAGTGTGTGCCGATGGCGGTGCACAAACTATTATGTCAGCAAGCAGCAGAAGTCATGTTGTGTGCGTTTGTTTTTTGTTTTTTTCCATAGACTCGAGTATAAGCTGAGTTAGGGGTTTTTTTATTTGTTCTGCAAAAGTCACCTTATACTTGAGTATATATGGTAAATAATTTTTATGTTGGGCTTTCATATAATACCAAAAAACTATGCAAAGTGTATAATTTGTTTATATCCATCATCACTGCAATACAGAGGAGCAAATGCACTACTTTTAGTACTACTTTTAACACTTTGAGACAAAGCAATGACTATGTCCATTTTCTTTCACCGACAAAGCGTCACTCCTTTTAAATGGCAGAGCACTATACAGTGAAATTACCATAGAAGTGGTTGGTGAATATAGACATTGGGGCTTACTAAGGGTCTGAATGCCGCACTTTTGTCGGGTTTCCTGAATATTTCCATTTTGCGACGAATTGACCTGGTATTTTGGCGCACGCGATCGGATTTTGGCGCATCGCGACGGCTTGCACGCAACAGAAATTGGGGACGTGGCCATCGGACAACCCGACAGAAACAGACAAACTGCGAATTTAAAAAAGATTTTGTGACGCAAGATCAAGCACTAACATGCACCGGGAAGAAGAAGGTGTACTCCGGCGGACCTTGGCGCAGCAGCGACACAGGAAGGGAACTCAGACGCACGATCTTAGTGAATCGCGCCAGACCAGAATCCACGTCGGAGGACAATGCACCACGGGATCGCGGTGGGACCGGTAAGTAAATCTGCCCCAATCTGCGCAGTGCTTCGATAATTTCTGTAGGTGGATGCAATTTTGCTGGTAAGAACATGCAGTTCATTAGGATAAGCATTATCTGCTGGACGCTACTATTATTCCAATTACTATACCCATCCCGGTAACATTTATTTTATGTTTTAGCACCTTTTTTTTCTCATCCAGATACATGACTGACACAGGGATCTATAGCAGGCAGACAAACAAACCACACTGTTTCCCATTAGAATTCATTTTAAAGATAACACGTTCCCAACATCTCCTGAGAAATGCAGCCATGAATTAATGTGAAAGATGGAATTAGACTGTTAAACTGTAAACAAGAGGTTGTTGTTTTAGACTGTGTGGGATTGTACCTTTCTGCTTTCCTGAAAACACGCTTTAGTTCCATTCCATTCACTTTCCTTTCTTCTAATTGTCATGTTGTCTTTCTCCGTCATTTCTCTCCCCATTTATCTGGTTCCTCTGACATTTTTCCCCCAGCCTTGGCCCTGCTGCTGTCTATCTTATCTCACATAATGTCACTGCCTCTTTAGAATCAATTCATCAGAGCGGAAATTAACAAGTGCTGACGGCCATAGCAAAAGAAAGTCTGCCATCTGTGCAAGGGGAAAGTCTGCATTGGTGCCCACAGAGCATTACTAGATCAATCAAAACAAAAAATGATAATAGTACACAGACATAATAGAATTTCATTTAATGTATGGCTTAGGTACAGTATTTGCTGAGCTCCAGGCTGTTTCTGTTCCCAGCAGAACTAAGTGGGTATACATATTTCATAGCTTCCCCATATGTAATTTATGTTATATATGTCATGCATATAGTTACATTCAGGGTAATAAAGAGCTATTAATACTAAGCTCGGAAATGTTTATTCTATTAGTATTTGCATTTTTATACTACCAGTCCATTATAAAAGAACGCCACAATTCTCTCCTCATCGGAATATGTACCTTTGTTAATGCAAGCGAGTATGTTAATATGAATGGCATTTTTAATGGCTTTGGATACACATCAACAAATCAAATTACTTAATGCAATCAGCCAAAGCCAGCTCAGTAGCAGCAGGGTACACCTGGATGGAAGCAAAAGTGATATATGGATACAAGTCAATCATGTGATGCTCCAGTCCATTCATGTGGCACACACTTTGGCCTGGCAGACTGTTACTGACCTTCCTGGCACACTATGTAAATGCAGTTAAAACCAAAGATATCAATCAACATCATAAAAACAATTGGACAATAAAGCACACAGAAGTTCTATTAATAAATACTAGCAGCTTTTATAGAGTCACATCTGTAAAAGTGTTGATTCATCTGTGTGCTGACAGCTATTTTAAAAATTTTCACGCTACTATCACCCTACTGCTACCCCTATGATTGTGTTTCCCTTTGGTGCTGCCATATCTGTGGTTTATTCCCCGACTTCCCTCCACAAAAAAATTAATTAAACAGAAGATGCCCCTGACAGTAACATAGTAAACAATGATTCCCCTTTGGTGACCTTCTTACAGTTACAATGACCATTTGTTTTCCATGGGCGGCACGGTGCAGTGCTGGGGTCCTGGGTTCAAATCCCACCCAGGTCAACATCTGCAAAGAGCTTGTATGTTCTCTCCGTGTTTGTGTGGGTTTCCTTTGAGTCCTCCGGTTTCCTCCGACCCTCAAAAACATACTGTTAGCCCCATGGGGACAGGGACCAAATTGACATGCTTTGTGCAGCGCTGCGTTATCTGTGTGCGCTATATAATGAATTATTATTATTATGTCCACGCAAAGATAAATTGATTCCTTAGTGACCACATCAAAGTTACAGTACTCCTTTAAAATATGCAAAGTTTTCCAGGATGGGATAAGGAAAACCATGCCTCTTTTAGTATCCTTATAAGGCAGCTCCCTTGACATAAAGCATGACCTACAAGAGGTGCTGGAAAACTTAGCATATTTTCCCAGAATCCCCCTAGTGGAGCATCCATGGCTATAAGACTCCACACGCCTACACGGTGGCCTGAATTGGCAGTCTCTTACTTCCAAACACACAACCACAGCGCTATAGAGACAGGGAACTAAAGAGTCCCACACACACTAACACAGGGTGAAGCCTAATGTACACATACAGTGACCCTGTTATTGGCCTAAAGAAATACTTGCCAAATCCCTTTCCCACACTGAACAGGCTGGCTAAGAATACAAGATTCTTCTAGCCTCAGTCAGCAGTTTATTTAGTAGCAGATGGTTAGGATAATTTAGGTAGATACTTCTCACCTGTTCATATGAGACACGCTTCATGTTTGCAGTAGTGTCACTTCAAGACTTCCATCTTCTGTTCTATAGCACCTAGAAACATGCTTTTTGACTCAGATTTAAGGTGATCTCTTTCAGAACACATCAGGCTTATGGCTTAGTAGAGGTTGGCCACCTCATATAATAATTAGGCGAGAAGAGCTGTCTCTTACTTTGGGGAAAGTATTTTATAGGTGAACTGGTGAGATTTCACATAAATTGAATTTTAGAAAGGGAAAAATCTTACCTTACCAGAGGGGTTAGTATTTTAGGTTCACTCTTAAAAAAAAACATGTCGCCATATAATGAAAAGTACTAGAACCGGCAAATTTGACTCTGGCTACATGGCTTAATAATTCTGTATTCGTTTTCTATACATTAGTCACATCATTTACACAACAGTAGTAACCACTGTACATAGTATCATTGCCTCCCTTCCTGATAACATATGATGTCAAAGCTTATCCACATCTCATATCCGCCCAGACCAAGCTTAGAAACCCCATAGATATCAAAGTGTAGGCTCAAGGCTTTCGCTGCCTTTTGCAGAGAGGGTGCTGTAAAGAGTATCACTAAATGCTGTTAACAAAGTTCAGGCAAAATGGCTAACCCTATAATCATAGACATAAGAAAGAAAAAAGCTCTACAAATTAAAGAACTAAATAGGTGGCACATTCCTTTTAATAAAACTATATTAGTAGTTACACTTTATTCCTGTTCACAGAAAGCAGTGATATCTGTTTAATATAGAAATGACCCTAAATGTGCCAGTGTTAACTGGAGACCCTTACATCAATTTTGGGCAGCTACAAAGACAAAATGTTGTCTTTTTATAATTCCTAAAATAAATAAATATTTGCAAGACAACTGTGCTGTATACAGGCGGTCCCCTACTTAAGGACATCCGACTTACAGACAACCCATAGTTACAGACAGACCCCTCTGGTGAAGCTTTCTGAATGCTTTACTATAGTCCCAGACTGCAATAATCAGCTGTAGAGTTTCTGTAATGAAGATTTATTGATAATCCTTGTTCCATTACAGCAAAAAATGTTTAAACTCCAATTTTAACTAGGGCCAATTTTTTTTTTTGTCTGGCTCTACAATTATAAAGTATACAGTTTCGACTTACATACAAATTCAACTTAAGAACAAACCTCCAGACCCTATCTTGTACGTAACCCCGGGGACTGCCTGTATTTGAACACAGATATTCGGAATGTGGGAACATTTTAAAGCTCATATTCGGTAATTGTGCTTTATGTGAATTTTGTACCTTGTGTTACTCATTTTATACCGATATTTAGTTACACTTTCTATTATGTGCTCAAGAAAGATAATCACAGTTCTTCTAGTGGCCACTGGAAACAGACAACACGCAGCATAGAAGTCAGATTTATTTTTTTAAAAAGCTACAAATCTCTATTGTATTGTTACAACTAAAGATTATTATTTTACAGTAAAATACGCTTCTTATTGTACAGAAAATACAATGTTCAATGTTAGTTGGCCTCCATAATGAAATGAATTAAGTACCTTATATTTAATATATCAAGCAATGCCTGCCAACAGAGACACACATAGCCCAAGCAGAGTCACATCATCAACAGATGTCCTGGTCTGGATATACTCATCATTAGGATTTCTTCTTGATTACAGCGATCCTGAAGAACTTATTACTGGATCTTAGTGCTGTAATGTGATTATCTTTAATTCTTCTTTAATGTCAGCGCTGAAGCCAGAGTAGTGCAAACAATTATACCATTAGAACAAGTTAAGAGCATAAGACAGACCCTGTTTTTAAGCCTTGAATGACACAGAAATAGTGTGATCTTCTTGACAGTATTTACATTGCTTATGTTTTGGTGTAATTTAAGCTTTGTTAAAAGATCTTGTGACGTCTTCCGGTAACATTGAAGAAGAATGTAAAGATACACCAGGAGCCCCAATACTGGTCCGCCAGCACTGATATCCATAGGCTGAGAGTTCTTGTTTGACTGCATCCACAACAGAGGGCTCAATGTCTAACAGGAGAAACACATGGATTTAGTATAGTGAAGCATAATCGGATTCCACCATGAAAGACTAGTTACTTTACTATTTTCTGGGTAATACTGCCACCTAGCAGAACACAATGGTAGTGGATCATTGCAGGTTCTTCACAGTTTAATAAAACATATCAATCTTTTTGTTTCTCCTTCCATTACATTTGTACGGCTTCACAGAATGGGAAGGGCACACTCCTCTGTCATCTATATAAAGATTCTGGTCTCTCTAGCCCCCCTATTGACTTTTTCTATCACCTTACTCATTAAGGGTTTGTAACAATTATAGACATAAAATAAATTCATCTTTCTGAAAAGACCTTTTTTGGGGGGTTATTTCCCTATTCCAGTGGCTGTACCGATCCTGCTAGTACTCAGCACTGACTGATCAGCTAGAGGTGCGAAAGTACACTTTTATTTTGCCAACCCTAGCCCAGCCACAAACAGGTTTTCTAGTCTTCCTAGAAAGGCAAGGTTTTTCCAGAAAAAGTTTGAGAATAAATAAATAAAACACGAGGTGCCAGCTGTAACTAACAGTTACCACCCCAGTGTAACACCCAAGGTGGGCGCGGGCTCCGATTGCAGGTGTCTAATCAGTTAAATGCCGCAAAAAAAAACTGTAAACTGTTGAGATATGGGAAATGTTAGTTAGTAACTATTTTGGGTGGGAAAACAATTTTTTAAAAATGATATTTCTCAAATTTTGTAAATTTTTGTTTTTTTTATAAATAAAACACCAAACATGTCAACCAAAGTTTACTACAGGAAGTCGCCGGCTACATACAAGATAGGGTCCATAGGTTTGTTCTTAAGTTGAATTTGTAAGTAAGTTGGAACTGTATATTTTATAATTGTAGTTCCAGACAAATGGGGGTTTTTTTTTGCCCCAGTGACAATTAGAGTTTCAAAATTTTTTTGCTGTAACGGGACCAAGAATTATCACTAAAACTTCATTACCAACACTTTACAGCTGATCATTGCAGTCTGGGACAATAGTAAAGCTTCCAGAGAGCTTCACCAGAGGTCACTGGGGGCAGAGGGGTTCGTCTGTAACTAGGAGTCGTCTGTAAGTTGGGTGTCCTTAAGTAGAGGACCACCTGTACTAACATGAAGTACAATCTCAAAATCATTTTGGCAACTTAAAGTGTGCAAAAGTCATAACCATATAAAGTGATACATGCCTGATCACCAGAAAAAAAAGAGGCAGAGCCTTAACATACAAACTGACTGCATCTTGAAGGGGTTAAAACAGCCAGAATATAGTATACTAGGTATTATTATACAAGTGTTTTCTCAGCTCTACTTTCACATACAATTCATGATCTGATGAAAATAATAAGCTTACCAGGTCTGAGTAAAGTAATGGCACAGCCACCACCTCCAGCTCCTGTCAGCTTACTATGTAAACCATGGGATGTGGTCGCCTGACACAGTCTGTCGAGTGACGGGTGACCAACCCCAATCACATTCAAATGATGCTGATTTATGTCAATTAATTCCTGTAAACAAAAAGAAAATCAAGCCGCTGTTTACATCATATAGTAAAAAGATAAGCAATTTAGTCATTAAATATCTCTAGGACAGCAGTAATTGGATTCATCTACAACACACACAATGCACAGCCAATACACCAAATCTCCACACCTCAGCTCTATGGTAACACTAAAGTCCATATGAAGAACTATATAACAGGGCATGAACACCACACACGCCAGATGTTATATCATTTACCAAACCTGTGCGATACTGCCCCCTGGAGGACATCTGTCACATTACCTTACCTCCAATACAGAATACTGCTCTATAGTAAGCCCCTCTACTCCAGCTTGTAAGACACGCTGACACTCTTCAGATATTGCATTTATAGAAGAAAGCACCGGCTCCATGATACCTGGAAACTGGGAGAAGACAATGTATACTGTAAAGATACAATATGATGCTATAACTTACTTATTCAATGCACCGTAATGTAGACAGTTCTATTAACTCATGGAGAGGAAAATGGTCTGCAGTCTTCTTCACTTTACAAAACATGTTTTATTACTTTATAGAGAATTGTTATTGATGAAATATAAACTTATCGATCATATGCTAGAGAGCCAGAGGCGCTCAGGCTTAAAGTAAACTTAGGACCGCTAATTTATTCACACCCTGTATATTATAATTGTAGCCGGTCCTGCCCAGATATCATTCAGGCTGCTGCTGATGACACCCAGCAGTCTAAGTCTTGTGCACATGCACTGAGACTTTTCTTGTGCAGGTGCACTCCGGCTCGCATGGAAAGTCTCAGTGCTTGTGCCCTACCTAGGTGATGGTAGATGTCCTTGAAATGGAAACACCTAATAAACATCTTGCAGCACTCCATCAAGCAGAGTAAAACCTTCCAAACCATTGTTCCTTTTAGGGTCAAATGTCACATAACGTTAAAGTTATAGGCAAATTATTTGTGACAGATAACCAAAGTCCAAAGCTCAGCTCTGAAGTCCAGCTCTCCTCGCCTCAAAGTGCACCCTGCGCTGTGATTGAAATCCTTGACCTTAGCACTAAGCTCTTGGTATCTGAGTCTTTACACAGTTTGAATCCATTTAATAGGTTACATTCTGATGACAGGTTCCCTTTAATTTTGACAGTTGAGACTATTTTAACTTGTGCACAGCACAATATTTCTTCCTTATTCATAAACAGCATATTTACTTTTTTCATGAAGGAGCTCCAAACAATTAAAAGACTCCTATCAGTTCATTCACATTTCTTTTACTAAAGACACTGTCTGTAGGTGATTTATAACAGTTAAAAACAGATTTTGTTGGAAGGCCTAATAAAACATAACAATAGTGGTTGAGTTTGAGAAAAGAAAATTATGATATAACAACGTTCAAAACAAGACCTTTATAGGCAAATAAAGAATAAGAAAGCACCTTCAGTAGCTTATCCTTTACTCCTGCTACAAGGGTCTTTGTGCTGCGTGGAACACATGTGTTTGTGAGTAATATTTCCAGTACTGGCACCCTTGAAAAAAAGGAACAAAAGGTTAAAAACTCAAGAGTTATCAATTATATTTTTGTGCAAAAAACAACAATTGGAAAGGAGAAAACAACAAAATATTTTAAATGATTATGTAATAAAAACTTAAGATAAAAATTCAAAATAATATTCCAAGCAAATCTGTTGCGATGTTAAAGGAAATCTTCCATTTGTTTTTATGCACTGTGAACCAAACATACCTTGAGAATGCTGTAGCTACAATGATGCAGAAACATATCTTGTTTAATCCCTTAACCGAGTGGTTTTGCTCAAAAAACAGTTCTGAAATTCAGGACCTTGGGAAAGCTGGATGCAGTCTGGCTCCTGTACATAAAAGTGCTGCCTGTACTGCCCAGACAGGACTAATCAACCTGAGCTGGATGACTCATGCACAGCAACTGGGGGATGATGCAGTGATTGATTACTTTTGCCTGTCAGGGACAACACAGTGATGATGCATTCTCGGCTTATGCTGGGCAGGACAAGGCTAAAGCCGTGCAAAATTAGGGTAAGGAGAAGATCTGAGTCAGCCACAGAAGCAATGTCAATATGTTATAATAGTGGTTTTTCTGAAAAACCACTCAGTTCAGGGATTAAACAACATTATGTTTCTGCATCAGTGTATCTACAGCCTTCTCAAGGTATGTTTGGTTCATAATGCATAAAAGCAAATGGTAGATTTCCTTTAAACCTACTGCAGAGAGGAGAATGACTCAAAGGTTTAAACAACAGAAATTTTTTGTCCAATAGCCATGTGTTGATTCATTTCTAAATAGCTGTATCCCATATAGCCATATCCCATGGCATATTGAATAATATTCTAAGGCTACACGCAGATTCAGAGTGCTGATTACCCGTCAACTTTCCATAGGAAGCTGCAAATCAGTCTGAAAATAGGACTTCTGCTATCTTTTGCGCCGGCCAGCATTGTCACGCTGCAAATTTCAATAGGTATTAGTGCACATCAAATAAATGGCCGGGTGCTTAAAGATTAAGGGTCCAACTTCACATGTAGAAAATGTTTGGTGTGCTTGTATTACATTTTCTACATTGTCACGCTGCAGCGTGACAGTGTGTTTGCTGCACTATGACTAGTTGTAATAGACCTCTATGGGGGCCAACATACGGCCGCAAAGTTTGCAGTGTCTCCAATTGATCCAACAAGACAAAAATACCCAGTAGTCATCTAGGATAAAAATTAGAATGATTCCTTACTTTTCATAAAAACAAATAGTAGGAATTAAAGCAAGAACTGAAAAAGTACCTTTCGATTGGATTTATCTCACCAGCCTGAAACCGTAAAGCACCTCCTAAAAGGAAAACAAAAATAACTTATATTGATCCTGTTTATTCAGTTCAAATCACGATTAGTTTACCAACACTATAAAAAGTTTAAAACTAATCATCTCAGAGGCTAAATAACACATTAAATAGTAAAATATCCCTGTCTTTTGAAAAGAGGTTAGGACGAGGTATCTTGTTTTTCATGAATAAAAAGGATAACATGCAAAACTACAGCTAGCCCATCGATCTCGTTTCTATGATTTCAGCCAGGCTACCACCATAAATATAAGATGATATTGCCTAGATCATGAGATGGCGCTAATTATGATAAAACTTGGTAATAGTTACTTACCCCATGTCCCTACAGCATTGTCCACTCCGGATGGGTTCCCATGGATAACCTTCTCACCCTGAAAGGCCCAACTATTAATGAGAGTCAGCTCAGCCTGGGTCCACCTGCCAAAACAGCCACAATGTTTGGTGTAAAAAAGAATTAAGAGAATTTATAGTTGACAGTAACTATATCTACATACCTTATATTTTCCTGTGCTGGAATGGAAATCTTTCCGGAGGTTGCTAGTAACGCAGCAGCAATACTCACAGAGTACGCAGCACTGGATCCCAAACCAGCTCCCGTGGGCAGCTGAGACCAAACCACTATCTCCAAACTAGGCAATGCCCTAGGTGAACCAAAACAGTTTAAGGGGAAAATGTGCCCATCCAGCTAAATACATGTAAACTACTTAGGCAGTATAGTTATGTGCACAAGTTAGAAAAAGAGGATTTGGGGTAAATGATAAATTGCAGCATTGAAAGCCAACATACAAAATAGTCGGATACTCTGATGGAACACATCCACATACAACCAGTAGTAAAGCTAGTTACTTATGATTTACACTTACTGTCCACAGATTGATAGGTAAAGATAGAGGAACGCCAGTACAGCAAGACTCTCAGTATCTGTGGTTCCATTCGAAAAACCTGCAAATGTCTTAAGAAAATCTAACTGTTCTGGGCTCGGACCTAGAGGTTTACTTTCTGGAGAATCTAAAACACAAGAAAGTAAAAGTAACTTACAGGCTGCACATAAATCTGATAAAATTAATTCTCATGACTCCTGAAGTGCACAATCACAGTGTTCATTAAAGGACATCTACCACCAGGATGAAGGATTGTAAACCAAGCACACAGGTGTGTGCCCCCTCTAGCAGGATCTGCTTCTCGTTTAGCTTCTTACACCCTGTTTTTTACAAAAAAGGGCTTCTAGAAATATGCAAATGAGTCTGAGGGGCTACAGGTGTCAAATGAGCCTTTTTTTTTTTTTTTAAACAAGGGTGTAAGAAGCTAAAAGAAGTTCGGATCCTGCCAGAGGGGGCACACACCAGCATGTCAGTGTGCTTGGTCTACAATCCTTTATCCTGGTGGTAGATTTCCTTTAATGACATATTGGACATTTTAAGGTGCAGCCAATCCACAAAAGCCCATGTAAAAATCTTAATGTGTCCTAAAACGGGGAGTAATATAAAACTTACTATGGAATGATGGTACCAAGGCCTGAAGGTCAGAGATTTTCCAGGTCAACTTCGTCCCAATATTTGGTAGGTTAATTTCCACTGTGCCATTATCTTTGCCAGGCCTCAGCCTAAGGAATGTTCTTAAGTTTAAACCTACCGCCAAAGCCACCTACACATGGAAACACAATGCTTAGATATTATCATGGACAAGGTAGGTATTTGCATGTACAAGGTAGGGTTTTGCAATATAACTGACAGAAACGGGAGGCTAGAAAAAAAAAAAAAGTACTTACTTCTCTTCAGTGCTCCAATTCTCTGATGTCAACACCTATGGCTGGGCTGGAAGTGCAAGAAGTAACGTGGCTCTGTGGCAAGTCAGTCACATCAATGAGACTGGTCAGATTTTCCTCTCCTGTTACCATTGAAACTTCCGGCCAAGTCTCAGGTGTCAATTAGTCATTGAAGCACCAGGAAGCCATAGGAAAGCGAGCACCACTTTTTCCAGCCCATTCTATTTTGAGATAGTTTTTTCACAACATTTTGTACTTCATATTAGTTGAAAAATATGAGTGATATATTTTGCATTTATTAAAGGGGAAAAAACATGAAAATTGATAAAAAGTTGCAAAAAATAAATAATTACATTTTCAGATCTGTATCAATGTTAGGCACTTTTCTGCACGTCACCTGGGTTTGCCAAAACGTTAGGTTATTTAAAGGGGTTGTTCACTTTCAGCAAATATTTGATATGTTTGTGTAAGAAAAAGTCATATACCTTATGAATCAATTCCTCACAGTTTTCCAGATCTCTGCTTGCTGTCCTGCTACAAAAGCTTCTATTTTACTTCCAGTGGATAGAAATCTGTCCATGTCATGTGATGGAGGTGCACAAGCCGTTATTATCACACAACTCCTTTTACTCTCTGTGATAATAACGTTTTGTGCACCTTTCCATCACATCACATGGACAGATATATATATCCATTGAAAGTAAACAAAGAAGCCTCCTTTAGAATGACAGCAAGCAGAGATGTAAAAAACTGTGAGGAATTAATACGGAAAGTATATTGGAAAATTGTATAACGTTTCCTTACACAAACCATATCAAATATTTGCTGAAAGTGGACAATCCCTTTAAGATTACTGCTGCAGATTTAACCGTTTCAGGACAGCTTACAGGACAGGCAATGACATTGGGCAGCCCTGGAGTCCTTGATCGAACCCTGGGGCTGCCATGAGAACTACAGTATAGATCTTCTGCAGGATTAGGCCAAATTCATATCTATATTTTATCCTGTTTAAGGCCCTGTGCACAAACCAAATGGGGGCCTTTGATACGGCCACACAATTAGTGACAGTAACACGGCCCCATAGGGGTCTATGGTAACCTGTCACAGTGTGGTGAGCACAGTGCCTCACCGCACCATGACCTTGGCCTCTCATGTTCCTATGGAGAGAGAATGGGTGAGGAGTGCTCACCCCTCTTCACTCCTGCAGTGGGCTGAGTGCAAAGGGCCTAACATTGATTTTCTCTCTGCGTGTTCAATCTGTAGATCATTTTTCACCATCACTTGCGTAGTAATTTACACCTATTCAAAGGTCCCATCACTGCACAAGTGAAATTTTCACTTGTATAGGAATGTTCTGCTGGACAAAAATAACCTATATATCATTTATTCCTATGTAACCAGTGTGTGTAGGTTTAAATGTAGGTTTTAAAACACAAAGCAATTGAGCCTTGTGCTTTGTGCGTAAAACAGCATACAGGCGAAAATCATTGATGTGTAAATATGTAAATAAGGTAAATTTTGATATATGATTTTAATGATTTCATGGGTTTACATACAGAGACCAGTGTGACATTATACAATACCTTTCCATGTACCACGGCATGCTCTCCATGTAATATGACTTTCCCTGGAGCAGACACAAACAGTTCTCTATCCACCATCATTGATCCTGTAATAAGAGGATTGCAGTCAGTGTTACAGCACAGGAGATTCTGGTTCACAACCATCTACCTTGGTTCTTCTGTATTCAGTCATGTCTTAAAGGAACACTCCAGTCACAGCGGATTCATTGAATTATACCTTGTGCAGGGCCTAAGGGGAGGAGCATGACTCTAGGTTCTAGCAAGGTTCTAGGAAATTAATGAAAATGAGTCCTGCGCCATGCAATATTCAATGAATTAGCTTTTACACAGGTGTTCCTTTAAGCCATAAAGTGGAAGATAATATACTTCATGGGCCAAATTTACCAAAAACAATGCAAACTGGGTGCGCCAGATTCAGGAATGGTGTTGCACGCTTGTCATGAATCTGGCGCCCCTGCACTGCCCTGACAGATTGCACCAATGTTTTTTTGGTGCACCTTAAGATAGGGTGTGAGACACATTTCTGCCGGACTTTCCATAATAAATATGACACATGATCCGACTATGCACCAGAACACCCCCTTTAGGGAAGAATTTTGTGTCACGTTGGGTATAGTGCAGCAGCGACACAAAAGAGTCTAGTGTGACACAAATGTGTCACGGACACTTCTTAAATACATGTGCAAGCAATTTGCACATGAAAGAACATGCAAAGTCCAACAGAAAACAGGCGCAGGGGCTTTAGTATATCTGACCCAGTGTATTATGTTTATGCATTCATGGACAGGGGGCTAAACCCTTCCCATCTGCTTCTGGCTGACAGCATTATCCCCTTTATCATTCATACAGAGATAGCTGTCAATCAGTGGTGGGGGTAAGGTTAGAACAGAGCACTTGAATACCAAGGATGCCAAGATCACAGCACTCAGCTAGCACAGCCCTTCATCATATGTACAAGTAAGGTACCCAACACTAACATGTGGGTGTCCACGTCCACTCTATGTCTTCAGATGGGGCAGTATTAACCTATGGATGATAACGTCCTCAAATGAGTAACGCAGACAAACCCAAGAGAACATAAAGTTCACCCATCAGCTCTACAGTGTGTAGGTGCATAGGCAAATGCTTGTTACATGGAATTGGACAGGGTCAGAGTGCTGGGAGATGCTGCATTGAGGAGGGGAACACCAAGTCGTCAATTTAGTCATTTCCATAAGGAATCACAGAACATAAAGTTTCAAAATATCAAAAATGTGATATTTTCCTTGGCAAGCAGATTCCTAATAACTATAGAAATCGGGACATTTATCCCAATGAGGTTGATGCATAAATAAAGACCAGTGTGCTGGGCATTCCCTTATAATGGATATAACCCAGAAGAAAGATACTTTACTTGGAGAAAACCTCTATTGATTACGTTTGGCCTCCAAGTTAGTAACCAATGTACTGCACAGTATCAGTCATCTATCTCTATTATGGGACATGTTACAATTTTGGAGAATTGGTGTTGTGCTGACCCTCTGTTATTCCTCCAAGAAATTACTGAATAAATTGACAACGGGGCGTAATCTGCCAAGAAAAAAAGGGTACGTCCACATCAGGAGCCACTTGTGCAGATGCTGTGTTAGGAAGCAGATGTGTCCCTTACACGCGTTATCATGGAGAACCACACGCACACATTACCTGTATCCAGCCGTCACTCTAGTCCTACACTCACCAACGCATGTACAAGCCACTGTCATCCCTCTCCAATCACTTTCATCCCGCCCTCTCTCACTCAACCAATCCGCATCAGCCATTCGACTTCCGCGGTTTCCACCACTACACTGAAGCCACGCCCACACACCCCATCTAATCCCGTTGAGCAGCCGCGCCAATCTCAGGTAATCGATTGCAGAACTCCTGTCCAATAAGCGTAGGCTATGTGACATAGGCAGAGTTTACTGACCAATCGGATTCACGCCAAAGCGTGGGACGAGGTGTGGGCGGGACGTGGAGTGATGGCAGCCGCTCGCTTGTTATTGCGGAGAGCCGTGCGTGGTGTGACCCGGGCAGGGCGTCTGTATAGTAGTGAGGGCGCAGAGGGGAGGTGAGATCTGGTGCATGGCACGTGTATGTGGTGCATCTGCATGGTTGTCTGAGCTTCCATACAGCCAGGATACTGTGTTACAAGTGCCGCAGGTAACGAGGACAACCCGAGGAACAGCGCTGCTCTGGAGAACTGTCCAGGGTTGTCAAAACAGCAAGACATAACTTATTGGGGAAAGAATATGACACAATAATAAAGATTCCTGATAACTGATTGCAGGATCCCTGGGATGAAGCGATCCGGATGGGACATCCCAGGCTCACTGCTGCCATAGGAGCTGATTTATGTAGGCGCATTGTGTGTGATGTCCTGGAATTACTATGAGGTTCTGACCTTATCCGAAATTCTGGCACAACACTGACCCAGCCTAGCGACCAGCTGTGATACTTGCGGGGGCTATGGCAAATTTGGTTGGTCCATGGCTGTCTGGTGCGCTAGTATAAGGCAATTGGTTCAAAATGTTCAAACAAATCCCAATATCCATGGCATGAGCTTTTGAATCTTTCACATGCCGGTGCTTTACAAAAATATAAGCAATTGAAGGTTTATTCCAAAATTAAGTTATGGAAAAAGTAGAAGTTTTAGCTTTTTAGGAAATGAGAGGAATAAGGAAATAATTGAAGTGCAAGCTCGGAGACCTGGACATAGGGAGAATCTAGAAGAACTTTCCTAAGCAAAGTTTCTGGCTACTTGACAATGGGGGAGTCTCCCTACAAATTCTGTGTCTCTTTCCTTATGGCTGATTCTAGACTTCTGCAAGTCAGGACAGCCACATAGATAATATATTCTAGTATGGTATACATATACGCTATTAGATTACACGATGTTGGCAATTGTTTATCGACTGGGCGCAGGGGCATATGTCTCACATATTGACCATATTCATCTGATACACAGCCTCCTACTGAAAACAAGTGTAGGGTATAGTCCTTTTGGGCAGGCAGGGACTCCTAGCATAAGAGGCTGTGTATTGGGGACATATTTATTACAAAATTCTGGCAATTGTGACATCCTTTGAGGATGTGTGAAATAAATCTGCCATTTCATGCTGTCACTTCATAATCTGCAGCATATTCATACAGTAATAATTCCCATCTCTTCTGATTTGTATTCTTTTAGCGCCCCAAAAGGTAATAAGGCAGAGAAGATCCCAAAGATCTACACAAAAACAGGCGATAAAGGTCTCCTTATGAAATTTCAATGAGATATTAGATTTAATTGCCGAGCCTTGTAACAATAGAGTAATATATTGTGCTGTTCTTTAGGCTACTCCAGTACATACACAGGGGAAAGGAGACCTAAAGATAACCTAGTGTTTGAAGCATTGGGAACTACAGATGAACTGACCTCTGCCATAGGGTAAGTTGTGATGGAACATTTACAGCAGTTGAAAAGTAAGTCAGATGTATCTTAGCCCTCGTGCACACTATCGTTTTATCCGCTGGTGATAGGGTCATTATTTCTGAGCCTGTCTCACAGCTCCATGTATTGCTTTGGGATCATATACACAGCTGAGGATTCCTCGCCCCATTTGTCTGAGCCTAGCGCTCCTGAGGCACAACTCAGCAGGTCTGTATTTGTGGATCAGTTGCTAGATAACACAATCGTGACACTCCAAAGGGTTAAAACAAGCTTCTGACATCATTTGCCACCCCTCTGTTTTTTTGCAGATTGGCAAAAAATGGATGACGTACGCCCTGTTTTTGCAACAATATGGCTCAGACTCCAAGGAAATCCTCTTGTCACAAAGGCCACATATTTTGTGTGCAAGGGGTCTCATACCTGTACAAGATCATATTTTTCCTATAGCTGCAAAGATGGGTCGTAACCTGAGGGAGCACACAGCCGGGTGCAGAGGAGAGGATGGATGAGTGTTCTTCACCCCTCTCCATAGAAAGTAGAGTGGCCACCGTGTAGTGTGACATCGTGTGCTCACCACACTGTGACCAGGTGTCATAGACTTCGATGGGAGCCACGATCTGGCTGCAAATTTTATGTCCAGATCACGGCTCCCATAATGGTCGTGTGCATGAGGCGCAGAGCACTAAGGAGTTAAAGAAAATGCACCATAATTAAACATCAATTTTAAGCTGAGGAGACTTAATTGTCCTACTGTGACTGGTTATACTAATTCATTTTTTGATTAAAGGGGTATTCCAACAAAGGCAAGATTCTTAAATATACTTAGGATAGCAAAATAACAGTCTAATTCTCTAGTTATTAACAAAAACACAGCATTTCGCAGGTTATTATTACAAGCGGTCTCCATCAGTCTTGGTGTTGACAATATTGGTTCCCCCGGGATCCAACTGTAAATCTTCTGACTATAGTCGGATTCTTCTCTTGAATAGATTCTCTTGTCTCTGCCTCAAACCCACCCCCCTGCATTACAAGACCAACTCACACAGACAAATTCCTGCCTGCAAGCAGCAGTGTGCAGAGGCTTACTCTACAACAGAGGTCGCATTAACGCCTCACCAAGCATCATAGACGCATGCTGAGGCGCCATTACCCCCCAAAATAATTGCCATGCGTCAAAGTACGCATGGCAATTATTTCCTGTAGCGCTCAGGCTGAGTGGTTCGGCGCGCTGCAAAGGAGGGAAATATCGATAGCAGGATCGCAGCGCGCGCCGGGCCGCTCCGCAGGACACATGATGCAGTTATCTGTGTCAGCGGCACGTTGAAGAGACCCGGAGCGACACAGCGCAGTCCTCGGGGAGACATGCAGCTGCTGCCTCCAGCTCCCCCTGCAGGCCCGTTGTGTCAGCGTTTTGTGATTCTAGCGGGAACGAGAGCAGAGGGCAGGTGAGTGCAAACCCCGACCACATGTACTCACTGCAATCTATGTGTACTGTGTGTAGGGGATATGTGTGTGTAGTAGTGTGTTGGTAGTATTTGTGTGCCATGTTATTGGGTTTTGATCGAGTGAGTGAGTGTGCATGAGATGACGCATCCCTGTGCTTGTGGTGAAAAGGGTACTATGTGTAGGGTGTGGGTGAAAGGTCGATGCGATGCTTTGTGATGTGTGTGTGCTGCGTGTAGTGAGTGTGCCCTATGTGTAGTGGGTATGCTGTGTGTGTGTGCGCCAGGTACTATGTGTAGTGTGTGTGCCAGGTGCTGCGCTGTGTGTGTGCTGCGTGTAGTGAGTGTGCCCTATGTATAGTGGATATGCTGTGTGCTGCGCTGTGTGTGTGTGCCAGGTACTGCGCTGTGTGTGTGCAGCGTGTAGTGAGTGTGCCCTGTGTAGTGGGTATGCTGGGTGCGTGCGTGTGCTGCGCTGTGTATGTATGTGTGCCAGGTACTATGGGTAGTGAGTGCGCGGTGTGTGTGTGTGTGCTGCGTGTAGTGAGTGTGCCCTATGTGTAGTGGGTATGCTGTGTGCGTGCGTGTGCCAGGTGCTGCGCTGTGTGTGGGTGTGCTATGTGTAGTGAGTGTGCCCTATGTGTAGTGTGTGTTCCTCTCTGCAGGTCTCTGTATATATATTAGCACTGATAACAGTGTAAAAAATTTTTGTAATTAAAAAAAAATTAAGTAAAAAATAAGCAAACAGTGTTAAAAGAAAGTGTAACGCCCTCAAACCCCCAAAAATAAATTTAGAAGCGTCAGCCCCGGCCTGTTCTGTTGGGGGGTCTCCAGCCGGCCACAGCCCACTCTATAGGGGGTGTCTTCGGGGGCCGGTGTCAACCCTCGTCCGCTCTGTAGGTTAAGACAATGGAAAAATTGTGCACCACTTGTGGCAAAAAAAAAAAAAACGCGGGCTGTAATGATTTTCATTAGATCGTTAATAGACATTAATAGATATATATACGACTAGGAGTTATATATTTGTATTACTGAATATTTCATACTCCTCCTCGGCTAAAAATACTCCTCAAAAATGGTGAGAGGAGTATTATTACCCTTCTGGAAAAATGTTAGTGCGACCTCTGCTCTACAAGTTACAGGCAAGATAAGGTCTTTATCTGGGAGGGAGTTATGTAGCAGAGCTGACTGTGTGCTATAGGTGAGTTAGCAGTGCTAAGAGTGTCATTGTGTTTTATATCCATCTTATGGATCCCATCATCTCTCTTTTTCTATGTGTCAGATACTCTGTACCATGATAATCTAAGCACAGTGCCAGCACACAGCATCTCATAGCACAGAGGGATCATTGAGTGTCTGTTTAGAGATTCCCTGTATAGGAACTAAAATAGCTAAAACTGTAAAAGTAATATTGTGAAGTAAGGGGTTGAAATGATCTTTATTGTGTAAACATCACTAGGGGATTAAAATTTGAGAACTTTCTTTCATAGGCAGACCCCTTTAAGCTCAGAATCACCACTATTAGGCTATTTAAAAATATGCAAATTGGGCTTAGGTTGCTATCTGTCACCGTAGCCCCAGGCTGTGGGTCTACCAATAATCATTCACGCTTTTTTGAGAAGTTTATCACCTCCTCTTCCCTCCCCCTGTGATGACTGAGAGAAGGTGACATAAGCTGTATATCCTGCGCATGCAGTATGTACTCACATTGCGTAGCAACTTCAAGCTTAATCAACAGAAGAATCACCAGGATAAGTCTTCTTAGCTTAGAATTTATGTTTAATGGTGGTACATTTCCTTTAAGTTGAATTTGTATGTAACTCCTAAGAAATAATTTTGATAATTGTTACAGTTGATCATTGTAGCCTAGGACTAAAGTACAGTATATTCTCAGCATCCAGATATCCATCTGTAACTAGGAATCATCTATAAGTCAGGTGTCCTAAGTTGGGTACTGCCTGTACATTGAAAATACATGCTAACTGACAGATTGGAGGCTTTTAGCTTATGTTAGATTCATAAAGGTCTTTAGTGGGGTGTTTTCTTGAACATGTTCAGTGTAAACAGTATGTGAAGATGTGTTTTCGTATCTACATTCTACAGCCAGTTAAAGGGAACGTGTCACTAACTCATTTCATGGTTATCACATGTTCCAAAACCCCATAACAGTAATCCCACTATAGAGTTTGTGTATCTTTTCAGTGCCTCGCAACATGCCGGGCGTGGGACGCATGCGCCGTGAGAACGGAGACGAGGCAACACATCTCCAGCTCTCACTGCGTATGTCGGGATAAAGTTCACTGCGCAAACGCCATCAATGCTTGCAGTGGTGAGCTGACGTCACGGAAATTAAGCTGATTCTAGAAACCCCTTGAAAGTACATGTATAGCATGATAGTTAGGCCAAGAAAAATGACAAGAAAATGCATTTACTGACTATTTATGCTTTATTTTCAGGCTAGCTAAAGAATTTTGTCTAGATGCAAATCTCCAATGTGTCGCAGAACTTGAGAAGGTATTTTTTGATTATATTATGCAAGCCAGACTTTGATATGTTTATCTAAATGAGAATCAACAAATCAAATTATGGAGATGGTGCATTTTGTAGATGAAACCAGTATTCCACCCTTGAGCTCCAGGTTTGCTGTTCCATTGCCTTCTGGTTTACAGAAAATTTTCTTTTATAGATACAGTGCAGGCTGCAAGATATTGGCTCAAATATTGCAACACCACTGTCCTCTGCTAGAGAAAGCCATAAAGGTACATTTTCCAATCTTGAAAGTCTCATTCACATACACGTCACAAGCTGAACTAATGGGAGCTATACTTAGATCTGTATCAAAGGTTCCAAACATAATATCAACACAAGTGATACTTCATAATCTACTACTTGCATATTGACTCTTCATTACCTAATGGTTTGGTAATTATCTTTCAACAGTGAATACATCGTTTAATGAAGATTCTGTCCAGGAGCTGGAGCAGTGGATCGATAAATACACGGTTCAGCTTCCTCCACTGACCAGCTTTATCCTACCTGTATGTGCCACATACAGTCACATTCTAAAAAGACATACAAGTACAACATATTAGTGATCCTAACCACCGATATTTTCCTTCCAGTCTGGGGGTAAGGCCAGTGCATCACTACATGTGGCCCGTGCAGTGTGTCGGAGAGCAGAGAGAGTGTAAGAGCTTTCTCTATATAAAACATCCATTCTGAATGTGATATAGGGGGGGGGGGGGGTCCAACTGGTTGGACCCTCAAAACTTAAAATCTCTACAATGCATTTAAAATTTAACTCAACCTTTCCCACATTTTTTTGCTGCTAGAGGACTGGAATGGTTTTGCTTCTAAGTTTGGATTTCACATTATTTCAGACAGACATTCTAAAATATAGAAAACTGAGATAAAGGGGATGTCTATCACTGCAGTTAACTAATGTTGTGTTAATTATTCCAGAACTTTCAAGCTGCTACAAACAGGGGAGGCAGATTCCAGGGTTGGAAAATACTTGAACAGGTATAACTGAACAAGTCAACTCTTTAGTATTGCCAATATAATTTACATTCATCAGGGTATATTTATTGTGTCCTGACATACCATGATGGTCCTGCCTCCTGACGTATCTGGTGGCCCGGCTGCTCAGCGTACAAACCAGCTTGAATGGTCGCTGGCAGTAGAGAGTCTGCAGGAACGCTGGTCTCCACCCCTTGGCGTGGATCTGAAGGAAAGGGGATAGTAATCGCGATTGTGCTCATTTCAGGGCTTGTGAAAAAGAAAACTGGCATAGAAGCCCTTATAGATCTCCTAACATTGTAGATACAAATCAACCATAATACCCATTATCCACTCAGGGCTATACATTTTTTTATTCTAAATGTATTGTTCTGTTGCATTTAAAGAGCCATAGGTGTGTTTTTTTTATTACCGGAATTTACTGCAACTCATACCATTATCCTAATGTTTAACAGGTTGAGCGATTACCTTTTTACGCTGGCAAGATATGCAGCCAAGGCAGAAGGCAGGCCTGAAACAATCTATACCCGAATAAACCCATGAAAAGGCTGGATTGATCATCATTACCCACTCCATGTCCATTGGAGGGAGCATACACTCATGGCTATGTCCCAAGGCTCCATAAGACAAATGTATTATTCTTCCATGGCTAAAAACACTTAAAACTTCCCAGACTTTTTAGGATGGCATCCTACAGCAAGTGTTGAGAAATCAAAATTTCATTGTGTGCCCAAACAGAAAGCAGAAGGGCACCTCTGCTCTTTCCAGGGAAAGATCACCAATATGGTTTATCATATTATGAAAATGTTACTGCAAATGGAAATTAAAATAAATTTAATAGAATTAGTGTGGTTGCCTTTTGTTTCCTCTCCATTTTTCTGAAGTGATGAATGAATATAAACCATAAATTCAATCTGTAACCTGAACACTCACTTCTTGACTATCATGTAACAACATTCTGGGGGAAAATGATGGAGGGGAGCAGCAATACCAGACTAAATAGTTAGATTTAGCAATGTTTCTGGAGACACCATTCAGGTTTCTCTAATCCCAGACATTGCCATTAAATAACAAGATCCTTTGTGAACAGTTTCAATTTCTGACCACAACAGTGTATCGATCTGATAAATAGTTTAATTAAAATATATAGTAGATACAAAAGCAACATACAAATACAAAGCTATTAGGTTACACTGATACTTCACCTCTAAATGCCAAATAAATGTTTGGCATTTAAAAGTCTGTGATAGTATTGGAACCCTCAAAGTGAAACCTCATGACATTGAAAGATGGCACACAGCTATAGGGTTTCCTCTGTGTATATGGCATGCTAGGTGCTTATGGCCAAGAATAACAGATTTTGGCTAAATGACACAATTCACATCCACATTGAAAAACACTAATGTAGCCTATACCATTCACATGTCTGCATAAGACATTGAATGTAGGTTTTATAGCAACAGTTTAGGAAGTGTCTTTAGAGTATGTGACACCAGTTCTTGTTTCTGGAGATAGAGGTGGCCCACTGCATGAGACGTAGCTGCTTCTCAGCATATGGAGGGTAGCGCAGGTAAGTCACGCATTCAATGGCAGTGTTGCGCAGTAGGCAGGCACGGCTGTGAGAGAAGGTGTCGAAGCTGAACTTTCCACCATATATTCCTACACCACCGTTTCCTAGGACAAATAACAGGTGATCAATGGGAACTTATATTACTGTAACATTTATCAAACACGTTAAACATCTGTCACACAAATCAAACTTGGACTCACCATATCCCGATACCAAATACTGCAAAGCTAAATTAATCTACCTGCAAACATGTTTTAAAAATCATTTGCTTTCTTAGGATTCTTACTGGATTCTCTGCAATTGTGGCCCTGTCCTAAATGAGAATTGTAGAATAGACATTCTTTGTTATTGGCAGTTTTTTTAAAGCTTTTCTTAATTGGTTTTGATCACACATTTGCACAAATACAGCCAGTGACAGGTTCCTATAGAGCTGTATTAACTGACTGCACCTCTGCCCACCCCCCACCCCCACCCTCTAATTCTAGCTCTTACACCCACATAAATCACCTTTTATCTTCTATTATCTGGCATCAGAGGTGGGAGTGTCCTGCTCGGCCGGCCCCTCCCATCTAATCCTCCTTATGCCTCCTTACTGGTCACAGTTCATGTAATGTGACCAGAGTGACATCATCTCAGGTACTTTTGACTCTTAATAGCAAATTGTCCCTCATGCATGTATCTGACTTTTACTCCTCCCCATCCTCCATGGAGGCTGCTGTAATTTCATGTAATCACATACATAGTGTACAGTTTGCTATTCTTTGAAGGCTAAGGGACCTGCAATGATGTCACTGGTCTCATATCATGAATGTAACACAAGGCACTGTGTAAAAAGATTGACAAAATATTTCCCATCTGTCCATAGAGCTTTATAGGTCTGTAGGTGAATATCAGCAGACGGCCCCCAAGTACAAGGACGCAGAGCATGGATTTGAGACAGAGCTGTCAGTCACAATTTGCATATCAGAAAAACATCTGTTATTATGCTACAGGGCCCCACTAGCTACACATTTAAGTGATATGGGGAGGACTTGAAACCCTTTATCAGCAGGTATTGTTAGTCAGGGTAGTCAAAATCTGGTGACAGGTCCTCTTTAAGTTATCCACAGGATAAGAGATAACAAGCTGATTGGGACCCCCACCTCTCCATTTACTGTCTACAGGAGTAGTTGTATACTTGTTCTGCTGCTTCACCCTTTTGTGAGAACACAATGCATGTTCTTTGGGGAGCTGGAGGTACCGATAAGCTTGTTATCTCCTATTCTGTGGATATTGGATAACAGGTACTTTTCACAACAACTTTTATGGTATTACTATGTTCAACCATAGGTTCAGAATACTCTCCAGCACCTACTATCAGTGCATACCATGTCTTGTAGGAATCACTGTTCCCAAATTAGAATTCTTGTGATAAGGGAGATGCAATATACTCTGTAATGCATCTTTATTTCCCCACCATCTCTTTCCCTGACACAGTCAGAGAGACTTTCTCACACCTGCACGGTTCAGCATTCATCTGAATGTGCGCCCCCAGACATGCGCAGATGAAACTCAGCTGGCCACCTGTTCTCCACATTTATCTGTGCACGTGCTACTACGGAGTTTACATACCTCCTGGCGCCTTGGTGTCTAGCAACCAGAAACATACAGTGGCGCATGTGCAGATCAATGAGGAGACCGGGCGGCCGGCACCGCTTCATTTGCACATGTCTGGCACACATTGAGATGAATGCTGACCACGCAGATATGAGAATGCCCGACACGGTTAGCGAGACTTGGAGATGTGGGCCGAACATCTATGGATGACGTCTGCAGGGGGAAAAGAACATAGGGCAGAGCTCAGCCAGAAGATGGGAGGTTTTTTTAATTTCCCAAGGTCGGGGGAAGAGGAAGGGGGGGTATGTACTATGCTCTGTGGGAACTTGGGGGGAGGTGCCAAATGGGTCTCCTAGTGATAGGTTCCCTTTAAACAACCTGTAATATTTGCTCCACATCTACGGATTTTAATAGCATGTACTCACCTCCACAGGGTAACCTGGTGTAAAGACTTTGGATCATGCTGTCATTTGAACAGAAGCTTCCACTAGAGGTTTTGCACATAATTTCTGAGATTACCTAAATTCAAAAGGAACATACATTAAAGCGTAACTGTAAAGTTACTGACAAAAAATTGTTTTAGCACAACTGGAAAGAGCCTTTGATAACAATCTACCTGTATCATGCTCCTGGCTTCTTCCTATCCTGAGATATATCTGGTATATTTAACCTAATTTCAGATTCTGCAGTTCCTGATGTGTGTGGGCACTTCCAGGTTGTGATATCAGCTCAAGGCAATGGAACCAGAACAGGACAGCATGTTTGTAATTAGACGACCTGAAGTATGTGATGAGTCACATGCTTGTGACATCACTACAGGTCCTACAGCCCCTCCTAACTAGCTGCCTATCATCCCTAGCTGTACTTTATGGTTTCCCATGGCATCCAGAAAGCATGGCAAATGGAGATCAGCCTGGGGGGAAAGGTAAAACCTCTGCTAGTTGCTAAATAGCTTACCAATTATAGTAAATTCGAGAATTGCTTACTGTTGCTTAGTGCAGAGAAAGACAAAAGTTTTTATACTTTACAGTTGTACTTTAACTATGAGCACAAAGACCTTTCATTTCTAAATCCCAGAGCCAGTACCTACAGCCATGTCCAGGCCAGGAAACCTTTGTCTGCCACATCCTCTTGACCCAGCCCTGGCACCTGTGAACTGACCTTTCTGCCACATTTCATTATTATGCTGTAGAACTGTATCTTAATCTAGAGGTGTAATTGTAGTCAATTCTAGTATACATTATTAAAGGAAGCTTCAGGCACAGCTGATACATTGTGCAGGGCCTGAAGGAGGAACGTGGATTTAGGAATACAATGAAAATGAGTCATGCTCCTCCCTTCATGCCCTGCAGCATGCATTATTCCATGAATTAGCTTTGACAGGAGTGTTCTTTTAAGAACTAGAACATGCTATCCACAGTGCTACACCATGCACATTACTAGATTTCCCATCTTCTCCCCGTCTAACACTATACCTTTGTTCATTCTGCCAATGATCCGAGACAAACATTTTGTATAATCTCACACACTTCTATATTAAAGACTCTTCTCAAACTAAAGCAGTTTCATGTCCCAGGACTTGTTTCTATTCATTGACATGTATATGTGTTATACTGCTTTGCCTTTTGACCCTCCCATCTTCCTGTCCTCTAGCTGTAGTATTGTAACTCCTCTCCTCTCCCTCATGTTAGCAGCCATCTTTGTCAGGAAAGCATATATCTGAATGTCCCTGATGCCCTAGCAAATTATATCCTTTTCACGCCATTGTAACTAGCATTTCTTCACGATTTCTGCACCAAATAAAGCTAGAATCTACCTACATGCCTCTACAATGGAGTTGACACTATCTGATAACATTTGACTTGGTGCGAGTACTGGTTAAAGAAAAGATGCAAGTCTATCTATAAAACACCTGCTTACAGACAGGTCATTGAGTCAGAATAAGCATTTCACTGAAACATGTTACTCCTTCATTTAAGGTTTATTTTATAATATCCACAAATGTGAAAATGCCTGAAAACCTAATTTTGCATTTACACTGTACAATCCATCACACCAAAGCAGCTCCCAAGTCTTTGTACATAGATACATATTCATACATTTTCCGATGTATAATACAGTTTAGATGGATAAAAGAGTGCCCATGTCACCCCATGTTTAGCAAGCAGAAATATTACCTGTGAGCTGTTAGAATAAACATATATGGCTAAAGGTCGATCTCGCTTGTTGATGAACTGGATTGCCTTTTCCACAGATTCTACAGTCAAGATAGGGAGGACTGGTCCGAGAATTTCTTCATTCATAATAGGATCTGATTCTTTCACATCAATCAAAACTGTAGGGGCTAAACAGTGGTTTAATAGTTTTGTTTTCACCTTTGATAGTTAAACATGTGAACTGTTGACTATGGCTTCAAAAACTGGACCAAAACATGTGAACTCTGTATTGTAGTTAAAGAGGTGGTAGAGGATTACAAAAAAAAAAAAAAAAAAAAAAAAAAAACAGCACCAGATCACGGGACTATTGAAATGAAGAGTGCATGTGATATCGCATAAAACTCATGGACTGTTAAGGTACCGTCTAATGAAGAAAGTGTCACTGTTCTTTAAAATAATGTGCAACTTCTGTAAAATAAAATGTTGGCAGGGAAGTGACATATTGATACTTCTGGGGATATGACAAATGTGCAAAATAAAAATACCCATCGAAAGCAAAGGTTATATAGCAATTACACAATAATTCTCATTTGTGATTGCAAGTCTTTGGGGCATGTATCATTTGTTTCCCTTTCCGACTTTTTAAAGTTTGATGAAGTCTGAATACTTTAGCAGTGCAATATATCTTTCTAAATTTGCCATTGTGATAAATGACCTTTTTTTGTCTCCGATTTGTGGGGTTTTAAAAAATTTTTGTGACCTTTTTAACCCCTTAACGCCGGAGCCACTTTTCCCCTTCCTGACACGGCCCGCCATGCAGTAATACTACTTCCAATGTCGGGAAGGGGTTAAGTGCATCTATGGAACTAAGCATCGGGTCAGCTGTACTTAGTTTAGCACCTAAAAAGTAGCAAAACAAAGAAAACATCTGTCTTGGAAAGAATAATTTAGAAACACTGCAACAACCCACTTGCTAAATTCTTAAGACCCTGGCATGGTTGCAAAAATGCACCTAATTTTAAAAAAACCTGCAAAAACAAGAGAAAAAAAACAGATAAAAATAAAAGATACATGTCCCCCATTGTCTTTAATGAGTATTAATCATTAGTTTTTTTGTAATTTTTTTTGTACTTATAGCCCTTACCAATATATCGTTCACTCTCATCAATTTGTCCTCCGAGGACGACTTGTCCTGAAGATAGAAAATCCTTGACCCTTCTATATTGGTCCAAACTTGCCATACGCCCATAGTGCTGGGAATCTTGTGGATTTTTTCCATAGAATTCAAGAATGCACATTTCCAGCTCATGGATGAGAGAATCTCGGATATCCATAGGACATAGAATATAGTCTGGAGCCAGAGAATTTTGCCCAGCATTAACAAACCGGGCCCATGCAATCCTATGAGCAGCCTCTGCAAGGTCACAAGACTTGTCCACAAAGCAAGGGTTTTTACCTCCGAGAACCAAAGATACGGGTGTCATATGTTTGGCTGCTGCTTGCATTACCTGCCTACCTGTCATATGGTCGCCTGCAACATCAAAAGGATATAGGTCATTGTACAGTATACCCAATCACTTTATTACTTATTTATACTAACTGTACTTTTTACATTTATTGTGCAAATAAAAGTACCTATATAGAAGACATGGTCAAATTTGTACTCCAGAATTTTTAATAGGTCTGCGTGATCTCCAGAAATAAGCTGGTAACAGTTCTGAAACATCAAAATATACTTTTAGGGGATAAAATTGAAACTTTAACCAGGCCAAAACAGAAATTGAATGTGGTCATGAGGAGATCAGTATATACATGCAGAATTCACCTATAAGGGAACCTGTCAGCCCATGAAGACAGATGCATCTTAGAATCACGGCAGCAATTTACTAGTACAATGTAGTTATACAGGTGTTCTTCTTATGCCTATTAGGCCTAGGTAGGTGCTTGCTCAAGATTCAGCAATATGGTTGTAAAGTATGACTAGTTAGGCTTCATTCGCTCTACATAAAATATATTACATAGGCTTCCTATTATTGCCTGTACTAGTCATTCAGTAAATAAAAAAAATTTGTAATTAAAAACATACGGTAAGTTCCATAGATATTTTCTTCAGACATACCAGCTTTGCCTAGTCATTGCAAACAATAGCCACAGCAAACTTACATTGTCCAAATATCGAGGAAGTAGAGTTTGCAGCAGGTTGGCGGTTTGAAAACAGGTCTGCGACAGTTTTAGTACTACAGCGTTACCTTTCCAAGAGAACAAGTAAAACATAAGAAAATTATCACAGTAAAGATAACCTCAGATAAAAAAAAAAAAAAAAAAAAATTAAAAATTTTTGTTTGGCACATGAAGGCATACAACGATAGTTCCTGCTAAGAAACAGTTATGGGAATGAGTTGTAAGATATGTATCTGGCTTCTCAACCATGAAAAGAGTTCTAGAAATATAGATTATACACACCGATCAAACATTCATTGGGCAGATGTCACCAATTATCATATATTCAACATGAAAGACGACCCATTGGAACAAAAGCCTTACCTGCAGCCATGGCTCCAACCATTGGTATGAGGCATAACTGTACTGGCAAACTCCATCCACCAACTATTAGCACTATACCTACTGGTTCCTTCTGCATAAAGCATCTGTCCAGAAATGAAGTCTTAAAATATGAAGGAAAATAAATATATGAAATGTACAGTGCAACGTAAAAGGAAGCAGATGCAAGGCATATATACAGCAAGTCAAGCCTACCATACTTTTCTGGACGGGATCAGGTGCCATCCATTGTTCTAGATTGTTCATTGCATAAATAGCTTCATTTTTCACTGTAGTGATCTCAGATAAGAGGGTTTCAAACCTGGGCTGCAAGTAACAATGTGAACCCATTAACCAATTATATACAGTCTGAAAGACTACTTGTAAATGTATTCTCCTTTCCTGCCCCTTCACACATCCACAAAGCTTTTCCTACTGTTGTGACACCGCAAAATAAATGTGAGGATGTATGAAATTATGTCTGCACGGTCTTCTCAAACAGAAAATATTTCTATCAAATCAGATTACAAAGTTTTGTAACGTGTCATTACACATAATAAATTATGTCACCAGTTTAACCCTTACTGCTATTATTTTGGACAAAAAAAAAATGAGCTCAAAATGAGTATCATGCGTTTTCCAGTTGTCTTTTTATTTACTATTCTATTACACTTACAGGTAAATTCAATGTATAAAACCAAAAAAAAAAAAAAAGAAGAAAACTACCATGACAACTGTATAAAATAATGTTTTATTAGAAATTCATTTTAAAAATATATTAAAAACAACAAAGTAAAATGCCACAAAAAAAAAGGACACCTAGGCAGCACGGCATGAATAAATAATGCATCATAACATTACTGTGTGGTACAATTATCAAATAATATCTTGCAAGATATAAAGATAAACTCATTATCAAGCAAATGCCAAGTACAAACAAACAACAAAATGTAATGTCTTACAATAGACTACCATATGAGAAAAGCATAGCGTACCAAACACAGAGCCGCACTGCCCAGCGTCCACCCCGACACGTGTTTCGGTGATCCTTTCTCAACAGATACCCAAAAGGGGCTCCTTCCTTTTAATAGGTTTATTGACTTAAATTACTTTCTAGTAAAATCTCATTTTCTATAGTTGTCATGGCAGTTTCCTCCTTTTTTGGTATTAGCGTATAGTAGAAGTGTCTGGATGGTATTTCGTTCTGGCATCTACATCAACTACACGTATTTAGCAGTTCATATAAATACAATATTTTGTTGGTCCTTTTGGATTTGTTATACATCATGTATACAAACTTGCAACTGCAAATGGGCCCACTGACACTTCCTAGAACAGCAAGCAGTTTTCTTTTAGATTGCATGTAACCGACTGTGCTAGTAAGATACATACAGAAGGACTATTCGACTCGTAGATATTATAATAGGTGTCCAACCTGGCTGACTACACTTGAGTGTGGCCAATAGAAGAACTGAATTGGACATTCTCTAGTCAGCAGTGCACTTGACATAAGGCAAGTTGAGCCTCTTGCCTCAGAGCACTAACTGCAAGTAAGGAGGGGCAGCATCAGGATGCACAGAAAGTCATTACAATCAGGACCTACCACTGCTTCCTTTTCACAGGATCACACTTGAAAAATTTATCTGTGACTCTGTAATCTATATACATTATTATGTTGGCCAATCCACTCTGGCTGTAAGTGATACCCTCTATCTTTTTTGTATGCAAAATTTCCTTTCTCAACTTCCTTGTTGTTATCAACTTCACTTATCAACTTCACAAAAATTGTGAAGAATGATCTAGCATGGGGGAGAAGGTTTCACACCCGATGGCATGCATGGGTGCGAGACCCTGCCTGCACACCTATTTAAAGGGCATCTACCACCAGGATAAAAGAATGTATGCATAGGTGTTAATGGAGCCAGGAGTCCCTCAGGCTCATTTGCCTACAGTCTTTTATCCTGGTGGTAGATGTCCTTTAATAAAGAAATAACATGGTGTAAAACTATTGGATGATACGAACAACTAATGCACCTGCATGCCCATCACATCACCATGGACAGTTTTCTATTCATTGGAGTAAACATAGAAGCTTTCTATAGAAGTACAGCAAGCAGAGATTGAGAGAAACATGAGGAATTGATACAGACAGTACAAGCAGTCCCCAGGTTACATACAAGATAGGGTCTGTAGGTTTGTTCTTAAGTTGAATTTGTATGCAAGTCGAAACTGTATATTTTATCATTGCCATCCCAGCCAGAACTTGTGACAATTGGATTTTAAAATTTTGGATTGTTATAAGAACCAGGATTAATAATAAAGCTTCATTACAGGCACCTTTGATAACTGTTACAGCTGATCATTGTAGCCTAGGACTAAAGCACAATAAATTACCAATATCCAGAGGTCCACTTGTAACTAGGGGTCGTATGCAAGTCGAGTGTTCTTAAGTAGGGGACCACCTGTATATTAGAAAATTGTATAACTTTACATTACACAAACAATATCAAATATTTGCTGAAAGTGGACAACCCCTTTAAGACATAAAAATGTAATAAGCACCTCATTCTTCTTTCTTCATTGTTAAAGTTGGGAAGCATACTTAAACTCATACTGACCTTGTGCATGTCCTTCTCTAATGCGGCAACAAATTCAGTTTCATGCCTTTCCAGCATGTCCACCATAGCTTGTAGCTGTTGTAGCCTAAATGAGTAAGACTTGGTCTTTCCTGATGAAAAAGCCTCCTGGGACTTTTTAAAAGTTTCTTCATACAGATGAAGAGATGTGGAAGTGGAAGATTTTCTTTTCTGACTTTCACCAGCCACTGTCCTATATACATATGAGAAACAGAAGCAATACATAATCACTACTTTAATAAAAAAAGATGAGTACCAGTCCTCTTATTATTTTTAAGTCTAATACTTTAACAAGCGTATCAAAATATTTCAGACGATGGATGATAAATCTTTAGTTTAAGATCTGGTCTAATTTTGCCTTTCCTATTAGTTGGCTTAGTTTATACCAGAAAACTGTGTAAAATTCTGGCACATTTGCATAATTGTCAGCACAAGCACCATTTCTCGTGACCTAAAACCTTTTGACATACTAATGTCTTATATCTGTCTTAAAATCGGTCTTAAAATGCCTGATTAATGTGACATCCGGCATTCAGAATCTTTTTGGCTGTATTTTACATATAGAACAATGTTTGAGGACCCAGGCTCCGAGTAGTAAAATCTCTGCATCTGTACTACTCAGACCTCCTGCAAATGGACAGGGACTATGAAACTATACTGCTAGGAATCCAGGACCCCAAAATGGAAATACATCTGACAAATGATCCTTATTTCCTGGAATAAACATGAAAATCTGGACATGGCCCAAAAAAAACATATCCATTAGAAATGAAAGTTGGGCATCAGCCACAAGCCTATTTTTCTTTAGTTGCCTTTACAATACATTAACCCCTTAATGACCGCCCTATCGGGAATCTACGTCGGTCATTAAGGGTACTTCTTCTGACGCGACACCTTTCTACGGCGCCGCGTCAGAAGAAGATTTCGGGACATCGGGTCAGTACTGGTGTCGGGCTGTGATAAAAGTGCTAAAAATCCAAAATAAAAATTACACAAACAATATCAAATATTTGCTGAAAGTGGACAACCCCTTTAAGACATAAAAATGTAATAAGCACCTCATTCTTCTTTCTTCATTGTTAAAGTTGGGAAGCATACTTAAACTCATACTGACCTTGTGCATGTCCTTCTCTAATGCGGCAACAAATTCAGTTTCATGCCTTTCCAGCATGTCCACCATAGCTTGTAGCTGTTGTAGCCTAAATGAGTAAGACTTGGTCTTTCCTGATGAAAAAGCCTCCTGGGACTTTTTAAAAGTTTCTTCATACAGATGAAGAGATGTGGAAGTGGAAGATTTTCTTTTCTGACTTTCACCAGCCACTGTCCTATATACATATGAGAAACAGAAGCAATACATAATCACTACTTTAATAAAAAAAGATGAGTACCAGTCCTCTTATTATTTTTAAGTCTAATACTTTAACAAGTGTATCAAAATATTTCAGACGATGGATGATAAATCTTTAGTTTAAGATCTGGTCTAATTTTGCCTTTCCTATTAGTTGGCTTAGTTTGTACCAGAAAACTGTGTAAAATTCTGGCACATTTGCATAATTGTCAGCACAAGCACCATTTCTCGTGACCTAAAACCTTTTGACATACTAATGTCTTATATCTGTCTTAAAATCGGTCTTAAATGCCCGATTAATGTGACATACAGAATTTACAATCTTTTTGGCTGTATTTTACATATAGAACAATGTTTGAGGACCCAGGCTCCGAGTAGTAAAATCTCTGCTTCTGGGAACCTCTGCATCTGTACTACTCAGACCTCCTTCAAATGGACAGGGACTATGAAAACTATACTGCTAGGAATCCAGGACCCCGAAATGGAAATACATCTGACAAATGATCCTTATTTCCTGGAATAAACATGAAAATCTGGACATGGCCCAAAAAAAACATATCCATTAGAAATGAAAGTTGGGCATCAGCCACAAGCCTATTTTTCTTTAGTTGCCTTTACAATACATTAACCCCTTAATGACCGCCCTATCGGGAATCTACGTCGGTCATTAAGGGTACTTCTTCTGACGCGACACCTTTCTACGGCGCCGCGTCAGAAGAAGATTTCGGGACATCGGGTCAGTATAGTGCTGGTGTCGGGCTGTGATAAAAGTGCTAAAAATCCAAAATAAAAATTGATGATTTTGTTTGTGTCACCCTTGAAATAGTTAATAAAATCTCATGAATAAGCTATAGACCCCCAAAATGAATTATCTATACATTGTATCTCACCACGCAAATAATAAGCCTCATATGTTTGCATTACCAAAAAAAAATTAAAATTTATAGGTTGTACAATGTGACAACAATACAAATCTGCTGTGAATGACGCTGCTGTGATCCAATGCTCGGCCGTGCGCCCGTACAGCAGTTTACCACCAAGTATGGGGTATCAGTACACTCGGGAGAAATTGGGCATTAGACGTTGCAGAGCGTTTCATCATTTTATTTATTATGAAACTGTCAGTTTTGGCCTAAATTAATGTATTTTCCAAAAAAATCCAAAAGTTTCTAAATCGCAGGTCCATATTGTTTTAACCCATGTGAAACACTTAAAGGATTAATAGACTCAATAGAAGTTGTTATACATAAATTGAGGGGTGACGTTTCTATAGTGGGGTAATTTATGGGGTTTTATTATCATATAGGCCTCACAAAGTCACTTGAAAGCTGAGTTGTCCCTCAAAATGTGAGTTTTGAAAATGAGAAAAATCGCACCTAAAGTTCTGCGCCCCATAACATCGTAGAAAAATGACAGGGCGCATAAAATATCATCTCAACATAAAGCAGACATTCCGAAAATGTTAATTATCAAGCTTTTTGGATAGTTTTATTTCCTGTCTGGAAAGCAGAACATTTCAAACTTGGAAAATGAAGAATTTTTTGAAACTTTTGCCAAATTTTCACTTTTTTTCAGAATGAAATGCAAAACTTATCACTTAAATTTAGAACTAACATGAAGTACAATGTGTCACGAGAAAACATTCTCAAAATCACCTCGATATGTTAAAGCGTTCCGAAGTTATAACCAATTATCGTGAGACATGGCAGATTTGAAAAATCAAGTCTGGTCATTGAGCTGAAAACTAGTGTCGGTGATAAGGGGTTAACAGTACATTACCATTGTGTTTTCAACACATTTACAGAATGTTCACACATTGTAAATATTATGTTAACACAATGTTAACTTAAACCTGTCAGCAAGTAATACTTCACTAAACTACCAGCCCCCGCATGTAGCATGTAAAATGTCATTTCTAGAATTCCCTCTTTTATGTGAAAACTCATAAGTTTACATTTCAAAACATCTACACCAGGGTCAGGAAAATATGACTCAATTTGCATTGTCACATGAGCTGCGTCAAGTTTAAAGGCTGCAAGTTTACAGGGCCAGTATCACTTCGGAAGCCCTTATATTTAGTTCTGTAGTACCTAGAAACGTGTCATATTAAAGATAATCATTTTTTTGTTGTTTATGGTTTAGAGAGCTACAGAACTGGACACACAAGCAGTTAAAAAATAGGAGAAAGATGAGATATGACACAAAAAGCAGCTAGGGGCGTCTGAAGTGACACTACTTCTGCAACCACTAAACTTGACTCATCTCATGTCAAGTGGTGAGAAGAGTCATATTTGCCTGACTTTGGGGGATATATATATATAAATGAAATGTCCTTTGTAGAATTTATGTGAAATCTCACCCATTTACCAATCAAAAGAAGTGTATGTGTATCTTTTCATAGGTAAGTGGGTGAGATTTCACATAAATTTTTACAAAGGACATTTCAAACCCTTACCCGAGGAAGCTGCTAGACTAGTGGGGCAAAACCTGGTTTTGACAGATGCAGCATGCAAACTTATAATACGTTGCTATATTTGACTCTAAAATGTATTGATGAAGGCATTGTTGCAGTAAAAGTGCTACCATCACTTGCCAGGCATAAATTAAAAATATATGCACTTACCTTCTTAAAACCCGAAACCAGTGGGCAGGTGAAGGAGAGGATTTCCGGTTATCCATTGTTGTTTTCACCTTTATGAGTCATCTACATCTAGACAAAGAAAAAAGAAAAACTTTACACCAGTTCCAAAATAATACCTGCGCTAACAATGCAGAATTTTTCAACCACTTTGAATGACTGAATACATTTCCTTTATTTAAAAAATGTATTTTTAAAAATTACGTTTTTAGCATTATTATTTAGAGCCGTGTTTTGTTTCTTTGTTGCTGGTTTATGCAGGCAAACTCCAACCTCAAAGTCTTCAGATGTTTAAAACATAGAATGTTTTCCAAAGCAAGACAACCTCTAATGAGAGGGCGCTAGATAATATTTTTAGGCAATTCTAAAGCCTGGTTCCCATATGCAGTTATTTGAGTTTTTTTTCCTTAAATACAAGAAAGGATTTCAAAACAATACATGAGTATAGAGCAGTGATGGCTAACCTATGGCACTGGTGCAAGAGGTGGCACTCAGAGCCCTTTCTGTGGGCACTCAGGCCATCACCAGAGATGACTCCAGGTATCTTCCTGCAGTCCCAGACAGCCCAGGACTTGCTGTGCACAGAGCTATTTTAAAGTGACAGCGCTACCTGGGACTATTTTCTGCTTTATTGGTGTCCTCAGGTGCTGGTATCAATGAAAACTGTGACAGAGAAGGGGTATAAATCACAAATTAAATTTCTGTCTTGGCACTTTGCGATAAATAAGCGGGTCTTTGTTGTAGTTTGGGCACTCGGCCTCTAAAAGGTTCGCCATCACTGGTATAGAGGCATAAGAACTATGCAGTGGAGGATGGTTTTGGACACTCCATGTAAATGCACCTTTTCTGTAGGAGACTCCTCAATTTTAAACCCCAAAATATAGTAAAATAAATTAGATAATTTATAGCTTTTTCAACATTCCCAACATTAGTACAATAGTTTATTTTATGTGCCTGAAAAATGTACTGCTAAACCTCTGCATGACTAACTCTGGTTGATTAAATTTGCTGACTCTGGTCTTATTCACACTTGCAGTCAGCATTTTCCATTAACAGCACACAGACCTATTGACTTCTAGACTGTTTTGGATTTTTTTGTCTTTGACTGCAGTTCTTTATAAAAATAAAAAAAAGTGTCAAATATTTCACAGTTTTCAAAAAAAAAACAAAAAAAAAACATATTTAAACAAGTAAAGGAATCTCAGAAAAATCCCAGAAAGCAAACAGATGGCATTCATGTGCTTTGCCTTGTTCACAGACCGTTGCTACAGACGCATTTGTAACTGACCTTTTTTTATAAAACTGCATTTTCATGATCAGCTTTTTGGAAGCAAGTTTTAAACCAGGTGTAGATCATAAAAGGAAAGGTAGCATAAAGGACAGAGGTTTCTCTCTTTTATTTTAATCCACTTCTGGTTCATGCTTCAAAAATGTGTAATTGTAAAATTCTACATCCTAATCTTATATTCCATAAGTAATAGATTACTGCAGTACTCACTCCATAAAGAAAACATACATGGTCATGACGCCGGAGCTGGACTATCTACAAATACAACTGGTTCTTTGGGTACATCATCCTCTCAGTGCAACCATTGCTGCTCATTTCAGACAAAAGCAATCTACTACTCCTAGGACCATGTGAGCTCTTTAATTAGTGTTAAGCCAATTATAAGGCTACTTTGGAAGTGTTTTAGGCTATCTCTCTACAATGAGACACGTCCACATTATGAATTGTGTCACTATTTTGGCGCATTCCAAATGCTTCAGCCGTGATCACATGCTGAGGTTACGTTGTGTTTCCATTGCATATGGTAAAACGCAATGTAACCTCGGCATGTGATCATGGTTCAAGCCTTTGGGCGCGTTCACACGTTGTGTTTTGACCTGCGTTTTCATTGCGTTTGAAACGCATATACAACAGCTGAGGAGAGGTGATTTTCCTAATTACATCACTGTTAACGTTTCCGTTTACAAAACGCATCGTAAATGCCATGTTAACACACGTTAACAAAGTGTTAACACATGCGTTTTGTTACCGCATGCGTTAACATTGCATTTACAAACGTAAACGGTAATGTAATTAGGCAAATTACCTCACATCAGCTGTTGTATATGCGTTTCAAATGCAATGAAAACGCAACCAAAACGCAACGTGTGAACGCGCCCTCAGGAATTTAGTCAAAAACACAGAATAAACATGTGAATGAGACCTCAAATTTCTGGATGCAGTTTTTGATGTCGCATTTGGGAATAAATTGAAAAAAAAAGCACCTTGTATAAGTCTTGTATACTTACTTTCTCATAGAATCATAAATAAAGAGAACATATAATAGGGTAGATAGTACTCTAATTTTTCTCTTCAGTGCACATCTACAGGCGGTCCCCTACTTAAGAACACTCGACTTACATACGGCCCCTACAAACGGACCTCTGGATATTGGTAATTTATTGTACTATAGACCTAGGCTACAATGATCAGCTGTAACAGTTATCACAGGTGTCTGTAATGAAGCTTTAGGGCGCATTCACATGTTCCGCTAGCGTCGCTTTATGAACAGGGGGGCAGAGTTTGGGGCAATCGCGGTAAAAATCCAAGCGGTAAAAAAGAGGAGGAGCAGCTTGTCTCAATGATATGTTCTCACCCGACTACATTAAGAAACTGAGGGCGGTTTCCCATGTGGTGTTTATGTCTCGTTTTTGTTGCGTTTTTAAACGCACCCAAAACGCAAGTGGGAGGGGGTTTGGCCAAAACACATATGCGTTTCCAATGAAACGCAAAGAGATGCATGCATCTAATTGGAAACGCTTATGCGTATTAACCAAACTCCCTTCCATTTGCGTTTTGGATGCGTTTAACCCCTTAACGCCGCAGCCCTTTTTTGTTTTTTCATTTCCATTTTTCACTCCCCA